>CM035439.1:74713585-74876085 GCA_020310875.1 Ceratopteris richardii
GTAAAACACTAGCATGTATTACTCCCAATCAATAGAGGAAAACCTCCATCTACTTGTGGTAATCTTAATACAATGAAGTCCACAGTAAAGATGTTACCTTGTACCTCAATTGGAACTCAAGGGACCAGTCCCATTGCTCTTAATCTACTTTGATCTACCGATTTTACAATGAAGTTTACTAGTCTTGATGTTGGAGCCCAAGATTTTCCATAGTATGTTCAGGCATCAAGTTAATGCCTCAACTTCCATCCACTATAACTCCTTGTAGATTTTATCCTTTAACAGTGAGAGTGAGTCATGGGCTCTTATAGTCTGAAAGGAGGTGGGGGTTCCTTTATAATATTACCCTCACTCACAACATTAGACTTTGCAAGTAGAGTAGATGTGGAGGCTTCATCAATGATTTGCATAAATTTTGATATGAACTTTGGATCCATTTTTAATAGATAAGAAAAAATACTAACCTCCCTTTTAGTGGATTTAAATAGACTTGAAGCCTTAGATTCCATCGGAGCATGGGCTATGTGTGACATCTCAAGCTCCTTTTGAGACATGTTGAATGCATATCCAATGCATTCACTTTTGATTGTAAGATCTTTTGATCGTTTCCCTTCACTTGTAGTAGGTCTATCCTCAAATCTCGTCTTTTCCTTGTTGGGTCCATTTGTAATTGATTCTTGACATGTTTATACTTGAGGAGCTTTCCCTTTGCTTCTTGTGGGCATAACAAAAGATTCCATTTCTTCTCGATGTACCACTCTAGTAGATGGTGATGACATAATGGTTTCTTCTCCAAGTCCTTACTCATAAAGATCATCTCAATATGGGGCATTGATGTGGATGATTTGTTATGTGGGGAAATAAACGGTGTAGTGGTTACTACCCTCTAGGCAATTTATATAAGGAGGGGAATCCTCTAGTAGAGGACAATTGCTTTGATAATGTCCACACTCCCCACATCTAAAACAAATGATTGGCCTTCTAAGCACGTTTCCAAAATTACCCCCAAGACGTGGGTTGTAGGTGTTACCTTGACTTGGTGTAGCAACCATTATATTTGGTGGTGGTTGGACTCCATGTCCCCAATATGCTTGTGCAGGCACTCCTCTTGAGTGACACTCATGGGCTTCATGGCCAAGTTTCTTGCATAACTAGCAAGTCACACTTAAGAGCGGACACTCACTTACCACATGGCTGCATTTGCTACACATGGAGCACCATAGTCCACTTTCGATGCAACTTCCACGAAGTTCTTGTAGCTCCTCTCAAAGTTGTGCCAATTCCTCTACTTTGTTCTTCTCTTGCTTTTGTAGCTTTAATGCTTCAATTTCATGCCTTATTGGAGTCACTATACTTTCTTCTTCTTTGTGGGGCTTTTTTCTTCTTAGATTCTCAAGATCTTTTTTTTTTATATAAAGGAAGTTCGGCAATAGCCTACTCTCCCGGACTTGAATTAAATTAAGAAACAAAGGTACAATAGAAGGGGACTAGCGCCCACAGGACCCCCCAAATCCCACAAAGCAGGGGAAGCTTGTATGAGTTCTAGGTTGCATTACATAGAAGGTTGATCACCCTCTCATCGCCCTCATGCGGGGCCCACTTGGGTTTGAGCTTGTTGTTGATCAAAATGAGGACTTGATGGTGCCTGAAGGGGGGGGATTTCTTACTGTTAACAATCCTTTTGCCAAGGAGGAATAGTGATTTCTCGATCGACCATTCCCTGGGGGTATCGCCGAAGTTGAGAGCACACCTCTCCCGCCAGATTTTCCACAAGACTTCCCCTCTGATGGCGTTCCAGAGTGTCGCGGAGCAGCCGATCGCTTCTCCCAAAAGGACTTGTTTCCAACTAAGCTGTTTTTGAAGTCTGATTTTCTTTCCAACCGTCTGCCAGATTCTGTAGGAGCTGGGGCAGGTAAGGAAGATGTGTGGGACATCTTCAATAGCCCGGTGACAGCGTTTGCACCAAGGAGGGACCCCACAAAGTTTGCTAGCCTTATGGTTGGTCCAAATTCCACGATGCAGAATTTGCCATAAGAGGACAGACTTCTTAATCTGGATTAGAGGGTGCCAGATACCCATGAATTTCATGTCCCATCGAAGCCGTGTCCAAGACAGGCACCACTTCTTGTTGAGACTGATCTGGTGGTCAGCCGTTTCTTTGATGTTCGGGATTTTGAGTAGGTTATTTCCATTGTGCCATTTGAGACCAAGCGAGTTCGGTGCATCGTGTCCCATGAGAAGGCGAATCTTGTGACGATCCCATGCGAGGCATCTGCTTTGCAAAGTGTTCCATTCTTCGTAGGAGATGTTTTTGCGAGGATCAATATCCTCGAAATTGATCCAGCCGTTGGTGTCATGTTTCCAGAGGTGTTTCCATTTTTTGAATCCTTTGTTCCATAATCTCTTGGCATTTTGAATGTTCCACGACTCCACACTCCGGATGCCATGTATCGGGAACCAGATAGAGTCGTTTTGTCTGATTCCGGCCGCCCACTTCCAGTCCTCACTAATTCTTGTGAAGCTTTTGACTTTATTCCAGCCCTTCCAAAGGGAACACACGAGATTGGAGCCTTTCGGGAAGACAGGGATCGGGGAGAATAGCAGGGTCATGATGTCGAGATTCTTCCAGTTTGGGAACCCCATGAGAGCCAACTCATCCTTGTTTCTGAAGATCAGCTTGGCCCACGAGGCCTCCCTATTGCACCAAGCCTTAATCATCCATTTGGCAGCCAGTTTGTTAGCCATACACCCAATGTCCAGGATACCAAGCCCCCCGCAGTCTCTGGGGCTAGTGCAGATGTCCCATTTGATTTTAGGCACCCCCCTTCTGTTGTGATCGCCCGTCCAAAGAAAGTTTCTACAGATACTACTCATTTTGGACAGGCCTTGCTCGTTCGGTCTCCAGCAAGAAAGGAAATAAATGGTAGAAGAGAGGAGGAACGTGTTGATAACCATCGCCCGCCCAGCAAGATTGATTTGCATACCTTTCCAATAGTTAAGCTTGTTTTCGAGTTTGGCCAACACCCAGTTCCAACGCTGCTCCATAGAGACGCCAAACCCCAACGGAATTCCCAGAAGACGAAAGATTTGGCCCTGCGGAATGATTTGGCAGCCATGATCAGTGAGAAGGCCAGGATGATGTCCCACAATGGCCCTAAAGGCGGTCTTAGAGTGGTTGATTTTGGATCCAGAGGCCTCACAAAAGGTAGCAAGACACCTCCAGAAAGTCTCCAGGCTGGTATTATCATTGTGAACGAACGCGTTCATATCATCGGCAAATAGTCTCATGATGATTTGACTGTGGTCGTGGGGCAGCCGGAGGCCTTTAATATTGCCAGTCTCCACATGATGCGCGACCAGTCTGCTCAGCCCCTCAGTGGCGATGGCAAAAAGAAGGGGGGCCAGAGGGCATCCTTGTCTAATAGATCTTCTAAGATGGATCGCCTTCGAAAGTTTGCCGTTCACGTTAATTTGGGTCGTTGTGTTTCCAAGAAGGGTCGCGATCATCTTGGTGAATTTCTGACTACATCCAAGATCTTGAAGCGACTGCAGAAGATAGTCCCATTCCAGTCTGTCGTAGGCTTTGTCAAAATCGATCTTAAGGAAAACCACATCTTGTTTAGACTCATTTGCAAATTGAATACCTTCCCAAATATCCATAATGGTTTCCAGGATAGACCTGCCTTTAATGAAGCCTTTTTGGTCCTCGCTTAGCCAAGATCTCAGATGGCACGATATTCTGTTGGCAATGACTTTGGCGATGATCTTGTATCCTGTTTGGAGCATCGTAACAGGCCGCCAGTTCTCGATTCTGTTCTTTTCCCCCTTCTTGTGTATCAACTTGATAATACCATTGTTTAGACAAGAAGGAAGAGCACCAAACTTTAGCGCTTCTTGCCAAACCAACCGAAGAGGGGTGGCAACCACCAGCTTGAAGGATTTAAAGAACTCGTTGGTGAGTCCGTCGGGTCCCGGGCTTTTACCGAGAGGGAGGGCATCAATGACCTCAATGATTTCTGATTCAGAGATAGGGGCATGAAGCAGATAATGGAGGTTGGGTGGAATTCTCCGAGGGGAAACCCTAGAAATTGCAGCCATACAGTCCCTTCTATGGTGGGAGAGGGGGTTCGAGGTTCCCAGGAGTCTCGTGAAGTGCCCTTCGATGATGCCAAAATTATCTTCTTCCGAATTGCATACATTGCCGTGAGGATCTAGCAGTAGGGGGATCGAATCTCGGTTTTGTTTCCTTTTAAGGATACGGCACATCTCTTTGGTGGGCTTGTCGGCTTTGCCAGCCCACCACTCCTTGAAGAAAATTTGTAGGTTTTTCCTTTGTATTTCTTCCTCGTATCTCAACACCGCTCTGATTTTACGGAGACCTTTCTGGGCTTGGTGTTTTCCTTTGTTCACTTCCTCCTCGAGCCGCCAGAGTCTGTGGTATAGAGCCTCCCTACGAGCCCGTCGCACAGTCTCGAGCATCTTCTTAGTTCTGATCATGATCTTACGAGACTTTTCGACCGCGCTTCTCCAGCACTTGGCTGGGGCCAAGCCGGAGGCGAACGCCACCTTCCACACATCGGCAATCTCTTGATGGACGGAGGGGAGAGAGAAGGTGGTAGCGTTGGCATGGAACCACGGAGCCTTGCGGATCTTGTTGGAAGGTTGAAAGTTGATAACGATCGGGTAGTGATCAGAGATGGTGAGGTCGGTGCGTTGCGTGATGGTAGGGTGGCCCCACTGGTGCGTAAAGCTCTGAGAGACGTAGCATCTGTCTAGTCTAGCTTTCCTCAGATCCTCGCCCGCTTGGAGATTCGACCAAGAAAAGCCATTCGAGTCTTTGAATTCAACCAGGTCCAAGTGGAGTTTGGTCATGTCCCACGTTTCTTTCTCCCGACCGTCGATGACCCTGCCCTTGCCCATCCATCTGTCCATAGGGTCCTCCACCATGTTGAAGTCTCCACATATAAGCACGTTGTGGGGAAGCGAGTCTAATGAAGCCCAAGTGTTCAGTCTCTCCACCTCTCCGTTAGGGGCATACAAAGAAGCCATAGTAACACAAAGAGGAGCACCAAAAGAGACCGCAACCCAACGGTGACTTACATCTTCAATGTAGTTCTCAAGCTTTTCAAGCCAGAGATGTTTAACACCGATAACCGTTCCTCCGGACCCCCGCTGGTGCTTCGTGGGAATCCACACATGGGCCGGGGACACCTGTCTGAGCCGCTTCTGGAGGTCTTCTCCGTCAATTTTAATCTCTTGAATACATATAATGTCTGGGTTTAAGCTAATGTCGCGGAGCCATTGACCAATGATGGTCGCTCTTGAGGGGTCGGTTAACCCTCTAGCATTTAGCGAGATGACGATCATTTTTGTGTTGATCCCTCTTTACGGGAGGGAGCCTTGTCCTTTCTTCGCTTGGCTTCATCTTTCTTTTTCGCTGGGATCTGATCCCGACATGGAAATTTGTTCTTGTGGGGGCTTTTCCAGGGTAACTCCATAGGCTGTTTTCCTTTGCGGGATGCCCCTTGCTGGGGAGACTTGGGCCCCGTGCTCGGCACCGTTTCCGGAATCGTCGATCCAATGATGGAACTTTCGCTATCCATGTTGTCTTCATTACTAGTGGTGAAGCCATCTTCTTTTCTTGTAGTGTAACCTTCCTGGGGGGTTTCTTTGTTGTCAGGGATCTCTAGGGCTTCGTCGTAGGTGTCTACCTCATGTGGCTTCCCACCCGGGTAGTCAAGCTCGTTGATCTCCTTTCCAAGATTGTAGAACAAATTGTTGTAGGGGGTAATTGGCAGGTTGTTTCTCTCACCGTTGGCCCTCGGACTTCTTTTCCTTCTTCTTCTAACTTCAGTAAAGCCATCAGCATCAGCTTGTGGATTGAGGGGGCCCTTGCCTTCCCCTACCTTGGGCGAGTGGGTCAATTCGCCAAAGTTGTCTTGAGCAGTTTTGGAGGCTTCTTGAAATCGCCTGTTTTTATGCCTGAGAGGGCAGTCTTTAATCCTGTGACCTTGCTGACCACACCGAAAGCACGCGTTGGGAAGGTTTTTGTAGATGATATCCTGCTCCCAAACTTCACCTTCGCCCATGTCCACTTTGATCATTGATGGAAGCGGCGAACTGAGGTCGGCCTCGACGCAGGCTTGTGGGTGCCACCTAGCATTGAACGAGTGTCTTGCACCTTCATAGATAAGACCACCAATGTCTTCGCGTGAAGCCAACGGCTTGCCGATAGGAGAGACGATGTCCCACACGAAGTTGTACAAGAAGTATGGGAGGTTAGGGAGCTCAACCCAAAGAGGGTACCACAGTGATTTCGATTTGTCGGGAGTAAAGTCCGGGGACCATCTGAATAGGCACAGGGTCGCCCGGCCGAGCTGCCATGTGCCAACGCTTAGGGCTTGGAACGCCATCTCTTCATTTTCGAAGATTAGCAGCATGTGGTTTGCTGGTAAGAACTGACATTTGCTGACAATTAGCCCTCGAGGGCATTGAAAGCCTCGACATGCAACAACCATGTGCCTTTGGCATTACCTTATCTTTTGCACCATTCTGGTTATGCATTTCCAAGGCATACATTATTATAGGGCCAAATTACACGTCCGTGCATAGACACAATTGAGAAATCCTAGGCACATGAGACACACTTGACATATGTAAAATATTTTATTGAGACTAATCTCTTTCTCTTGTTTTATGCCATTGCTCCAAAAAAAAAACAAAGGGAGAAAAGCAAAAAAAAAGGAACAAAACAAAAGAAAGAGAGAAGAAGGAACAGGACCAGGCACTCAAAGAAGCTCATTAGTAAATAATCAACAAGGACGTTCATCAACAATGAAAGACAAGGCAATAGTCAATGACCATGATGGGAGTACAACATGAAGAGATAAACATTGTGGACCATTCACTAGGGTAAGAATTTCCTACTTTGACAACATCATAACCATGATCGATTAGGGAACCTCTTCATCAGCATACCCTTGAGCAATTAGCTTAAGACCCAATTTTTTGCACCATACTTTTTTCAATGCATTCCCCAAGCAAGCATGTTAAGAGCTACATAACAAGGCCTTGCACAAGGCACATATCTTCTTCAACCCATGCACTACCACACTCACCCATCATTCATTATGGGTCATGAATATTTGGCACGATAACTGTGAAACCCATGTTTCAAAGATCAAAAGGACATCAAGGTTAGAACAACAATAACAAGGATGCAATCCACTACTGGAAATTGCTCAAAATCAACATTGACAACCTCTTTTGAGCAACTAGAAATTTTTGAAAGCTCACAAATACACCATCATGCTAGAATCGAAGAAGAAGTACACACAAAGAGACTAAAATTTGCACAGGCCAGCAATGACACAATGAAGAACAAGACAATAGACCCTGCTACCATTGGAAGACACATTGCTCTTGTTGATACATGATGGACACTACCTCTCAAAGTACTACATGGAACAACCACTACAACAAGGGTCTGTTAGGGACGACAAACTCGAGAGGGGGGAGTGTTGACAGTCAAGTTCAAGCACAAGCATGGAAGTGCATCAAAGAAGTGGACACACAAGAAGGAGCATGTAGGGAGCTCCAAGAAGTGTAGGTCAAATTTTCAAAAGAAATCCCTATAAAAATAGTGATTTTTATCACTAAAAACCATTGTAAATATCATTTTGCATTTTTGCAACTCCATTTTTTTCAAGCCAAGGAGTCCTTGAGCTTGATGAGTATAAGAAGTATCATCCTACCAATTTTCATAATTTTTAGACTCCGTTTGAGCCCTCAAATAAGCCCTAGAACCTAATTTTTAACTAGGCCAAACACTAGGTCTGGACAGGGCTAAAACCACTCAAAAAACTATAAAAAGAGCTAGAGAGCTCATTTTTGGGGGGAGCTTGTTAAAGATTTCAGCTTTTGTAATAGATTTCTTTTGTAATAGAAGTTTTGCATTGTTCCTCTCTTTGCTCTTGCCTTGTATGCACGTGTGTGTGTATGTGTGTGCATGCTTTGTAGAGAGCTTTAAAGTTCTCCCTAGGCAGAGCCTTTGTGAAAAGGTCTACAATGTTTTCATGTGTGGGCATATATGCCAAGCTGATCCCTCTAGCAGAGAACCTCTCCCTGACATAATGATAATGCACCTAAATGTGCTTCGCGCGAGCATGGAACACAGGGTTCCTCGCAATTGACAATGCGCTCTAAGTGTTAGTGAAGATGGTGGTGGCAGAAGACTGAACAATACCCAAATCAACCATAAGGTGTCTAAGCCACACACACTCAGCAGTCGCTATGAAAGTTGCCCTATACTCAACTTCATAACTAGAAGTGTCCTAGCCCAATCACTATAAAAAAAGCATGCAAATATGGTGGTAATGATTCCCCTTGGGATAAAACAATCCAAGTAGCTGGGTACCACTCAAGTAGTGAACTATGCGCTTAATTGCCTGCCAATGCTTGACACCTAGGCAATGCATAAACCTGCTCATTTGTGAGACAAAGAACTAAATATCTGGCCAAGTAAGGCATAAGTAAATCAAGCATCCAACAACCTACTGATAGATAACAACATCAAATGCATCTCCAACATCATGAAGATTCAACCATAAACCTGTCTCCATAGGAGTGGCAATAGGCTTACAGTCTTCAAGGCCAAAACACTGCGATAATATGTCAATATATTTCGTTTGACACAAAGCCATTCCACCATCAAATTGCATAAACTGAATGCCCAAATAATGATGCAGATGCCCCAAATCAGACATCTCAAATGAGGCATGCAAATCAGCCTATCAGCAATATGCTTGTCATGAGGACTAGTGAGCAGCATGTCATCAACATACACAACAATGATCAGAAGCACATCATTAGCATGCTTAACATATAAGGTGCTCTCAATTGGATTGTTCTCAAAACCATGTGCAATCAGATAGGCATGTATCTTTTCATACCAAGCACGTGGTGCTTGCTTTAAACCATATAATGCCTTTTTTAACATGCACACCTTGTTTTCATGCCCTTTCTGCACAAAGCCACGGGGCTGAAAGATGTACACTTCTTCATGCAAGTCACCATTCAGAAATGTTATTTTCATGTCCAACTGATGTACACTCCAACCATGATGAACTGCAAGTGCACAGATGCTACGAATAATAGTCATTTGACATGTAGGTGCAAAAGGTCTCATCAAAATCAATGCCTCTTTGTGGTGCATAAACAAGCCTAGCCTTATACCTGTCAACTATTCCATCAGGCTTATGCTTCAGCTTGTATACCCACTTAGTGCCAATGGCCTTCTTGCCAGAAGGCAAGTCACATAAAGACCAGGTACCATTCTTCATTATAGCATCATATTCAGATTGCATAGCAAGCATCCAAATTTTTAAATTTTGTGCTTCATAAAATGAAACATGCTCATTCTCATCACAGAGACTAGAATTAGCCATAGCATACCAATTTGATGCAAAATACTCACTATGAGAGCCTGAACGAGTATGATATGATAGACGTGCATCTAATTTGCTGTCACGCAAAGTCTACACCAGCAATTTTGGCATAGTTTTTGCCTCCTCACTATCAGCTCTCTCATCAAGTGCATCATGTAAATCTATATCAGAAATGGAGTGATCTGTATCATCATATGAAACCTGCAAAGGCTTAGAAGTTGCCTCATTAGGACTGGCACTAGACTGTCCACTTGTAAAAAGAGGCAACAAAGTATCATATATGTATTTGGAGCTAATAGATGTCTCCTTCATACATGAAAGTAAAGGTTGAATAACATCTTCCACAAAAACAACATCACGGCTAACCAAAATGCATTTTGCTTTCATAACTGTACCCAACAAAAATACATTTTATTGCTTTATCATCCAATTTCCTGCGATGTTGTTTAGGCACTAATGCATATGTCAGACAACCAAAAACACGCAGATGAGCAACCGATGGCTTGCAACCATGCCAAGCCTCATATGGAGTGATAGACTACAGTGCTTTAGTGGGACACGTGTTAAGTACATATGCTACACACATGATAGACTCAAGCCAGAAACTATGTGGTAAAGCCTGACTCTTGACCATACACCTCGCCATCTCCATGAGTGACATGTTCTTTCATTTAGCAACTCCATTCTGTTGAGGTGTATAAGTCACTGTACACTGATGTTTTATCCCACGTTCAGCCAGAAATGCATTAAAGTCAAAAGACATATATTCCCCTCCTCAATCAGAATGAAGGGTGCCCATTTTATATGATAATAGATTTTCAGCCGAAACAAAAAAATGTTTGAAGCACATGAACACTTCGGACATTGCTTTCAACGGATATATCCATGCATGCCTAGAAAACTCATCAATGAAAGTCACAAAGTAAAGATACTTTCTAGGAGAGGGTGTCTGCATAGGACCATAAAAATCAAAGTGAACAAGCTGCAATTTCTATGTAGCTCGAACAGAACCATCTTTTGGGAATGAGGAATGGTACATTTTGCCCAAAATACAGCCTTCGCATACATGTTTACCAGGTGCCTCAAGTTTGAGCAAAGACATCACCATTTCAGATTTCTACAGGTGTAGCAAACTAGCAAAATTCAGATGACCAAAGCATGTATGCCAAAGCTTTGCATCTGACATATCCTGAGAATCATGTACTGCACATGTTGAGTCATTCATAGACTTTTCATAATCTATGACCTTATATAGCCCAGGAGATAAAATGCCAGAAGCAATAATCACGTCGTCATTTGACAGATCATGAACTATACATCTGTCAACAACAAATTTCACAACCAAGCCAATCTTGGCTAAAGCCAAAACTGATAACAGATTCTTCTTGATCCCTGGCACAAATAAATCATTTGATAATGTAAAAGAACTACCATCATTAGTGGCCCTAGAATGATCTTACCAACTCCCATAACACAATAAGAGGAGTTGTTGGTGCATGTAACAGTATTCTGTGTAGGGGAAGGCTTGAGTGAAGAGAAGAAATTGCATTGCAAGGTAATATGATTGGTCGCCCCACTATCAAAGTACCAAACATGTGAGTCTACTATAGACATGCACTGCTCAATAGAAGATGGGTCAAAACTGCAAATAGTAGTAAACACCCATTCTTCATCCTACATAAGATTAGTAGAATCTATTTTTGGTGTAGAGGCCTCTACAAGAACCATTCCGGCATCTTTCTTCTTTGCCTCTTTAGTAGACGATTTTGGACAACTCTTAATGACATGATCGTTTGCTTTAAATTATTTGCAAAACAATTTCTACTTTTCGGATTTCTTTTCATCTTTGTCTTCCTTCTTCGATTGTGCAAAATTAGCAGATTTTTTCTTATTAGTAGAAGAGCTCCATTTTCCTTTTCCCTTCTAACAAGCCAAGAAAGCTTGATTTGCAAGAGGCATAATAGACATGTTCTACCTAGAATGATCTTCCTGCAACAAAAAAGAAACTAACACTTCAAATGTTAGCCATTTGGATTGCCTTTCATCGTCAAACAAAGAGTAGAAGCAAAACCCTAATATGAGTCGAGAAGACCATTTAGAACAACTTGTACAAGTGAACTGTCAAGAAGGACTTCATAACCAACTACACAAAGGAGTTCAGCTAGACTTGTAGCAGACTTTGAGACGCTTATACTGGCGAGCAAAACCTGTATATATATCTTTGGCACAAAAAGAAAAAATAGCCTCCACAAGCGCTATGACATTGTGTTTGGAGGCCAAAACGAGCTTAGATCACGATTTTGACACCACAAAATGAAGTCCTTTAGATCTCCAAATCACCTTGAGTATGCACACCAAATTTTGTGTGATTCAAAGACTGTGACCGGAGGAGTGTCGACGATGCCCTGGATGGTGCTGACCTGCTCTAATATCAGCTATTGGAGTTGGACGTCTGTTGAAGCACGCAAACAACACAAGGAAGAAGAAGAAGCTTGGAGCACAACACACAATACTGAATGTATTACCACTAGAACGTACAAATATTAGTAACCCGTTAGGGTTATAGGCATATATAAAAGTCGGGGAAAAAGACCTCCTAAAGAGGGAAAAATGTGCGCTAGTGGTCCTAGTGTGTTCACACACATCACTACCTAAACATATCAACACATGTTAGGCCTGAATTATGAGTTTTGTTAAGAGTGATTGTTAGCTAGGTGATTCCTCAACTTTAAGGGAAGAGTGATTGTTATCTAGGTACAATCCCTCCAAAGTTTGAATTCAAATGTCATTATATAAACACCTATGTATAGTCACAATTAGAGCGGCAGTTAGAGCTCCATTCTAGAGAGATTTTTATCAAGCCCCAAGTCTCAGGTGAAGCATAGACTGTGCTCCTCCTCTTAGCATTATGTTAACAAACCAAGATCACTTATTTTAAATTCTTCCATTAGTTGAGCCTTAACCTGGTTGATGCCATTAGCATCATTCCCTGTAAATGATAATGTCATCCATGTAGACACATAAGTAAATAAATTTTGAGTATTCTTTATAAATAAAGAAGAATTTGCATTGCTAGCCACAAAATTTTGATCCTGCAAATAAGTAACAAGCCTATGGTTCCAAGCTCTAGGAGCTTGCTTTAGGCCATAGAGTGCTTTCCTTGGCTTGCATACAAAACCTGATTTATCTTTATCTTCAAGCCGTGGTGGTTGTGCCATATACGCTTCTTCTTATATCCATCCATTTAAGAATCCAATCTTGACATCTAACTGATATAGATTCTAGTTCTTAGAGGCAGCAATGCTTACCAAGACCCTAATTGTTGGCATCTTTGCAATATGTGAAAAGGTTTCTCATAATCCACTCCATGGGTTTAAGTAAACCCCTTTGCTACTAGTCTTGTTATGTACCGGTTTATAGAACCATCTGAGTTCTTTTTTATTTTAAATATCCACCTAAATCCTATTACCTTCATGCTTGGCTTCTTGGGAACCAAGTCCCAAGTATGCTTTCCCTCAAGTGCTTGTACTTCTTCTTGCATGGCTTCTCTCCATTCTTTCCTCTTACTAGCTTCCTCAAATGAAGAACGTTGTTCTGTCATAGAGTCTTTAGTGATATACATAGAATGCTTGGTGACTAATGATGTATCATAGCCATACCTTATGGTCCTTTTACTCTCCCTTTGAGACCTCTTGAGTGATTGATTGGAGGACTGTGGTTTGTCTTCTAATTGCTTGAATTTGGTCTTGCCTCTTGACTTCCGAGCCTTGAAGACAATTTGCTCTTCGTCCTTTGAATTGATATCTTTTGGTAATTGTTGATCTTCTTGAGTGAGAGTTGGAAAGTCATTTTCCAAATCATAAGGTATCTGATCTTCCTGCAATCATCCTCAAACCATGAATTATTTTCATCAAACACTACATCCCTACTAACTATAAATGCTTTGTTAGTGGGATTGGATAGCCTATAACCCTTCTAGTTTTGGTCATACCCAATGAATATACTCCTTTCAGCTTTAGGGTCAAGCTTCCCTCTAATTTGTGAGGGAATGTGTGCATAAGCAATGCACCCAAATATCTTGCAATGGTCCAAAGAGGGTCTCCTGACATTCTATGCTTCATAGGGTGTCATTCCATCCAAGGATTTGGATGGGAGCCTATTGAACAAGTAAGTGGCTGTGGAAATAGCCTCAGGTAGCTTCTTCTCATTCAACATTGACCTAGCAGCTTCAACTATTTACTTGCTCCTTCTCTCTACTACTCCATTCAATTTAGGAAAATATCTTGTTGTCACTTCCCTCTTTATGCCTTTGTCCTATAAAAATGATTCAAATTCATGTGAAAAGTACTCACCACCTCCATCAAATCTGATCCTTTTCAAGCTTCTACCTGTTTGATTCTCAAATAATGCCAAATATTTTTTGAAGCATGTAAATACTTCATCCTTATGCTTCATGAAATAAAGGATTGTCCATCTATTGTAATCATCTATATATGAAACGTAGTACCTTGAACCTCAGATTGATGGATCTTGCTAGGGCCCCACACATCAGTATACAAGCTCCAAGTAGTCTTCATACATGTACCCCTTTCTATTGAGTTGTTGCCTATGAGCTTTAACAAATTGACATGATCCACATTTGTATATCATGTGTTGCTTGGTCACATTGGGAATGCCAAGCACACTGTGATCCTTGCATATTTTCTTTAGTGTTCTTTCTCCTATGTGTCCTAGCCTTTTGTGCCATATCTCTAGCTCAGACAAGGTTTGATCTTTATAATTGAATAATGCTATTTTCCTAGTGCCTTCAATCTCGAATGTAAATAATCTACCAGATTTCTCACCTTTAGCAATCTTTTGAAGCCGTGTTGAGGGTCTTCCACATATGCTCCATGCCTAGTGAATCTAACATGTAAGCCTTTCTCAATAATCTGTCCAACACTAATTAGGTGTTTGGCTATAATTAGCACATACAAAACCTTACGTAAGAGGTTCATGTTACCATCAGATGTCTTGACATTTCCAATTTGCTTGACTGAGTGTTTAGTGTCATCACACCTATCTGTACTTCATGCTTCCCTTTGGGCTCTTCAAGATCAGATAACAAAGCTACATTTCCAGTCCATGATTGGAACCACCTCAATCAATATAGAAAAGATGCTTATCATCTTTACCTTGCTTGGATGTCATATTCATGATGAGTAGAGGATCCTCTTGGTCTTCTATGTAGTTGTTATAATGTCTTCTTCCTCTGAAGACTCCTTGATAATTGTTGTTATTGTAACCTTGGTTATAGTTGTGATTGTAATTGCTTCCTCCATTATTGAACCTACCTCTGGATTGTCCATAGCTCCCTCTATGAAATCCTCTTCCCCTTTTATTCCTTGTGTTCTTGAAGCATTCTTTTGTGGTGTGGTTGGTGAGGCCACAAATGTTGCAAGGTGGATTGTTGTAGGATCTCCCCCTGCCTTGCTTTCTTCCTCTACCTCTTCATCTAGCACCTCTTCCTCTACTTGTGTAGTTAGCTTGAGAGGTACTAGCCTCTTCTTCATTCTTCTTGATTTTACCTTTATCATTACTTTTCTTTTTATCTGTATAAAGGGCAGAAGATTTGTTACCTCTAGAGTTGTCACCATTCTTGTTGAGCTTTGTCTCATGGGTGAAGAGTTGCCCCATCAAGGTATTGAGGTCACGTATTTGCATATCCATGTAGAGGTCCATTGCTGTGGTGAAGATTTGTTACCTCTAGAGTTGTCACCATTCTTGTTGAGCTTTGTCTCATGGGTGAAGAGTTGCCCCATCAAGGTATTGAGGTCACGTATTTGCATATCCATGTAGAGGTCCATTGATAATATATGTATTAAATCCTATACAAATACAATGTCATTGGCAATAATATATTGCTCAATGTGTGAGAGGTGAATGAGCTATGAAATGAGCTCTTGATTCACAATATATCCAGTTCACAATGATTTCATGGAGTCGAGATATCTTGCAGGTCTTTTATAGTTGTGTTTGGAGCCAATGTTTGAATTCAAATTAAAAAGGTCTACCTAAAAATGAATCCTAAAGTATAGGATATATTCTCTCATCAATCAACTATCAAATGGATCGTGATTTGAAGCTCCCAAACTCCACGTGGTTGTAGAACACTTTTACAAAGGTAAATGTGAAGGACTTTTACACGAGGTTGATCATATAGAGTCACATAATGGTTATGCTAATTAACCAAGTATGTGGGCCTGGTTTCTATTGCACCAACAGGTCATGACTCTGAACCTCCATGGTTGATAGTTATCTTTGTCAAGCATCTCCATTTTTTGACCTAGATCTGCCATAATGAATGGGAAATTAGGTTTACAATGAAATATACCTCTTAGCCTTGATGCCCAAGCTTTTGTGTCCTTCTCCTAGAAGATAAATAGAAAGATAGATGAATGGATAGATGGGTACATGGATTGATAGATAGGTACATAGATATATACATAGATAGATAGAAAGAAAGATAGAAACATGGATAGATGGGTACATGGATAGATAGATAGATATTTACCCTACATAGATAAACGAAATTGAGGGATATCACTCTTTCTCTCAACACTATCACGCACCTTCTCTTTCATGCTCTTTCTTGATCTTCTCCTCTCTCTCTCTCGCATCACTTTCTTCCCTCAAATGTTACGTCTTTCTCTTCTCCTCTTCAACCTTGTGCTTAGTCTCTTATTTCTCAGTTCTTTCCTCTCATTTTAAGTTTTGTGTTCACTCACTCCTGCCCATATTGGCACACACATATGCATACTTAAAAAGTATTCCTTCATGATTCATCATCTTGCACTCACCCAAGCACATGTTAAAATATAAAAAATGAATATAAAGTGAAAACGATCTCCTCATTACACTCATTATCACCCTCTTGAACAATATTACTCCCCCTATCGTGGTGGAAAGTTCTAAACCTTGTCCATTCCCAAGGAGGAACACTCACATTTGTCCCATCTTTCACACTTCCCCTTTCACTTGAGCAAATCTCACTCTTTTGCTTTTGAGAAAGCATCCCCTCGTCTCTCGTTAGAATATTATTATAGTAGCTATCTAAAATATCAATGTCAGAAACATCTCATACATCATATCATTAAAAATGTCTCAAAACAAGCTTTTGATGTCCGAATGGGCAAACAATCACTCATACTTGGGATTTTTTATATTCCATATGCAATTTTTGTCCGAATGGGCAAACAATCACTCATACTTGGGATTTTTTATATTCCATATGCAATTTTTGGGTCAATTTATTAAACTCGCGACTTAACTGGACGCAAGATTGGAGTGCCCAAATGGAGAAGATTATAAAAATGCTTTAACACCACAACCGTCAATATTACTCATTTGTGAGAAGGGTTGTGTCCCAAATACCAACTCGATAATACTAAAGTCATAATCTTACAAAGGTATTGCACATAGGAGCATCATATAGATATAGAGTGAACTATGTGTGTGCTCCTAAAGTCTACATGTATGCAAAACAAAATCACTTTGAACACGTTTCAAAAGCTAATGAGTGGCATGAAGTTAAGGACCTCTTTCTCTTCCCTTCATTACTTTGGTAACCATCCAAACCTTCTAGCGAGCATGAAATTCATTGCTGAAAATTTCATTTCCCTCACTCTCAATGGGGTTGTTTAAAGATAATTATCACTCGTACCATTCTAGCATCATCTTCTTCGCTGAATTAATCTATCCATACTCATTGCCTAATGGGTGAAGCTCTACTGAACTTTTCACTGAATCAACAAGATTACTGTTTTTAATCCTTGCACATTATTGGTTTTTCAAGTGTTAGAAGTATTCATTGTACGTATGGTATTTTTGCACCAACAACAAAGCGCCCTCTCCCTCCGAAGCATTCAGCACATACATACATACATAGATACATACATACATGCATACATACATACATACATGCACACATACATGCATGCATGCATACATACATACATACATACATACAAGATGAAGGACCAGCAGAGAGGGGGTTGACTGCATAAGTAATTTTGATACTTTCTATACTTGTGTGTATGCTTATTTGGCTTAATTGCTAGATAGAGAGAGCACTTTTGTCTCATTCTAGACAAAGCTATTGTATTCTTTTTTGTTAATCAAAACACAAAGGCTTCCAGTGCAATTGTCTCTCTTCTTCTTCTCCATTCTTCTCCTACAAATGCTCGAGGATCTTTCAACTAAAGAATCCCCCAACACATGCATACATATAGATGAACATATTTACATGCATACATACACACATACACCTGTATATGTAGACATACATACATATATACAGGTACATACTTATGCACACACATACACATGTGCATACATATGTACATGCAAATAAATAAATATATATATATATATATATATATATATATATATATATATATATATATATATATATATATATATATATATATATATATATATATATATATATATATATACATACATATATACATATGCACATGCATACATACATACACACTTGCATGCATACATTTATGCCTAATAGGCTACCCACATATATAAAGACATACATGCATAAGTATATTACATACATATAGACATATCTACACATATATACACATACAAACATTGTATTTTTGTTTCACTTTCTTCTCTTACATATGGATATATATACAAACATTTACACACATACTTGCACATGTATATACATGCATACGTACATGCATAGAGACATACATATGTATGGAAATACAAACATACCTACATACATACATACATACATACATACATACATACATACATACATACATACATACATATATACATACATACATACATAAAGATGTGCATACAAATATACATACATACATATAAAGATAGACATATTCTCTCTATATCTTCCTGTTTAATCTCTCATTATGTTTCAATGTTTTTTTACTTTAGTAATTCGATCACTTGACAAATATCTCTTGTTTTTTGATTTATCGAAATGGGACTCGGATTGGTTACAGACTACCCTCCTACTATTAATGGTGTTCAAAGGCATGAACGAATCTATGATGATCTCAATGATGCTATTATAATACAAATATTGATTTCATGGTTTTCTCTCTATCTTTGGTTCATCAAGATACATTTATTGCATGGAGAGAGCCTTCAATGAATGATCATCTCCTTCGAGGAGTTGGATAAAATCTATCCCTTAGATGCATCTCATCTTGCATAGAGATCAAAAGGAGGTCCAAAATATGGGTTAGAAGGGAGAATCCCTACAAATGACTTCATTGGCGGGAGTCCAAAGTTAACAAATGGAACTCACACCCACAAAAGGCTTGCGTAGGATTAAAAGCATTCTTAGATTCGAATAGGAAAAAAAGAGGAAAAAGTTATAGATGTACTTTAAAGATTGGTGAGCATGCAAGGCTAATAGACTTACTAAAGAACTATGCAAAATCCTCAAAAAAAAAAAGCAAAGTAATAAAGCTCTCCCCCTAATTATGGACAAAAATGGTGTGGAATGCACTTCTAATGTTGAAATTTTTGAGTTTGTCATCAATCATATGAACTAGTTGCATGGTGTTCCTTCTACATTGCCTCGTAGAAGGCATGTGCATGCCACCATCTAGAGGGTCAGATCTAGGAAAATTATGCAAGACGTTTTGCACTTTTTAGATTCTCTATTTCCTAGACACAAAAGAGAGAATCAAGGATTGATGACCTCACTAAAGATAAAATTATGGGGCCTTGTATGACCTCAATAATGTGGCATTCAAGACTTTCGAGGAGGTTCTTGTAGGATTTCTGTGCTTAATTTGGTGGCAACCCATTAACATTGGTGCACTACCAAATTATTTGAATGAAGGTTTGATCAAGATCACCCACAATAAAGACAAGAAAAAAATTGAAAAGTTGTGTCCTATCACCATGGTCCGCACAAGCTACAAAGTATTTTCCAAGGTGCTTCCCAATCTCATTGCAAGCCATCTCTGAACATGGATGAATGAAGATAAAAAAGGCTTTATCAAAGGAGGATCTATTCTTTAAGCAATCATTGATATTTTGAATTATTCAAAGGAGTTCACCCAAGATAATCTTTTCTCAAGATGGACTTTAAAAAATTTTATGAGAGGATGGGGTGGAATCTTATCCTATAATCCCTTGTGGACATTGGATTTGGCCCTAAGTTCTATTGGAGTTTGAGGTCTCTAGAAGCACGTGAACAACACAAGGAACAAGAAGAAGCTTGGAGCACAACACACAATACTAAATGTATTACCAAGTGAATGCACAAAAGAAAAGTGACATGTTAGGGTTATATGCATATATACATGTCGGGAGAAAAACCTCATAAAGAGGGAAAAGAGTGCCTTGGTGGTCCTCTATGTTCACACGCATCACTATCAAAATATATCAAAAAATCCCCCATGGGAGTGGTGCAATGAACAAGGAGCTCGAATTCATGTATAAGGAAGTTCCAAGCTATGTGGAAGGATCTCAATCCACAAAATGAAGTAAGCCCAAAACTTTGTTGAAAGCTTGAAACTTCTCCTGAGGTAGAGGCTTTGTGAAAAGGTCTACAATGTTAAATTGACCTATCGAGGTAAAGGCTTTGTGAAAAGAGGCAATGTGGGCACATATTCCAAATTGAGCTCTCTAGTAGAGGATGTCTCCCTGACATAATGATAATGCACATCAATTTGCATTGTGCAAGCATGGAACATAGGATTCCTTGGAACTACCAATGTGCTCTGGCAATTAGTGAAGATGGTGGTGGTAGAAGACTGAAGAGCACCCAAATCACCCAATAGGTGTTTGAGCCACACACACTCAACATTCATTGTGAAAGCTTCCCTATAGTCACTCTCACAACTAGAAGTGACCATAGTAGGGTGCTTCTTTGTCAACTGAGATATGCATGAGCTACCAAGCATGAAGCAAAAACCACTAGTGGACACACAAGTGTCATAACATGACTAGCCTAGTTAGAGTCACAATAAGCATATAAATCTGGTGATAGTGATCCTCCATTTGAATAAAACAATCCAAATACTTGGCTACCACTCAAGTAGAAAAAGATGTGATTAACCGCCTGCCAATGCTTGAAACCTAGAAAACGCATAAACTTGCTCATCTCTGAGATAACAAATTGAATATCAGACTGCATTATGCATAAGTAAATCAAGCATCCAACAACTTGCTAATAAAAATCAACATTAAATGCATCTCCAACATCATGAAGACTCAACTATAAACTTGTTTCCATAGGAGTGGCAATAGGTTTGCAGTCAAGGCCATAGCACTACAATAATGTGTCAATATATTTTGCTTGACACAAAGCTAATGTCCCATCAACTTGCATAAGTTGAATGCCCAAGTAATGATGCAAATGCCCCAAATCTGACATCTCAAATGAGGCATGCAAATCAGCCTTAAATCTGCAATATGCTTCTCATTAGGACCAATGAGTAGCATGTCATCAACATAAATAACAATGATTAGAAGCACATCATTTGCACGCTTAACATATAAGTTTCTCTCAATTCGACTATTCTCAAAACCATGTGCAATCAAGTAGGCATGTATCTTTTCATACCAAGCATGTGGTGCTTGTTTCAAACCATATAATGTCTTTTTCAATGTGCACACTTTGTTTTCATGCCCTTTCTATGCAAACCACAAGGCAAAAATACATACACTTCTTCATGTAAGTCACCATTCAAAAATGGAGCCTTAGTGTTCAACTGATGTACATTCCAACCATGATGAGCTACAAATGCATAGATGCTACAAACGGTGGTCATTTGACAAGTGGGTCAAGTTTATGTTTTAGCTTGTATATCCATTTTGTGCCAATAACTTTTTTGGAAGGAGGCAAATCACATAAAGACTAGGTACCATTCTTCATAATAGCATCATATTTTGATTGCAAAATAGCCATCCAATTTTCTAAATTTTGTCCTTCATCAAAATAAATAGAATCGTTCTCATCACAAAGACTAGAGGGAGCCATAGCTTAGCAATCTGATGCAAAAGAAGCACTATGTGAGCCTAAACGACTACATTATGATAGAGATGCATCTAATTTGTTATCTCACAAAATCTGTGCTAACCATTTAGGCATAGTTTTTTCCTCCTCTATATCAACCCTCTCATCAACGAGATACATCATGTAAATCTACATAGGAAATGGAATGATTTGCATCATCATGTGGAACTTGTAGAGGCTAAGAAATTGCCTCATTTGGACCAACACTTGATTGTCCACCTGTAAAAAACATAGCAAAGTGTTATACACATTTTTGGCGCTAATTAATATCTCCTTAGTACATGAAAGTAATGGATGAATTGCATCTTCCACAAAAACAACATCATGGCTAACCAAAATGCATTTAGTCATTGGATAATATAGATGATAGCCTTTGCTTTCAAAACTATACCCAACAAAAATACATTTTACTTCTTTATCATACACTTTTTGGTGTTGTTGTTTTTGAACTAATGCATATGCAAGACAACCAAAGACATGCATATGAGAAACAGATGGCTTGTAGCCATGTCAAGCCTCATATGGAGTGATAGATTGTAATGCTTTGGTGGGATAGTTGTTAAGTACATATGTTGCACACATAATAGCCTCAATATAGAAGTTATGTGGTAAAGCATGACTTTTGACCATACACCTCACCATCTCCATGAGAGACCTATTCTTTCTTTCAGTACACCATTTTTTTGTATGTGGCACTAAACACTAAAGTTTTATCCCATGCTCAGCCAAAAATGCATTAAAATTAGAAGACATGTATTCCCTTGCTCGATTCGAATGGAGGGTGCCCATTTTACATGCGGATAGGTTTTCAACTAGAAACTTAAACTTTTGAAGCATATAAACACTTTGGACGTTGCTTTCAATGAACACACCCATGAAAAATCATCAATAAAAGTCATAAAGTAAAGGTAGTTCCCAAAAGAAAGTGTCTGCATAGGACCATGGACCTCACTATAAACAAGCTGCAATTTTTTAGTAGTTCTAATTGAACCATCTTTTGGGAAGGAGCAACATTACATTTTGCCCAAAATATAGCCTTCATACACGTGTTCACTAGGTGCCTCAAGTTTGGATAAAGAGAACACCATTTCAAGTTTGGGCAAGCATAGAAAACTAGCAAAATTCACATCACCAAAGCATGCATGCCAAAGATTTGCATATGAAATAGCTTGAGAATCTTGAACTAGACATGCTAAATCATTGACAAATTTTTCATAGCCTATGAGTATATACAACCCACAACATAAAATTACAAAAGCGATAATAACATCGCCATTTGAGAGATCATAAACTGTACATCTGTCATCAAGGATTTGGACAACCAAGCCTATCTTGGTTAATTTTGAAATTGACAATACATTTTTCTTGATCCGTGGCACAAACACAAAAACTAACAATGTGAAAGGACTACCATCACTAGTATTGAGAATGATCTTACCAAATCCTGTTACACGATAAGAGGAGTTATTAGCAAATGTGATAGTATTCCTTGTAGGGGCAAGCTCAAGTGAAGGGAAGAAACAGCACTATGAGGTGATATGTTTTCTCGCCCCATTTTCAAAGTACAAGAAATCTGAGTCTACTACACACATACACTATTTATGAGAAGATGGTTCATAAACGCAAACAATACTACATGCCCATTCTTCATTCTACACAAGATTAGTAGACTCTGTTTTGGGTGTAGAGGCCTCTACAACAACCATTCAATCCCCTTTTTTTCTTTGCTTGTTTTGTAGTCAATTTTGGACAATTAAAATGGGCCTCAAGGTGCTCACTACCCTGACTGATGTGATACCCTCATAGAAGAACACATTTTTGGTGGCCTTTATGCTTCCATATTGTGCTCAACTCCAAGGCAAATTAAAAAAAAGAATATAACTTTATTTTCATAAGTCCAGGTCTTACGGTCAATAAATGGGTTTAGCGCACTTTGTGTTTTGGCACATGGAAGCTTCACCATTTTCTTGCACAATTGCCTATCGGCCCACCTGAGGTGGAGCATGGAAGGACTTCCTTGTGCTGCTCCCCAGTTTAAGTCTCGTAGATGAAGGCCCCTCATCCTAAAGGGACGCGACTTATGGCATGTGAGAGTGAGTTACTATGCTAACCTAACCTAGAGAACAAGGTTGTCCTACTTGCATATGGAGGGCATCAGCTCCCGCCCATGGTGGTTGCTGCGAAACCATCGATGCCGGTCTAGCCAATGAGGGAATAAGCGAACGAGAGTAGGTTGACAAGGAGGTCGAGCCCATAAACACATTGGTGGACAATCCTTGTGCCTTGCATAGGATCATAAAAGATCCGGGTGGCCTACCACACTGACCCCCTGAACCGTGCCACACGGGCTTGAAGCCTTGATCTACTACCATTTATCGACAACCCAAGCATGGACCGACAACAAACATTGCGATGTCCATTAAAACGAAATTCCCTTTTTGTGCCAAAACAAGCTGATGTCCAAGCAGGGACTGAGAGCGATGTAACTCATGTAAAAGAAAATTATGAGTTTCCAATAGGCCTAGGACTAGCACCGCTAATGGTCGATGTGCAAACTGACCAAGAGCTAAAGCTCTAATACCAAACATGACAGTCTGCTCCAATGGGAGACCTCCTTTGCCTAACCCACAAGGAGATGGATGGCCACAAAGTTAAAGGGGCAAATCCCCTTGAGATACCTGACACCAAGCACGACTTAGTTGAGGTGGCCCGGAGGCCGGTTTTGCATAACAGAAGCAGGACTTAACCCATAAGCAAGAAGGGTCAGCCGCCCAAGGTGGGCCGACCCAACAGTAGATTGTTGTCAAGTCCAAGTTATCGATTGCCAAGAGAGAGAGTGGCTCTTCATTTCCACACACATCCAAAGCTCCTTTATGTGTGCGGGCAAGATGAGCATGGGCTGGCTCTATGCCAACCCACCCAATCTTCAAGATACAAGACCCACCAAGGATTGGGAGGTGCTCCCATTGCAAGGCATCTACCCATGATGCAAGGGACATCCGATGTTCCCATGAAAAGTGAGGAACGGAAGGCTCAACACTTATGCCCTTGATGCATCATCACCTAGATGTTGGTGGCATTCCTAATCGATCTATCATCTAGAGGCATGCATGGTTACGACTCCCCTTATAGTTGCATACAATTCAGCGTAGCAAGCCAAAGCACCCAAGCACTAAGTTGGGCTGGATAGAAAACAAGGCAAGAGGAAAAGGGGCATGACACCCCCCACCCCTCCACCCCCTGCCATCTTAGGATAAATCTTTATCCTAAGGTATCCCCTTTTTTATTATTTATTTTTTTTATTATTATTATTTTCTTATTTTTATTTATTTATTACATATTTCTTTATATTTTCTTTTTTGTGACTTTTATTTTTATTTGATTTTTTTATTTTATTTTATCCCCCCACCCATGAGACCATAGGATAACATTTTATTCTATGTTCTAGCCTTTTTTTTTTGTTTTTTACTTATATGCTCCGTGGCTCTAGATCGCATTTTGGATGACCATTTTTTCCAAACTTGGAGTCCATTTCATGTTTCTCGATACCTTGGACTCATTTTTATATTAGTTTTACCAAATACCTTCAATTTTACCTTCTTTTGGTCAAACCCATATGTTTGACGCACATTGAACATGTGAATTCTAACCCACACATGCTCCACATAATCTGTTCCATCTTTATTTTTCCACATGTTTCACATTTTTCATATGCAACAAATTTTGTTTCAACTTTTTTACAAATTTTAACTGTCTTCAACCCCAAATCCAACTCCATGCCACATCGTTTATACCTAAATCTAGCCCTAACCCTCACTCCTCTTGGCCTTTTCCTCATTAGCCCATCAACCAAACATGCCCTTTCCTTCTTAACCCCTCCATCAATCCTACTTTTTCCTCCATTTTCACTGATCTAAAGGGTTGTTTTGTTGTTTCCTTGCAACTGTTTTCTTTTCTTCACCTGTTGGATTGGTCATAGGTTCTTTTCATGGTTTTACCTACTATGATGTTGGGGTAGAACTACTTTGCTAGTGGTTTGGCTATTTGATCTACAATATGGAGAGCCCATTAGGTGGTGAGCATATTACGCCGATCAACATGATGACTTGGAAAAGTGGTGGACATGTGGTAGGACATGGGTGCACAAGTAGTGCATAAGTAGTTTTTCATAAGGGTCTTGTAGGAAAGTTGAATGTAAGTTGCAAAAAGAAGGTCTTTTTGAAGGGCTTTTAAGACTTTAAAGTACTATGGAAGGTCCAAATGAATCCAGCCTTATGCACATAATTATTAAGGTCAAAAAGTAGAAAAGAGGAAGTAAAGAGGATACGCAAGAGCTTATGTGCAGCCCCTCTATTTAAATTTTTGTTTTCCATAAATTCACTATAGGACAAAACAGGAAGTCATTGTTCTTTACATGAGAAGGTTCTTGGGACAACAAGGTCAACATCAAGATAGGGGAGTAGTTGAAGCGACGTATGTAAGAGGAATCCACACACCATAACGGATCATTCTCCGAGATAGATTAAGGTGAAATAAGCAAGAAGCAAGAGCATACTCTACACTAAGAGAGAAATAGAGAGAGCAAGAGACACACTTGGATAGTGCATAAGCAAAGAGAAAAAGTGTGCAAAGAGAGAGTGTGTGTGTGTAAAAAGAGAGAGACGTGTCCGAAGGAGGTGACAAAGTACACAGAGAGAGTGGGCAGAGAGCAACTAAGGTGTGACAAAATATCATCAAGCACGTGTTGTACATCAATAGTAGAAGTGATCGAGCCTTCAACCTTATTGGAAGCTTGAGTGCAAGGAGTGCAAAAGGGCAAGCTATTGGACAAGGTGGACTAGAATAGAGGTTGACTCCACAACTAATTGTGATATTTTGTATACTTGTTTGTGTGCTTCTTTGACTAAATTGCTATGCACAGAGGACATTTTGTCTTATTTTGGACAAAGATATTGTAATATTTATTGTTAATCAAGACACAGAGGCTTCTGATGCAATTTTCTTTCTTCTTCTTCTCCTCCATTCTTCTCCTACAAACACTCAAGCTCTTTTCAACTAAAGAATCCCCTGACACATACACATAACAAACATGCATACACACACATGCATACATACATATGTGAGTATACACATGCATACATGAATGCATACACACATACATGCACACATACACACATCACACACACATGCATACCTCCATCCATGCATACATACTTACATACATAAATGCATGGATACATGCATGCATACACACAAGTGCATATATCACACACATGCACATACATGCACATGCATGCATGAATACTCATGCATATATCACACACACACTTATACATACATACACATGCATCACACACACATGCATAGAAACACATGCATACATACATACATGCATAAACAAAACATATATGCAGAGGTATACATACACACACATGCATGCATACATACACATGCATATGTTGCATATACATGCACATACATACATACACATCACACGTAGATGCATACACACATATGCGCATACATAGATTCACATCACACACATGCATACATGCATGCATACACATATACATGCATATATCACACACATATTCACATACATACATACATATGCATCACACACACATGCATAGATACTCACATGCATACATGCTTGCATACACACACAAACACACATATAAATGGATGCACCTATACAAATATATCAAACACATATGTATATGCATACATAGACGTCACACACACACATGCATACAGACACACATATGCACAAACATACATACACCACACACAAACACATGCATGCACACAAATGCATATATGCATGCACACACATGCATATGTCACACACACACATGTACATACATACCTACATACACATCACACACATGTATACACACACATGCATACACACACACATGCATACACACACACATGCATACATACACACATGCATATACATATGCATACACCCATGCATACATGCATGCATACAAACATACATGCACACACATACACACACATCACACACACATGCATACATACATACACACATGTATACAGGTATACATGCATACATATTGCATACATACAAACTCACATGTATATATCACATGCATGCACACACATACATAACACACACACATAAATGCATACAAACATGCATACACACACATTATGTACACACACATACACATACATACCTACACATCACACACACATAGACACACATGCCTACATGCATACATGAACATATGCATAGACACACATACACACACATATACATACACACACATGCATACATACATACACATGCATGCATACATGCATGCATACATGCATGCATACACACACATGCACATATATCATACACATGCAAATACATACATACACATCACACACATACATACACTCATGCATGCATACACATACACATGTTAATGGATGCACATACACACATATATCAAACACACATGCATAGACACATATGCATACATATACACATGCATTCATTCATGCAGACACATGCACATGAGTACAAACACATTCATACACACACATGCATACACGCATCCACATACATAGAGCACACATACACATATGCATACAGACACATGCATACATGCATGCATACACACACACGCATACACGCACATGCATATGTCGCACACACATGCACATACATACATACACATATACACGTACACATATGCATTCATATTCAATACCCTTTATATATACATGCATCTGTATATATACGTGTGTATTTATGTTTATATAAATATTGATTTTGATTCCAATTTTTTTTTGTATGTACAAATATGATGGATGCTACTAGAGAGCACAATATGAAATCGAATCTCATAAAGAATTTCTTGAGAGGAAAGGTTCCACATGAATCCATAGGGACATTCATGCATGAGTATGGAGACATGTTGTCCAAAGAGTTAGACTACATGATTGATATGCTTACCCAGTAGCTAGAGAAGACTTGTTTGTTGATCCATTTGCTTGAAATTTTCTTGAAAACAAGAGCTTTCCACATACAAGTACATTTTCTTAGTATAATTTATTGTTTCTAATAAAATAATAATAGAAATGTTTTTTACTATTTTAGTTTTTCATTTTAAGGACACTTATACCACCTTTAGCTCATGAGAGCATAGTAGAAGTTCCTATGTGAACATGCATAGGTAGCTTAGGACTAGAATGTGCAATATTGCCCCAAATGGAAGCATAGTATATGTGAGACACAGTTTAGAGTTCAAAACATGAATGAGAGCTCTATGTGATTCATAGCTTAAATTTGCTCATTCAAATGAACCTATATATGTTTGGTCTTGGCATGATAGATAGGGTTAACAGCAAGACATAATGAACTAATGTTGTCTCCAAATATATGGGGAGTTGAAGTATTCAACCCTAAATCTGAATATACATAGCTTCTTGCGTAACATTTGCAATTCCTCTGCATTCAGCTTCAACTGATGAAAGAGCAACTATAGGTTGCTTCTTGGAAGACCATGAAAATAAATTTGTACTTGCAAAAGTAAGGTAATCTGATGTGCTTCTCCTAGCATCTTTAGAGCCTGCCCAATCTACATCAGAGAAGAGCTTAACATCTATATCAGATGTATATGGATAATATAATCCTTCATTAACTGTACCCTTCAAATACTTTAGGATTCTCTTGGTTGGTTCCATCTGAGGCTTCCTTGGGGTGTGCATGAATTGATTTAGCACACTAACTCTATAGCATATATCCACACTAGTTAAAGTAGCATAATTCAAGCTTCCAACAAGACATTGGTAACTATTCACATCTTTAACTAACGGACCTTCATGTGCACTTAGCTTGAGATTTACCTCCATGGGTGTACCAACAACCTTTGTATTTTCCATCTTGAACTTGGTAATCATATCTCCAATGTACTTTCTCTAAGTTAAAAACATACCTTTCTCTGTATATACTACTTCCAAACTAGGAAATAAGTGAGCAGCCCAAGATCACTGATCTTGAACTCCTCCTTGGTTTGAGCTTTGATCTTCGTGATTCCATCTACATCATTACTTGTAATGATTATATTATCCACATATACACAAAGGTATATGAACTCTGAGTGATTCCTCTTAATTAAGAGCGAAGGATATGCCTTGCTTATAATAAATCCTTTATCCTGCAAGTACGTGAAAAGTCTATGATTCCAAGCTCTAGGAGCTTTCTTCAAGCCATACAAGGCTTTCCTTAACTTGTATACATATTCTAGATATGCTTGATCTTAAAATCTAGGAGCTTAAGCCATGCATACCTCATCTGAAATCCAACCATTTAGCAAAGCATTTTTAACATCCATTTGATACATATTCCAATTCTTGGAAGATGCTACACTCATAAGTGCTCTAATTGTGGGCATTTTTGCCACAGGTGAGAATTTCTCTTCATAGTAGATGCCTTGGGTTTTTGCAAACCCTTTGGCTACAAGACTTGCTTTGTACATGTTACTTGAGCCATCAAAATTATTCATTACCTTGTAAATCCACCTTGAGCAAATGAGCTTCATAGATGGTTTCTTGGGAACCAATTCCCAAGTCCAATTTTCTTGTAGAGCTTCTATTTCTTCTTCCATTGCATCTCTCCATTTTGGGTTCTTCTTGGCCTCTTCATATGTAGATGGTTCTTCTGAGTTTTTATCCTAAGCTATGTAAATTGAATGCTTAGTGACCAAAAAGGTGTCATAACCATACCTTTCTAGCTTCTCTTTCTCTCTAGTAGATTGCCTTATAGTTTGTTGAGATGATTTTGCCACATCTCTCATCTCCTACACTTTGGCTTTGCCTTTGGAGTTCCAAGAGTTGATTTCCCTGTTTGGAGTCTTCTGGACTTCTTCAAAATCACTTGATTCTTCATGTGTATGCTCATTTCTCTTTGACAATGTTGGAAAGTCTTCCTCTAGCTCATAGGAAAGTTTGATTTTCTTGCAATCCTCTTCAAAACAAGATTTGTTTTCATCAAACACAATATCTCTACTTAAAATAAAACCTTTATTGCTTGTATTATATAGCCTATAATGTTTCTTATTAAGGTCATAGCCAATGACTATGCACTTTTTGCCTTTCGATCTAATTTGCCTCTAATTTGTGAAGGTATATGTGCATATACTATGCAGCCAAAGATCGTGCAGTGATCAAGGCTAGGTCTTCTTCCATTCCATGCGTCATATGGTGTCATCTCATCAAATGCTTTTGATGGGAGTCTATTGATTAGATAGGTGGCTATGGATATAGCTTCTGCCCATAGGTAATTGGGCAACTTCTTCTCATTTAGCATTGATCTTATAGCCTCCATTATGGTTCTATTTCTCCTCTCTGCCATTCCATTTTGCTATAGAATATACCTAATTGTAATCTCTCTTTCGATTCCTCTCTATTGGAGATAAGAATCAAAGTCATGGGAGAAATATTCTCCCCCTCCATCTAACCTTAGCCTCTTCAAGGTTTTACCTATTTGGTTTTCTACAAGTGCAAGATATTTCTTAAAGCATGAAAACACTTCATCTTTATGCTTCATAAAATATAGCATTGTCCATCTGTTACAATCATCAATAAATGAAAAATAATACCTAGATTGAGAGATTGATGGCTCCTTGCTTGTCCTCCATACATCTATATGGACTAGCTCCAATAGGTATCCATGAATGTATCCCTTGTTTGTGAAGGGTTGTCTGTGAGACTTGCCAAATTGAAAAGCACTATATTTGTAAATCACATGTTGTTTGGAGATATTTGGTAGACCAATCACACTCTGATCCCTACAGATTTGCTTCACAGCCCTTTCACAAGCTAACCTTTTGTGACAAATTTCCAACTCTGATAGGGTTTGACTCCCATAATTTAACAAAGCAATGTTTCTAGTATCTTGAAGCTCAAAAGTAAATAGTCAGCCTGAATTTTCTCCTCTCACTATCCTCTTGAATCCCTGATGTGGATCCTCAACAAATGCTCCATTCTTTGTGAGTCCCTGATGTGGGAGTGATGCAATAAACAAGGAGTTAGCAATCACGTATAAGGAAGTGCCAAGCTATGTGGAAAGAAATCAATCCACAAAAGGAAGTGATCCCAAAGGTTATAGAAAGCTTCAAACTGCTCCCTAGCTAGAGACTTTGTGAAAAGGTCTCCAACATTATCATGTGTGTGGCCGCATAAGCTAAATTTATCTCTCCTATGGAGAACCTCTCATTGACATAATCATAGTGCACCTCAATGTGTTTTGTGAGAGCATGGAGCATAAGGTTCCTTGCAACTAACCAGTTCGATCTAAGATTCAATTAAGATGGTGGTGGTAGAAGGTTGGCCAACCTGAATCTAGAAAAAGGTGTTTGAGCCACACACACTCAATATTCACTGTGGAATTTGCCCTATACTAAGTGTCACAACTAGAAGTGTCCATAGTAGGCTGCTCTTACTTAACGAACATTTTCATGAGCTACCATGCATGAAAGAAAAAACGCTAGCTCATTCATGAGTGACATAGCAACCAACCTAGTTACAATAAGAAAAAGAATGTAAATCTGGTGGTAATGATCCCCCTTGGGATAAAACAATTTAAGTAGTCTGGCACAACACAAGTAGCGAAAGATGTACTTAACTATCAACCAATGTTTGAAACCTAGGCAATACATAAGCTTGCTCATCTAAGCGACAAAAGCCTAAATATTAGGTTGATCTATGCATAAGTAAATCAAGCATCCAACAGCCTACTGATAGAGAACAACATCAAATGCATCTCCAGCATCATGAAAACTCAATCGTAAACCTGTTTCCATGGGAGCGGCAATATGTTTTCAATTTTCAAGGATAAAATGTTTCAAAATATTTTCTTTGAAACAAAGTTATTCCCCCATCAATTTTCATAAATTGAATGCCCAAATAATGATGGAAATGACCCAAATCTTGCATCTCAAAAGAGGCATGCAATTTAGCCTTAAATTTAGCAATGTGCTTCTCATTTGGACCGGTGAATAGGATAGTTCTTAAAACCATGTGCAAGCAAGTAGGCATGTATCTTTTCATACCAATAACGTCATTCTTACTTCAAAATATATAATTCCTACCCCTTTCTACACAAAACCATGGGTTTGAAATACATACATTTATTCATGTAAGTCACCATTCAAAAGTGTATTTTTAATATCCAACTAATGTACATTCGAACCATGAGAGGTTGCAAGTGCACAAATGCTATGAACACTGATCATTCAACATGTGAGAGAAAAGTTCTCAAAAAAATCAATGTCCCTCTCTTAAGATAAACTTTGGCAACAAGCCTAGCCTTGTAACTAACAACTCTTCCATCAAGCTTACATTTCAGCTTGTATATATGCCTATAACACTAATGGATCACTTATCTTTGTACATCACACTTGATAACATATTTTGTATTGTGTTGTTCTCCAAGATTCTTCTACTTGCTTATGTTGTTTGTGTGCTTTTATAGACCTAGAACTCAAAAAATTGGTATCAGATCAGGTTGCCACTTCATCTAGGGCATCGTCAACACTCCTTTGATCACAATCTCAAAATTTCATGAAAATCGGTGAGCATAGTTGGAGGAAAGGATTTCAAACAAGCTTTGTTGTGTGGCATCAAAATTTTGAGCTGAGCTAGTTTCAACCTCTGAATTGTTGGAGATAGACGTATGCGGAAGCACGCGAACAACATAAGGAAGAAGAAGAAGCTTGGAGCACAAACACAAAATACTGAATGTATTACTAGAGAATGTACAAAGATAAGTAGCCCATTAGGGCAATAGGCGTATGTACAAGCCGGGGGAAAAAAACCTCCTAAAGAGGGAAAAAAGTGCCCCGGCGGTCCTAGAGTGTTCACACACATCACTACCTAAATATATCAACAAATCCCCCCTGGGAGTGATGCGGTGAACAAGGAGCTCGCACTCATGTATAAGGAAGTGCCAAGCTATGTGCAAATCACTCCACAAAAGGAAGTAAGCCCAAAGCTTTGCGGAAAGCTTCAAACTTCTCCCTAGGCAGAGCCTTCGTGAAAAGGTCTGCAATGTTCTCCTGCGTGGGCACATATGCCAAGCTGATCTCCCCAGGAGAGAACCTCTCCCTGACATAGTGATAATGCACCTCAATGTGCTTAGTGCGAGCATGGAACACATGGTTCCTCGCAACTGCCAATGCGCTCTGACTGTCAGTGAAGATGGTGGTGGCAGAAGACTGGCCAACACCGAAATCAGCCATAAGGCGTCTGAGCCACACACACTCAACAGTCGCTGTGAAAGCTACCCTATACTCAGCCTCACAACTCGAAGTGGCCACAGTAGGCTGATTCTTGCTCAACCACGATATACATGAGCTACCAAGCATGAAGCAAAAACCACTGGTGGACACACGAGTGTCATAGCAACCAGCCCAATCTGAGTCAAAAAAAGCATGCAAATCTGGCGGTAGTGATCCCCCCTTGGGATAAAACAACCCAAGTAGCCGAGTACCACTCAAGTAGCGAAAGATGCGCTTAACTGCTTTCCAATGTGTGACTCCTGGGCAATGCATAAACCTGCTCATCTGTGAGACAGCAAACTGAATATCTGGCCGAGTAATGCATAAGTAAATCAAGCATCCAACAGCCTGCTGATAGAGAACAGCATCAAATGCATCTCCAGCATCATGAAGACTCAATCGTAAACCTGTCTCCATAGGAGTGGCAATAGGCTTACAGTCTTCAAGGCCAAAACGCTTCAATAATGTGTCAATATATTTCGTTTGACACAAAGCCATTCCACCATCAACGTGCATAAACTGAATGCCCAAATAGTGATGCAAATGCCCCAAATCAGACATCTCAAATGAGGCATGCAAATCAGCCTTAAAATCAGCAATATGTGTCTCAATAGGACCAGTGAGCAGCATGTCATCAACATAGACAACAATGATCAGAAGCACATCATTAGCACGTTTAACATATAAGGTGCTTTCAGTTGGATTGTTCTCAAAACCATGTGCAATCAGATAGGCATGTATCTTCTCATACCAAGCACGTGGTGCTTGCTTTAAACCATATAATGCCTTCTTTAACCTGCAAACCTGGTTTTCATGCCCTTTCTGCACAAAGCCACGGGGCTGAAAAACATACACTTCTTCATGCAAGTCACCATTCAGAAATGCTATTTTAATGTCCAACTGATGTACATTCCAACCATGATGGGCTGCAAGTGCACAAATGCTCCGAACAGTAGTCATACGGCATGTAGGTGCAAAGGTCTCATCAAAATCAATGCCTCTTTCCTGTGCATAACCCTTTGCAACAAGCCTAGCCTTATATCTGTCAACTGTACCATCAGGTTTACGCTTCAGCTTGTATACCCACTTAGTGCCAATGGCCTTCTTGCCAGGAGGTAAGTCACATAAAGACTATGTACCATTCTTCATTATAGCATCATATTCAGATTGCATAGCAGCCATCCAATTTTCTGAATTTTGTGCTTCATCAAAAGAAACAGGCTCATTCTCATCACAGAGACTAGATGCAGCCATAGCATAGCAATCTGATGCAAAGGAGGCACTATGAGAGCCTGAACGAGTACGATATGACAAAGGTGCATCTAATTTGTTGTCACGCAAAGTCTACACCAGCCATTTTGGCATAGTTTTTGCCTGCTCAATATCAGCTCTCTCATCAACAAGTGCATCATGTAAATCTGCATCAAAAATGGAATGATCTGCATCATCATATGGAACCTGCAAAGGCTGAGAAGTTGCCTCATTAGGACCAGCACTAGCCTGTCCACCTGTAAAAAGAGGCATCAAAGTATCATACATGTCTTTGGAGCTAACAGATGTCTCCTTAGTACATGAAAGCAATGGCTAAATAGCATCTTCCACAAAGACAACATCACGGCTAACCAGAATGCGTTTAGTCTATGGATGATACAGACGATAGCCTTTACTTTCAGAACTATACCCAACAAAAATACATTCTACTGCCTTATCATCCAATTTTCTGCAATGTTGTTCAGGCACTAATGCATATGCCAAACAACCAAAAACACGCAGATGAGCAACAAATGGCTTGCGGTCATGCCAAGCCTCATATGGAGTGATAGACTGCAACGCTTTAATGGGACACCTGTTCAGTACATATGCTGCACACATGACAGCCTCAAGCTAGAAACTATGTGGTAAAGCCTAACTTTTGACCATGCACCTCGCCATCTCCATGAGTGACCTGTTCTTTCGTTCAGCAACTCCATTCTGTTGAGGTGTATACGGCACTGTACACTGGTGTTTTATCCCACGTTCAGCTAGAACTGCATTAAAATCTGAAGACATATATTCCCTCCCTCGATCAGAACGGAGGGTGTCCATTTTACATGCTGATAGATTTTCAGTCAAAACCAAAAACTGTTTGAAGCACATGAACACTTCGGACTTTGCTTTGAGTGGATATACCCATGCATGCCTGGAAAAATCATCAATGAAAGTCACGAAGTAAAGGTAATTTCCAAAAGAGGGTGTCTGCATAGGACCACAGACATCACTATGTACAAGCTGCAATTTCTGCGTAGCCCGAACTGAACCATCTTTTGGAAAGGAAGAACGCTGCATTTTGCCCAAAATACAGCCTTCACAAACATGTTTTCCAGGTGCCTCAAGTTTGGGCAAAGAGGACACCATTTCAGATTTCTGCAGGCGTAACAAACTAGCAAAATTCAGATGACCAAAGCGTGCATGCCAAAGCTTTGCATCTGACATAGCCTGAGAATCATGAACTGCACATGCCGAATCATTCACAGATCTTTCATAGTCTATGAGCTTATACAACCCACGACATAAAATGCTAGAAGCAATAATCACATCGCCATTTGAGAGATCATGGACTGTACACCTGTCATCAACAAATTTCACAACCAAGCCAATCTTGGCTAATGCAGAAACTGCTAACAGGTTCTTTTTTATCCCTGGCACAAATAAAGCATCTGACAAAGTGAAAGAACTACCATCAGCAGTAGTCAGAATGATCTTACCAACTCCCATAACAGGATAAGAGGAGTTATTGGCGCATGTGACAGTATTCCTTGTAGGGGCAGGCTCGAGTGAAGAGAAGAAACTGCGCTGCGAGGTAATATGTTTGGTCGCCCCACTCTCAAAGTACCAAACATCTGAGTCTACTGCAGACATGCACTGATCATGAGAAGATGGGTCAAAACTGCAGACAGTAGTAAACGCCCATTCTTCTTCCTGCACAAGATTTGCAGACTCTGTTTTTGGTGTAGAGGCCTCTGCAACAACCATTCCAGCCTCTTTCTTCTTTGCCTCTTTAGTAGCCAGTTTTGGACAGTTCTTTATAATATGATCATTTCCTTTACAGTACTTGCAGAACAATTTCTGCTTTTCTGATTTCTTCTCATCTTTATCCTGGTTCTTCGATTGTGCAGCATTTGCAGATTTCTGCTTACTAGTAGAAGAGCTCCATTTTCCTTTGCCCTTCTGACTAGCCAGGAAAGCTTGATCTGCAACACGCATAATGGACCTGTTCTGCCTGGACTAATCTTCCTGCAACAGAACAGAGACTAATTCCTCAAATGACAAGGCATTCGGATTGCCTTTCATCATCAACCGAAGAGTAGAGGCAAAACTCTGATATGAAACAGGAAGACCATTCAGAACGGTCTGCACAAGTGAGCTATCTGGTATAACCTCATCAGCAGAAATCAGTTGTTCCTTCAGGTCTTTGATCTTTGTAAGAAAACTGTACATAGAATCACCTTCATTCATGTGCTCACTCTCCAACTGTTTTTGGAGGTAAGCAACACGAGCCTCATTCCTAGCCTGGTACAAAGTGGTAAGTGTATCCCAAGCATCCTTTGCTGTTCTACAAGAGCGAATGTGAGGAATAATGGCACATTTGACAGACAAAGCTATCAATGCATGTGCCTGGGCATCTCTGCCATCCCAACAAATCTGCTCTGCAGTAGGTGCAACAGAAACAGCAGCAAGAACAGGAATCTACGGAATATCATCTTCGACACCATCTTCATCAGCTCCAACACCTGTATTTGCAGTACATGTCGTTACAGGTGTAACAGGACGTCTTTCAACACCCTGCACAATGTTCCACAATCCTTTTGCAACTAGTACATGTCGCATCATATAAGCCCATAATGGGTAGTTGGTACCATCCAACTTATCCTCAACAGCCAACATACGGAATACATCACTGCTTTCAGCCATGGCCGGTGACTAAAATACCTTGATGCAGAAAATTGACTATATCTCAAAAAGTTGAACAGAACTGCCCAGACGAGTTTTGCTAGACCTGTAGCAGACTTCGAGACGCTTAAATTGGCAAACAGAAACGGGTATATACCTTTGGCACAAAAGGACGAAATAGCCTGCACAAGCACTGTGATAGTGCGTTCGGAGGCCGAAACGAGGAGTGTCGACGGCGCCTTAGAAGAAGCGACGACCTGCTCTGATACCAATTGTTGGAGATAGACGTCTGTAGAAGCACGCGAACAGCACAAGGAAGAAGAAGAAGCTTGGAGCACAAACACACAATACTGAATGTATTACTAGAGAATGTACAAAGATAAGTAGCCCATTAGGGCAATAGGCGTATGTACAAGCCGGGGGAAAAAAACCTCCTAAAGAGGGAAAAAAGTGCCCTGGCGGTCCTAGAGTGTTCACACACATCACTATCTAAATATATCAACATGAATGCACTACCATAGTGAGTGTGTAGGTAATTTTGCCCTTTTGTGCTAAACATACATACAATTTTTGGTTTGCTACTACAAGTGCCCCAAATTTTACAATAGGTCTAGTAAGGCTTGGCAGGGTATTTTTGTTCAGTGTTTTGAGATACATGCAATTCGGATACTCATACAACACTATACCAAGGAAGAGATGAAGTTCATGTTTCTTACCTCTAAAAGTAATTGGAGAGTGAGCATATGAATGAAGGAGATTCTATGGAGAGTATTTTACAAGGATCAAGATTTATGTTGTTGAAACCTTGCATAGTTCACGTGTGTTGACTATTCTTAATTGTCTTCCATATGCATATCAAAGTTTTGCTTCTATTATTCAATTAAAGATGAAAGATAATACAAATTCCTTAATATTTGAGGATTTAGTCTCTATTTTGTTGTAGGAAGATCATTCTAGGTAGAACAGCTCAATTATGTATGTTGCATATCAAGCTTTCTTAGCTAGTCAGAGGAGTAAAGGTAAATGGATCTCACCTACAAGTAAGCAAAAATATGCTAAAGGTGCATAATGCAAAAAATATGATAAGGAAACAAAAAATTAGAAATATTTTTGGAAGTATTGTAAGGAAATTGATCATGTCATAAAGAGGTATCCTAAACTAGCTACAAAGGAGGCAAAGAATAAAGAGGTTAGAATGGTTGTTGCAGAGGTCTCTACACCTAAAATATATTCTTCTAATCTTGTTTAGAATGAGGAATAGACATTTAATATTGTTTGCAGCTATGATAGAGGTGTACACTTTGAGAGATAGCAAATTAGATGCACCCTTATCATATCGTACTCATTCAGGCTTGCATAGTTTTTCCTTTCCATCAGATTCTTATGCGATGGTTGCCTCTAGTCTTTGTGATGACAATGAGCCTATTTCTATTGATGAAGCATACAATTCAAGAAATTGGATGGTTGTTGTGCAATCAAAATATGATGCTATTGTGAAGAATGGCACTTGCTCTTTGTGATTCTCTTCCAGGAAAAAAGGCCATTGGCACTAAATGTGTATACAAGCTGAAACATAAGCCTAATGGAACAGTTGATAGGGATAAGGCTAGGCTTATTTCCAAAGGTTATGCTCAAGAAAGAGCCATAGTTTTATATGAGACCTTTGCTTCCCACATGTGAAATGGCCATTATTCATAGTGTTTGTGCACTTGTAGCCCAAGGTTGGAATGTACATCAATTGGACATTAAAATTGCATTTCTGAATAGCGACTTACATGAAGAGGTATATGTATTTAAGCCCCATGGCTTGGTTGGAGTTCGAGGTCTCCGAAAGCCCATGAATAGCATAAGAAAGCAGAAGAAGCTTGGAGCACAACATAATACCAAATGTATTACCAAGTGAATTATAAAGATAAGTGACTTGTTAGGGTTATAGACCCAAGTTTTAACTCAAGTTTTGTGAGATACGGGGGACTCATGGATACTATGACCCTTCATCTAGAGAGTTATTCTTTGGGTTAATTCAAGCAAGGGAAAGTAGGCTTCGGCTGAACTTCCTCTTGAAAAAATATAACATGAGCGAACGCCTATTTTTCTTTCTAGCTTCGTCTCGGATTTTCAGAATGGGCAAAGCTAACCTCAACTCGGCCCATTTTTAAACTATGTTACTTGTAATTGAATGAGGAAAAAGTCATGCTTTGACAACTCAATCACATGTGAACTAAATCTACACATTCAATGAACAAAGGACCAATGTAAGTTCTTCAACAAAAACATGCAAAAAGCATTCAAACAAGGGGTATATAACGAGAATCTCGTAGTTTGATGCATACGAATACATGTGGCACTTGCATGGATCACATACATAGGTTTAAGATCCCCAAAATGTTGTTGACTTGTGGCATTACAGGATGCTCCCAAGCATCAAACGTTCCATCTTAAAGGCTCTTCTCGGTTCCGAAAGGAACCTTTTCCGTCTAACTTTAAACTCATATTTCCATCAAACCACGTCCCTCCTCCACCTTTCATTTCTTTTGATGACGTTTTTTGGGTTGTCTCTTGGATTTCAGGATAGCGTGTGGATAAAATGGCTGCAAAAGGAATCCTTTTATTCATCGTAACACCCCCCCAACAATATCTGTCCAAGTTGGATAGTATTTGTAGAAACTTCCTTTGGACGGGCGACCACAATAGGAGGGGGGTGCCTAAAATAAATGGTCCATCTGCACCAGCCATAGAGATAGTGGGGGTCTTGGTATCTTGGACATTGGGTGCATGGCTAACAAACTGGCGGCCAAATGGATGATTAAGGCTTGATGCAACGGGGAGGCCTCTTGGGCCAAGTTGATCTTCAGAAACAAGATTGAGTTGGCTCTCATGGGTTTCCCAAATTGGAAGAATCTTGACATCTTGACCTTGTTGTTTTCCCTGATCCCCGTCTTCCCGAAAGGCTCCAATCTCGTGTGCTCCCTATGGAAGAGTTGGAATAAAGTCAAAAGCTACACAAGAATAAGTGAAGACTGGAAGTGGGTAGTCGGTATCAGACAAAACGATTCTATCTGGTTTCCGATCCATGGCATCCGGAGTGTGGAATCTTGGAACATTCAAAATGCCAAGAAGTTATGGAACAAAGGCTTAAAAAAATGGAAACATCTTTGGAAACAAGACACCAACCACTGGATCAACTTCGAGAATATTGGCCCTTGCCTCAAGATTTCGTACAAAGAATGGAACACTTTGCAAAGCAGATGTCTCACCTGGGACCGACACAAAGTTCACCTTCTCATGGGACACGACACATCGAGCTCACTTGGTCTCAAATGGCACAGTGGGAATAGCCTATCAAAAATCCCGAACATCAAAGAAACGATTGACTATCAGGTTAACCTCAACAAGGAGTGGTGCCTGTCATGGACGAGGCTTCGATGGGACATGAAGTTCATGGCTATCTGGCACCCCCTCATAGAAATCAAAAAGTCTGTCCTCTTATGGCAAATTCTTCATCATGGAATCTGGACCAACCTTAAGGCTAGCAAATTTTGTGGGATTCCTCCCTGGTGCAAACGCTGCTACCGGTCTATCGAAGATGTTTCACACATCTTCTTTACCTACCCCAACTCCAACAGACTCTGGTGGACGGTTGGAAAGAAAATTATACTTCAGAAACATCTCAGTTGGCAGTAAGCCCTGCTAGGAGAAGCGATCGGCTGCTCCGCGACTCTCTAGAATGCCATCAGAGGGGAGGTCCTATGGAAAATCTGGCGGGAAAGATGTGCTTTCAACTTCGGTGACTCCCCCAAAGAGTGGTCAATTGAGAAATCATTGTTCCTCCTTGGCAAAAGGATTGTTAACTGTAAGAAGTCCCCCCCCTTCAGGCATCATCAAGTACTCCTTTTGATCAATAACAAGCTTAAACCCAAGTGGGTCCCACATGAGGGTGATGAGGGGGTAATTAACCTTCTTTGTAATGCCATCTAAGTGCTGTAGAAGCTTCCCCTGCTTTGTGGGATTTGGGGGGTCCCGTGGGCATTAGTCCCCTTCTCTTGTACTTTTCTTTATTTAATTCAAGTCCAGGAGAGTAGGCTAATGCCGAACTTCCTTTATATTAAAAAAAAAACAAGATCATACGTCCCGCAATAGAAGCTTTCAATCAAGAAAATGGAAGAGGGGAATTCTTGCCTCCTCTAAAGACTTTGTTTTTCAAGAAATGTGCTCTAAACTAAAAAAATGGACTTTGTTTTTCAAGAAATGTGCTCTAAACTAAAAAAATGGAAAAGATAGGAGAGTGCTTATAGAGAATTACAAAGAAGGTTTGTAACTTTTTCCTTCTTTCATGGGGGATCCAATGTTTCTCATCTTATTATTTTCTGGAATAAACACCCTATGGTGCCTAAAGGGAAGGGGGTGGGGGATTTCCTACAATCATGGATCCTTCTCCCCATACATGCTAGGGACTTCTCAATTGACCATTCTTTGAGGGTTTGTTGAACTTGACCATAGATCTTTCCTTCCAAATCTTCTAGAGCACTTTGCTCCTAATGACACCACACATAAGAGGACAAGCACTCGATTCCTTCCCTAGGAAGAGCTTACTTCCAATTGACTTGATGGGGTAGCATTAGCAATTTTCCTAAGAGAGTGCCATGTCTAGTGACTCTTAGGGTCAAAGAGATGGCCCAAGTCTTCTCTTCTACTCGTGCATTGATTGCACCATGAGGGTGAACCAAAAATTTTACTAGCTTTGAAATTGGTCCGAATCTCACTATGGATAATTTTCCACATAAGGAATACTTTTTTTTTTTTAATAAGCGAGTCCCATGGATCCATAAACTTGAACTCCCACTTGATCACAAGGCCAATTCAAACACCACGACTTGATAAGAAAAAAGTGGCAATCCAACTTTGCTCTGATTTTAGGACTCTCCTCCATCTTGTTAGCTTTATGCCACCTCAATCCTTCCAAGCAAGGAGAATCCTCGCTAAGTAGGAGGTGGTCTCTTGGACGAAGAATCCTCGCTAAGTAGGAGGCGTTCTTCTCTTCATCCATGCATTGATTCTTTGTCTTTGAATTCAACACTACAAATCAAATGTATGTCCTATATCTAATCCAATGTCTTCTATCATGGTTCGATATGCTTCCACATATAAAGGCCTTTGTTTCATAGCCTCTAACATCTGTGTAGGTGGTCAAGGTGGTCAAACTCAACACTCTTGATACCAACAACTAGTAACCAAGTAACCAATTTTGTCTCATACTAGTGGCACACTTGAAGTCATCATTAATGGTATAGAAGGGTTTCGTATTCTTTCAAGCCTGTCGAATGAGAATCGGAGTCATCCAAAACGATGAGAACTCCAGAGTGATTAAATCAAGCTCTCTTCATTTAGGAAGAATGAGGGGGCAGAGGGGGGGGGGGGGGGGGGGGGGGGGGGGGGGGGGGGGGGGGGGGGGGGGGGAGGGGGCTATTTTTTAAAATTAATTTGGCACAAAAATCTTGTTGTTACTCCAAGCTTTAATCATCCAACTAGCCATCAACTTTTTGTCCATGGCCTCCACATCTACAATGCCCAAACCACCAATGTCTTTTAGGTTATAGAAAAACTCCCATTTGATCTTTCGCACACCTCTTCCGTTGGACCTCCCATCCATAGAAAATTTCTAAAAATTCTTTCTAACTTCAACATATCCTTGTTGTAAGGCCTCAAACAAGTCAAGTAGTATTTCATAGAGAAGACAAGGTAAGTGTGTTGTTAAAAGTTCTTGAAACCTATTGGGGTCCCATCACTACCTCAACGGTCTCTAGTGCTTGGCCAAAAATAAAGGATGGAAATGGTCGGAAATCTCACAAGAAGATCATCTCTGTCAGTTTTGGTCTCTTCAAGATAGATAAATTTTGGGTTAGTGCTTTTTTCCAAACCCTTGGCCAATGGTGGCTGCTCTTGAGGAATCCATGAGACCCAAAACATTGAAGAAATGACCATCATCTTTGAATACTTTGGTCTTTTTTGATCGGGGTCTTGTCCCTCTTTTTCTTGTTTTCTACCTCTTCTTTTTTTCTCGAGATAGCAGTGCCATGAGATGGGAATTTTCCTTCCCTTCTGAAAGACCTCTTCCAACGAATACCAATGGGAGCTTGCTTTCTTAAATATTCAGCTTCTTTCTAGACAAACATCATATAGTGGATCCAATGGCATAGCTATCACTTTGTGGATTATCTGCCTTACTAGTGGTATGTTCTTCTTGATCATCCTCCTTAGGCATGGCATAATCCTCTTTAGGCTTGTCATTTTTGGAGTATTTGATTTGATTCACTGCTCTTGGGTAGTTGAGGAGATTAAAATATTTTTATAGTGTTCTATTTGCTATGGCCTCCACGCTTGCATAGGTGAAAGATAAGTGCATGGAGATCTTGCTCCCTTTTAGTCTTTAGGAACTCTTATGTCTCCGGTGCACTTCAATGGAGCCATCAAAATCGGACTCAAAATATTGGGCCTCTTTGACCTCCTCCATTTCTGACAGGTATTTATCAAAATTAGGAACTCAATTTATTTGGGTCATAGAATGTTCTCTAGTCGGTAGGATAGTTGCTTCATATCTCTCATTCCAACTTCTTTGTCTTTTAGAGCTCTTCTTGAATATCACTTTTTGTTCCTAAAGGTCCATTTCTCATTTTTCAATATTGATCCTCGAGGGGGAGCTATGTATTGAGCTCAGCCTGGATGCAGATCTTGGGATTCCATCTTGGATTTAATAAGTATGAGGATCTTTCATTGATGAGTCTCTCGACATCCTCTCTAGATGTGAGAGAGTATCTCAAGGGGCCACAATTTCCTTCATGAATCCATAGAGGAAGAAGGGAAGGTTGGAAAGATCCACCATGAGTGGATACCTAGGAGGTTTTGAATTTTTGGGAATGAAGTCTGAGAACCATTTCAATAAGCACATGGTTGTGCAAAAGACATGTCAAGCAGTGACCAAGAGGGCTTGAAATGCCATCTCATCATTTATTAATACGAGAAGGATATCGTTTGCTCGTAGGAATCAGCACTTTGTGAGAGTGATGCCATGAAGAAACCATTCCACTATTTCAAAGAATCCAACGATAGTTGTGAATTGAACAGGTAGCCAATTAGGCATGTCTTCTTTAACTTCTCTTGCTTTCTCAAAATGTCCAAGTTTGGGAGAGAGACCTTTAGGGGGTTGACTCTAAAAAGCAAGAGGGATTCACCATTACCTTTAACCCGAGAAACAACATTGTTAATTACGAAGGAGGGCTCGCCAAGTCACACATAGTGCCAATGCCCAAAACTTGTCACACAAACAACAAAAAGCTTTAGACTATCCAAGACTTCCCAAAACAGCCCAAGTCTCCCCAACTCTCTAGGGCACGTCAGCACCAACCAAGAAGATCACCAAGTGCAATCCAGAAGGTCGCTAAAAAAGGCAGCTTCTACAAGTTGAAGCACATGGGCGAACTCACAAACAAACACGAAAAAAAAAAAGACAAAAGGCATCCGAAAAAGGGACCACCAAGGAAGCATTGCAAAAAAAAAGCCAAGAGCAACACAAGAAGTGCGTATGAAAAGAAACGAAAGAGACTAGAGAATCACACACCAAAAAATGGAGACTTTCTCTAGCTCACAAAATCACCAAAATCGCTCTTCTATAGCGGACCAAAACGTGGCAAAAGAATCAGGAATTCTATGATTTTCTCCAAAGAATCAAGAATTATGAGATTTAACTAAAGATTATAACAGCCTGAAGGTTTCACAACTGGTTTAACTACTTGAAGGCATTTGCATGTTCTGTCGGTGGGGAGGGTTGAACCCTCACCCCACCTTAGCCAATCGACTCAATGCTTTGTGAGATAAGAAACGTCTTGCATGTACTATGCCCATTCACCTCGTACAATTGTTCTTTCAAAATTGTACGCTTTGGCCGAACCTCCATTAAAAAAAAAAAAAGAATTATGCAACTTTTCTCAAGTGAAAGAAAGTCCTGAAATTTATGCTACTCAAGGTTGCGCTCCGAGAATAATTAATTATACGACTTTTCTTAAGCCAAGAAAGTCGTGGTATTCATGCCCCTATTACCTCCGGCTGAAAAAAGGCAAAAAAACGATCTTCTAAAGCCGAAAAAGTCGTGAAAAACACACACCTCTAGAGATCCGTTCTTCGAGCACGACTCAAACCAACAATGAGAGACCAATAAAGGAAAGACACTATTAGGACATTAGTGTTTATGTATGAATTAAGCCATCTAAGAACTATAGGAAATAATGCTCTACTTTCCTAGGTTTTTTTTATTGTTGGTTTTCCCATCCATTTTCAGTATTATGAATTTGTTGACGTTGCTTTGTCTTAATATTAAAAAGCCTTACGGATCCTTTTAGGACCAAGTGTTTTGCTAAGTGTATGTTCGACTTGTCTTTGTCTCTTGAAATTTTATGTTTGCAAGAGCTCAAGCTGAGCGGGAATAAGCTTGTTACTAATCTCAATTTTGTCTCTAATAGTCATTTTCGGATTGCTACTAAATATCCTTCGGGTAGAGGAGCTTCTATTATAGGGGTCTAACTCTATATATCACATATAAGTTAATACCTTGATTAGCCCTACTCACCAATGGGTGGTTGTCACTGTTGGTGATCCTATTCACTACACCTTCATTAGCATTTATGCTTCCAGTCATGCTTCTCAAAGGGCTAGGTTTTGCGAAGATCTTAAAGGCCTTAGGGTCCCTCTTTTTAATCCCTGCGCGGAAAAAATCCTCTATGTGCAACAAAAGCACAATGAACCCGAGTAGGTCTCCTAACCTACTCTTGAAAAGCACCCAACCTGGATCAAATACTTTGACCCACTTCCTAATATACAATGCTTCCAAACATTTGTCGACACTATTAGACTCTGATAGCTTTCCAACAAGCCAAAACACACTCAATTTGGATGCATTTTGGTTAGGCAAATCTTTGTCAAAAAACAAACTACTTGTCTATTCACCTATGCAGAAATTTAGGTCACAAAAAAATAACAATAACTCACATCAACAAACTAGTCACACTAAGATATTTGATACGCATAAATTAAGAGACATAAGATTTCATTCAAGAGTAAAATGACTACAATTGGAGTTATAGATAGAGATAATCAACTGTTACAAAATTGACTATGTTTGATAGAATGCACTAGAGAAGGTCCTTGAAATCATTCATGAACCATGAAAATGTACCTTCCCTTCATAAATAGATGTGCATGTGACTCTTCACCTACCCTTTCTTTGCCTCTTGACTTTCCAATGGCTTCTTGATCTTCAATCTTCGTTGAGTATCCATTTGTGCTTCCTTTGTCCTTAAATGGATAAGAACTCTTGGCTTCAGCATTATTCAACCTTTGCTTCAAATTTTGAATATCAAAAATATCCTCTCAGCTTGCTTCTTCTTTTTTTTCAATACTCCCCCTCAAGCTTAGGTAGGAAGTGTCTATGTCCATGAAGCTCATCATGTTCTTGAACTTACTTAGCTTTGATGCATCCAATCCTTTGGTGAATATATTTGCAACCTGCTCTTTTGTAGTCACAAAATGAACATCCACTTCATGATTAGCAAATTTTTCTCTTAAAAAATGGTAATGCACCTCAATGTGCTTACTCGTAGCATGATACATTGGGTTATTAGCCAAATATATAGATGACATGTTATCTCCATAAAGGGACATTGTTCCAACCTACATGTGAGTCAATTGGTATCTTTTTAAGCCACACAGCTTGACATGTGGTTAGAGCTAATGCTCTATACTCAGCCTCAAATGAAGAGCATTAAGTGTGGTTTGCTTCTCTTACATCCATGAGATAGTCTTTGTTCCAAGCATGAATACATACCCTGAAGTTGATCTTCTATCATCAATAGAACCTACCCAATCAGCATCACTCCATCCTCTAAGTGTTAGCTCTTCTCCATACCTATAAAACAATCCATGATTGATTGTACACTTCACATATCTAAGCATTGTCTTGGTTGCATTTGAGTGTTCTTGAGTGGAAACATGCATAAATTGAGCAAGTACTCCTACCACATAAGATAGATCAGGTCTAGTTATTATTGCATAGATCAAAGATCCAATCAAGCTTCTATACAATGTTAAGTCATCAAGTTTCTTACCATCCAACATACTTATGTTTGTATTTGCATATATAGGTTGAGAGAGTACCTTACATTCAGCCATGCAATACTTTTAGAGTACAACCAATAGATATTTTCTTTGCAAAAGATATATGTCATCCATTGCATAAACAAATTCAATACCATGGTTGCAAAACATCTGCATGTCTTTGGGTTTATGACATATGCATTAATGTTTGAACAACAACATACAAAATTGGATGATAAAGTAGTGAATTGTATTTTTGTTGGGTACAGCTCTAAAAGCAAAGGTGTCATCTGTATCATCCATAGACTAAATTCATTTTGGTTAGCTATGATGCTTTTTTTTATGGAAGATGCAATTCTACCATTACTTTCATGTACCAAGGAGACTTCAGTTAGCTTTATAGATGTGTATGGCACTTTGTTGCCTCTTTTTATAGGTGGACAATCAAGTGATGGTCCAAATGAGGTAATTTCTTAGTCAAATTTGGCATGATGATGTAGATCATTCCGTTTCTAAATGCAGATCATGATGCACTTGTTGATAAGAGGTTTGATAAAGAGGAGACAAAAACTATGCCTAAATGGATACATCATACTTGTTCAAGTTTTCATAATGCTTCCTTTGTATGAGATTGCTATGCAATGGCTACCTCTAGTCTTTGTGATGAGAACGATCCTATTTCTCTAGATGAAGCACAAAATTCAAAAAAATTGATGGATGCTATTCAATCAAAATATGATGTTATTATGAAGAACGATACCTAGTGATTTTTCTCCAAGAAAAAAGGCTATTGGCACTAAATGGGTATACAAGTTGAAACTTAAGCGCGATAAAGTAGTTGGTAGGTATAGGGCTAGGCTTGTTATAAAAGGTTATGCGCAAGAAAGAGGCATTGATTTTGATGATATACTTTCACCCACATGCCAAACGACCATCATTCCTAGCATTTGTGCACTTGCAGCTCATCGTGGTTGGAATGTATATGAGTTCAAAGTTAAAACTACATTTTTGAATGGTGACTTACATGAAGAAGTGTATATATTTCAGCCCCGTGGGTTTGTGTAGAATGGGCATGAAAACAAATTGTGGAGGTTGAAAAAGGCATTATATGTTTTGAAGCAAGCACCGCATGCTTGGTATGGAAAGATACATGCATACTTGATTCTGCATGATTTCAAGAATAGTCCAATTGAGAGCACATACAGATAATGTACTTCTAGTCATTGTTGTGTATGTTGACGACATTCTCCTCATTGGTCCTAATGAGAAGCATCTTGGTAAATTTAATGCTAATTTGCATGCCTCATTTGAGATGTCCAATTTGGGGCATTTGCATCATTATTTGGGCATTTAATTTATGCAAGTTGATGGGGGAATAGCTTTCTCTCAAACAAAATATATTGACACATGATTGCAATGTGTTGGCCTTGAAGATTGCAAAACTATTGGAGGCCTATGGAAACTGGTTTACAATTGAGTCTTCATGATGCAAGAGATGCATTTGATGTTGTTCTCTATTACTAGGATGTTAATTGCTTGATATAATTATTCATAACTCGACATTATATTCAATTTTATGTCTCTCAAATGAGTAGGTTTATGCCTTTCCTAGGTGTCAAGCATTGGTAGTGGTTAAGTGCATCTTTCACTACTTGAGTGGTACCCTGCTACTTGGATTGTTTTATTCCAAGAGGGGATCATTACCACCAGATTTACATGCTTTTTTTTTTTTACTCAGATTGGGGTAGTTTCTATGACACTTGTAAGCTCCATGCTTGGTAGCCCATGCATATCTTGGTTCAGCAAGAGGTTGTCTACTATGGCCACTTTTAGTTGTGAGGCTAAGTATAGGGTAGCTTTCACAACAACTATTGAGTGTGTGTCGCTCAGACACCTTTTGGCTGTTTTTCGCCCCATGCTTGGTAGCCCATGCATATCTTGGTTCAGCAAGAGGTAGTCTACTATGGCCACTTTTAGTTGTGAGGCTAAGTATAGGGTAGCTTTCACAACAACTATTGAGTGTGTGTCGCTCAGACACCTTTTGGTTGTTTTGGGTGTTGGTCACTATCCGCCACCACCATCTTTCTCATAGTTAGAGCACATTGGCAGTTGTGAGGAAGCATGTGTTATGTGTTAGAGCAAAAAGCTCTTAATATGCTTGGAAAATAAAGTTTATCAAAGATCAAAATCAACTTCAGTTCTTAGCGGAAACCTTAGACTTGTGGGAGATCATGTTTTCTCTCATAACCCTTTGTATACTCATTGGTGGATTAAAACCATAGTACTTAGAAATTTCATTAAGGATGAAAGAGAAGCCAAAGGCTATGAATTGGGTGGTTGAGATCATTTCCAAATATTCTCAATCAAATTTTAAATTGATTCCTCACTTTCCTAGATTATAGGAAAAGAGAGCATAACATCTAACTCAATCCTGCATGGATTAGAGAAGCAAATCCAAATAAAAAATTCATGGAAACTCATATGATAATATATAGAAGTTTATATAAACATTGTACACACTTTTACAAACAAAGAAAAATCAATTCAAATCAGGTTGATTCATTATTGTGCATTTCTTTGCATCTTCTTCTCCAAAGTCATTAGACTTTATAGAGGTTAGCTCTCACCCACCAATCCTTATGAATAATGGTGCATGGAAAGATATTAGTGTCTACTTTATGTTTACAAAGTTTTGTATCATTTGGATGCAGAGTTTGTGAAAAATAGATCATTCTAGCTTTCAAAGTCATTCTCTACACATTTTTTAAAAAAGCGAGATGACCACCTATTGAAGTTATGATTACAATTAAGTAATGCTTAGTTTATAAATTGAGATCTAGTGAATGATAGCTACTTAGCCCTATAATCCACCATCCTCTAAGAGGAATTTAGCCAATTGTAATGAGTCTCAGAGTATTGAGCATTTGAAGATGCATGTTCTGACCACAAATAGTGAGTTTCATGCACTAGCCCATGTACAAAGTTATTTGTCTTCTACCAATCTTTTCTCAATGATTTTGCAAGGTACCTAGGATATTTCATACCATCAATTTGAATCTTATGAAGTGTATTAAGTTATGCAATAGCTAAAGGCCAGGTTTTGTGTTGCCTAGCTAAACCAAACTTCAACATCTTCAACATAAGATTTCTACTACTCATACTTCTCTAAGAATTTTTGATGGTATCACAACTACATCAAGATGGGGGATGGTTTCCTTCAATGATTGAGAATCTTGATAGGAACAACTATGTTTCTTGGAAAATCAGAATGGAAGCTTACTTGCAAGGTAGAAATCTTTATGGACTTGTAGCAGGTGATGAAGTTATGCCTACTCCAAGATCCAAAGGATAACTTACATAAGAAGAGACTCAAAAGCTCAGATTATGGTGTGCATGAGATGCTCAAGCCAGGTCTTATATGTTAAATTCTATTTCTAATTTCTTGCTTCCACACATTAGAAGTTTCAAAACATCATACGAAACCTGGGATGCACTTGAGACATTCTTCTCTACTAGCACCAAAGCTAGGAAGAACCACTTATTGAATGATTTCAACCAAATGAAGAAGACACCTAGGGAGAGTTGGCCATTTATGTGACTACATGTTGTGACATTTCCCAATCACATCACGATCATCTTGATGAATTTAGATCCACATCCATAATCTTTAAGAAATTTAAGAATGAAGTCCTATTCTAGTTTGACATAATCTTTGTCAAAGCCAATCTTGAGGAAAATGGTATTTTCAGAAGATTCCTTTACATAGCCAATCCTTTCCCACTCATCAATAATTACCTCGAGGATAGATCTATCTTGATGAACCCTTTTTTATCCTTGTTAATTTAAGTGTACAAGTGCTCCTACCAAACCAAACAAAGAGGGAGAATCAACACATTTTTTAATCTCTTGAAGAATTCGTTAGTTATGCCATCAAGCCTAGGGCTTTTGCCTTTGGGCAAAGAATCATTAGCTTCAAGTATTTTCGTGTTTGAGATTGGAGCATCAAGATGATCCATAGTTCTTTGAGAAAGAATTTTGGATCTAGTTCTAGAGATGGTGGCCATAAAGTCCTGATAATGGGAAGAAAGTAGTGCAAAACCGCTAGAACTTGAGTGAAGTGATTGACAATAACCACATAATTTTCTTTGTCTATAGTTCATTCCACACTGTTGGTGTCAATCATGAAAGGAATCACTTCCTTCTCTTGTTTCCTCTAAAGAATTCTACACATTTTGTTAGTCAGTTTCTTAGCCCACCATTATTTAAAATAAATATGTAGATTCTTCCTTTGTAGTCGTTCTTTGTATCTAAGCATAGATTTGATCTTTTCCACACCAACCTCAAGGTGGACTTGGCCTTTCCTAACTTCGGTATCTAGACACAAGAGTCTTCGATAAAGATTCTCTCCTCTAGAACTATGAATAGTTTGGATCTCCTTCTTCTTCTTGAGCAAAGTGAATTGCATCTACGTAACAGTGAGCATCCAATACTTGGTTGGCAAAGAGTAGACGTTGAAGGTCAGGTTCTAGGTAGATATCATCTCATGTGGAATCATGGGAAAGGAGAAAGTCACTGTATGAGCAGCGAAGGAGGGAGCTTTCCTATGTTTAGTGTAGGGTTTAAAGGTGAGAACCATATGGTAGTGATCTAACATAACTAACTCCACATTTTGGGTGAGGGAGGGAGAACACATTTTTCTTGGTGAAATTCTACATTATGTAGCTTTTGTTGAGTGTAGCTTACGTAGATCCCCACTTCACTACATGTTCGATGAAGAGAAGCCACTCACGTCTTCCCCTTTGCTCCTATCTGCTAGATTGAGATTTATTGTAGAGGATTGTAGAGGGTTGAAGACAAGAGAGAGTAGAAAGCAGAGGAAAGAAGAGAAGAAAAGTAGGTCCACAAAATTTTCAAGAAATAGCCCATTTTCTTTTCTTAAAATCCACCATAAAGCATTGAAAAGCCTTGTAAATGCAATAGAAGAGTCCTCTCGATGCAGATTCCATGAAGAATGTAACAGTATAGGAACTTAGAGATTTATAGAGAAAGTGCCGGTCTCTTGTGTGAAAGGACCAAATTTAGGGCACATGTGTAAGTAAGTGATTCCCATCACTTTCTTTTAGCATAGCTTGGAGCATAGACGTCCAATAAAGCCAAAAATACAATAATTGGATGTGTCTCAATAAGAGCTTCAAAAAAAGTCACTATTGACTATATTCGGGTATCAGAGCTAAGAGATATTATTTGATTTGTGTTTGTAGCTACACCAAGTATCACGATACACACTTTTGTGTAAGAGGTTTCATGTGAGGTGGATATTTCCTTTTGCATTACTTGTCCTTATCACACATTAACCATCACTAAAGCACTCATTTCAATGCACTTGGCTCGGTCAAACTCTCAGTTTGATAATTTAATGTGTGCATCAAACACCCACTATCACTACAACACATCAAGGGCATACCGACGGTCACGGGTCGGCATCGGTATGACCATCGAAACATTTTGGAAAACCGACTAGGCAATGGACTCGTCGGTACAGCAACATCAGTATGAGCATCCGTATGAGGGTCGGTATAAGCATCGGTAATTTACTAGAAACTACCGACACTCATACCGATGCCCTATTTTAACAAGGCCCCAGAGCAAAAATTCGACATTTTGGGCATTTTGAAACTAGATCTTCTACTATCGACTTTGCACATGCGAACAACCTATCTCTATTTGTCACTCTTTCTCTCTCTCTCTCTATCTCTCTCTCTCTCTCTCTCTCTCTCTCTCTCTCTCTCTCTCTCTCTCTCTCTCTCTCTCTCTCTCTCTCTCTCTCTCTCTCTCTCTCTCTCTCTCTCTCTCTCTCCCCCCCCCTCCCTCTCTCTCTCTCTTTCTCTAAGCACACCTCTATTTTTCTAGATCTGAAGTTTTGCTAAGTATATTGCACATACTATAGCACTCTTTTTTCTTTGTTTATGTTTTTCCTTTTCTAATATCTTCTCTCCTTAGTTTTGCAAGAGATTTTGGGATCAAGTCTTTGGAAATTTGATGAAGGACAACTTCAAGTGGATTTTGACGACAACGATTCAAACAATTACATCGATGTAAGTGATTGTTTTATTGTCGACTGACATAGAGAGAGATAAAGAGAGAGAGAGAGATAGAAACATATACATATATATACACACTCACATATGTTAAATACACTCACATATACACACACACTCACATATGTACAAATGCATATGCATACACACATGCATATGCATACAAACATGCATATGCATACACACATGCATATGTATACACACATGCATATGCATACAAACATGCATATGCGTACACACATGCATATGCATACCCACACGCACATGCATATGCATACGCACATGCATATGCATACGCACATGCATATGCATACGCACATGCATATGCATACGCACATGCATATGCATACGCACATGCATATGCATACGCACATGCATATGCATACGCACATGCATATGCATACGCACATGCATATGCATACCCACATGCATATGCATACACACATGCATATGCATACAAACATGCATATACATACACACAGAGAGAGAGAGAGAGAAACATATACATATACATACACACTCACATATGTATAAACACACTCACATATGTATAAACTCACATGCATATGCATATGCATGCACACATGCGTATGCATACACACATGCATATGCATACAAACATGCATATGCATACACACATGCATATGCATACAAACATGCATATGCATACAAACATGCATATGCATACACACATGCATATGATACACACATGCATATGCATACACACATGCATATGCATACACACATGCATATGCATACACACATGCATATGCATACAAACATGCATATGCATACAAACATGCATATGCATACACACATGCATATGCATACACACATGCATATGCATTCACACATGCATATGCATACACACATGCATATGCATATACACATGCATATGCATACACACATGCATATGCATACACACATGCATATGCATACAAACATGCATATGCATACACACATGCATATGTATGCATACACACATGCATATGTATGCATACACACATGCATATGTATGCATACACACATGCATATGTATGCATACACACATGCATATGCATGCACACATGCATATGCATGCACACATGCATATGCATACACACATGCATATGCATACACACATGCATATGCATACAAACATGCATATGCATATACACATGCATATGCATACACACATGCATATGCATACAAACATGCATATTTATACACACATGCATATGCATACACACATGCATATGCATACAAACATGCATATGCATACACACATGCATATGCATACACACATGCATATGCATACACACATGCATATGCATACACACATGCATTTCAACATCTCCACATTGGATCATATGGGATCTCCACGTACACCTTGGGAAGCGCATGACCATGACGACTCCAAGATATATCACATACGTAATGGAGCTCCAGTCATGGATGCAGTTGGAAAGTCTATGCATCAGCGCATTCGACAACTTTTCTCCATAGAGTTTGGACATTTTGTAATGTTAAAATGGAGCGAACGGGATAAGGATTCCAAAAATTATATCACACAATCAATATATGAAGAGTACCGGCCAGCACCTGGACATCCTATTATGATTTCGGATTGGATTCAGCATACGGCACGCGAGGTGATGTCTCATCGACGGTCTGAAGCTTGCGATGCTTTCAAAGCAGGCTTACCGGCTTGTGTGGTTAGATGTTGAAGAGTGGGAATCGATTCAGGATGAGCAACAACATACTCCTGATGGATATCGTCAACATGGAGATACGGATGCCACACATTTAGATACGGTTGGAACATCGCATTTAGGTAGCGGCAGATACAATAGTATGTGCTACCGATTTGTAAGTATCATTTTAATTATTGAATTTGTTTGTGTTAAGCACATCATGTATGTTCATCTAACATTTTGCATATTTATTATAGGAGTTGGCAATGGGTCGTCCTCTGACGGAAACCGAAGAAGCTTATGGATATCGTCATGGATTGGTTGCACTGTTCCAGGACTTAAAGGGACGTGGTGCAATCATCTCATGGGAGAATCTATGATTAGGTAAACTTATAGCTTGGTTTCATATTTTTAGTTGTTGTTTATAAATGTCATGTCAATTTGTCTCATTTTACACATGCTTTGTTGCAATATTGTAGGTGTAAATGTTTTGATCCCTTTGCATATATGTATGGTAGTGCTTTGCCACAATTTTGTATTATACTCCTATGTGGCAATGATGTACCGTAATTTTGTATTCGATTCCTATATGGAAGTGCTTTGTCACATTGCCACAATTTTGTATTACACTCCTATGTGGCAATGATGTACCATAATTTTGTATTCGATTCCTATATGGAAGTTCTTTGTCACATTTTGTATTCGGTTCCTATATGGAAGTGCTTTGTCACACTTTTGTACATCCTTCATTTATGGAATATACAACTTTTTGTACATGATTCATGGTTCATTTTTGCGCATATAAAATCATGTTCTGGTTGCCATTAGAGTACATAACACATGTACTTGGTTTAGAGTTGGGCAAAGTGTATTGTCTTTTGCTAAACAACATCATGCTTGTAGCAAAAGACAACACACTTTGCCCAAAAAAAATTGTGTAGATATGGTCGTCGGTATGGGCATCGGTACACCCAACACAGTCGTCGATATGCGCGTCGGTACACCCAGTATGGGCATCGGTATGGACGTCAGTATAAATGTCGGTATTACCGACGCTTATACTGACGTTTATACCGATGTGTATACCGACGCCTATATCGACGATTATACCAATGTTATGTTTCCGACGCGCATACCGACTACGACACCGATGTCGCAGGAAAATTATACCCGTTCATTTTCCTCGGTAACAGCCTCGATATATGCTCGATATGTTGTAGTGTATGTGCACTTGTAGGATGTGTGAGAACTCTCTAGTCTCATTTTTCTCAAGTGCATAGGACCTTGCAAGTCAGATTTACACATTTTTGGCACTTTTGCTGAGGAGGAGGGCCTAATTCAAGGTGCACACATGATGATTCGAGTGTCGTTGTGAAGATAGAGATCATGAGGAAGGAAATTCAGTAGCTTGGCAAGTCACCAATCACTTGCACTTGTTGCTTCATACACTTAGTGTGAGTGTGTGTGTGACAAGTTTTTTAGGAGTAGATTAGGAGTGGACAAGCTAGGGTTAAGAGTTAAGTAAGAGCGTGTTGGAGTAGGTTAGGCCAACCAACATCACAAGAAACCAAATAATTTCATTTTTTAGAGTTCATTGGTCTTCATCAGTGACAAAACACAAAAAAACCACATTAAAATTCACTTGTTAGTTACAAGTATCGTGGAGAGCATCCAAAGCGATTGGTATTGTAAGATCTTATGCCATGTAGAACTCCACCTACAATGGGAGTCTAGGGCTAGAAATTGAGTGACATACTCTTTGAGGTGAGCTCTTCAGATTGGAAATGACTTATTCATTCATGAACACTCCCATGAGGAGAAATGACACCACCCCAATATCATGAGGCACGTTTAGAGAGAGACAAAGATATTCTCAAGCTAGAGACACATAAGGGTGACAAGGAGGGCACAAGGAACTCACCAGACACAAAACAATTTTAGTTTGGACTTGTAAAAGCCTAAGTATCATGAGTGGTAGAGTTGGTGTCACAATACCAAATTCCCCTATGTCTCTGATACTTGGAAGGTTTTGTGTATTGTCGATACCTTGCTCATAGTGTGTATTGCAATACTTAGGTATAGTGTATCGCCGCTAGTTGAGTATCATCACAGGATTGCAAGCATCATGTATTGTGGTTGTCTCTAGGTATCGTGTGTTGTCAATCTTGGACTTGTATTGTGTATCGTTGATCGTGTGGGAAAGTATCATAGCGTGCTAGTATCATGTATCATTTGGATCCAAAGTATCGTGTATCATCACTCAAGTATTGTATATCATTTATCGTATCCTAAGATGTATCATGTATCATGTAGTTCCCTGTGTATCGTGTCCTTAGAGCCAAGTATCATATCATGGAGGACTAGATGTCGTATATCATAAAAAATCCTAGGTAAACTCTATTCAAAGTAGAATTTTTGGAAATTCCTTATTCCAAACACAAATTGAAGCCATCATTTAGACTAAAGAAAATACAAACGTAAAGACAAAGAGATTAGGGTGAGAAAAATTGAGAGGGTCCATAGACTTGAATGAACTTATGATCTGAACATGTCATAGCGAGCCAAAGAAGAGTGATATCATCAACGAGAGTGTGACTCAGAGAAGTATTCACTCCACCTACGCGAACACCTCTAGTGATTCAAAAAGTGAACTAATAATGACCTTTGAAGACATGCATAGTTCTATCTACTCAATAGAACTCATGTCCATGATAGAAGGAGAATATAGAACTTCATTGTAGTATGTTCCTACAAAATCACATGGAATACCTATATACTTAGATAGACTGAATAGGTCTATGGAAAGCCTTGTAAACTCTAATGACTTGGAAGTTTTATAGAGACCAGCGATGAACTTTGAAGGATGGTTTTACATGGACAAACGAAGGCAATTGTATTTAGTGATTGAGCATCCTCACAAGATCAATGAAAGAGGAGAAATTGAGGAACCTAATAACCTTGCAGGTTCTGATAATAGAGAATTCGTGACAAACCCGAGAGGAAAATTTAAGGTAGTTAATATTTGGAGAGGAGATAAAATTCCCCAGGATGATGATCTAATGGATGTATATCTAATAGCTAGAATCGATAAATTTTTGTGGGCAACATCACGCATAGAAGGAAGTAGTAGGAAGTGGTGTCAATCTTGCTACTATCTATGAGTTGGATGATTTTGAAGACTCTTCCAAATTCACTTTTCTAGATCAGTACAAAAGAAGGTAGTGGGAAGTTACTAATGCAGAAAGATCTAGACTCGAGTACATGGGCATGCTAGTATTCCCCCCAAGGGATCAAGAAACCATGTCCCAAAATGCTCAAAGCCAACAACAAAGCCAGGAAATTCCCATCTTAGGGCAAAGTAGCTAGCAAAGTGTTCCACTCCAACCACGTGTCCAATTCCCTATACCAAATTCCAATACAATACCCAACACTCAATCGAGAAGCCAGACAATGAATAGACCACCCTTTCCTTTAAGGCCTCCATAAGGAAGAGGACCATGTGTGCGTTTGGTGGTTCAAGTCATTGCTTGACCTCCTAAAGTGGGTAGAATACTAAGACCTTACCAAGTGGAAAATGATTAAGAAATCATTATAACAGGTCATGGGATCCATATGATCATATGGTAGAATTTAAGCAATTGCTACAAGCATGACAAAAGTATATGATTTTTTCATTCAATATGAATATTTTGGAACTACATTGACTCGAATAGCTTTAACTTTGTTCCAACCCTTGGACCCCAATAGATTTGCCAACATAGAACTATTCTTCAAAGAATACATCTATGAATTCATGAAGAGAGGAAGCAAACATAATACCTCTTCAAACAAGCATCCAATGAGTTTGTGAGATTATCAGCTAGAAGATTGAATCAATATGTGGACCATTGTTCCATGGTAGAGAGCCCTACTTAAAAAAATATGATATAATTATTCTGGGATGGTTTAACTAATGGAATGCCTAGAAACCCTAGAGGAATTCCTTAGAGCGTGTATATATCTAGAAGATAAACTAGTAGCTTATTTGAATATCCCTCAGATGTCGACCAAGTCCGATGATACTTCTAGGAGTGTATTTTCCCAATCCAACAACATGGAGGAGTTCAAGGAATTAGTGGACAAGAAGTTGGGAGTTCAAAACCAACAAGGACAAAATCCCTATTAGGCTCAACGTTTGAAAATGATCATGCTAAGAATATGTGTGCATTGTGGAGGACACCACCCATCTCATGGTTGTGTAAGTGGAGGGCCTGCTCCTTCTAAGCCATACCAATATACTAGAAAGCCTATGCAAGGAGTAAACCTCTACTGTCATATCCAATAGAGATACAATAATCACACTATTGATAAGTGTTCATACAATCGACAACCTAGGCCATCATAACCACCTCAATACATGCCTTATGGATGTTAGCGAAGAGAACAAGCCAAGGAGGCTCCAAGGTATGCTTCATACTAAGGACCACCCATGGCAAAAGGCCTTATGAATATCAAGGATACAATCAACCTCAACCTCTGCTAGGACACCAACCCCCCTCAAAACTATTGGTCGATCACTATGTTACAAACTAGCTATAAGAACTTCGTGAAGGTCCTTGCTAATTGTAGTACTTGCCATCTTTATTCTTGGATCCGTGAGGATAAAAAATGGTTCATAAAGGGTAGATCCATCCTTGGGCCATTATTGATGGGTGGGAAGGCCTTGAATTTTCTAAGGAGTCTTCTCCAAATGTCCTCTTAATCAAGATTGATTTTGAGAAAGCTTAGGATTGCCTAGAATGGGACTTCATTCTCCAATCCCTGAAAGATCTTGGTTGTGGGCCAAAATTCATCAAGATGACTGCAACACATGGGAAATGCATTGGCACAAATCAATATCAATGGCGAACTCTCTCAGGTGATTAGATTAAAATGCTCTATTAGACAAGGCTACCCCCTAGTTTCACTTTTCTTTGCCATTACCATTGATGGCATTAGCTTCCAAGTTAACCATCAATCCCATCTTAGGAAGATTCATGGGCTACTATCCCCACAACTAGATCCAATGATAATGAGACTCTTTGCCGATGATACAAGTGCTTTCGTATATAATGATAGTAATAGTGTTGCCACCTTTTGGAAATCTATTAACACTTTATGCATTGCTTCCTTGCCTAGAGTGAACCACTCAAAGATAGCTTTCAAGGCCATTTCTAGGCCCCCTCTACAATTTTGGGTTAATTAGGATTATCTCGAGCTCTCGACTAGATACATTTTTTGTATATTGTGAATTTTGATGGGATTTGATGGTTCCTTGTGTTAGATGTGGAATTGGAATGTTTTTCATTGAGAGGAACAAGATTGAAAGAAAATGGCCCCCTTGAGGGGATGAAAGGGTTATCAACCTTCTTTGTAATGTCTTCTAGCAATTTTTAAGCTACCCCTGTTTTGTGGGATATGAGGAGTCCCATAGGTGCTAGGCCCATTCACTTGTACAATTGTTCTTTCTATTAATTACGGTGTTGAAGAGTAAACTATTGTTGAACTTCGTTTGAAAAAAAAAACATGGCATCTGACTTCTCAATGCTGTGCTTCAACCTATAGCCTCCCAAAATGCAACACACCTAAAGTCCTTCCCTGCCAAGCGTAATATGAAAAAGAAACTTCTCTCCTTAATGGAATGCTAAATCCAACTTAATCGACATGTCAACATACTATTTCAAAAACTCTGCTTTGTGCACTCCCTTGGCCCATTTCTTCCCCTCTCAATGCATGCAGCATCCCACAATACACGACCATAAACATGCACAAAAATGAAAATACGCTCATCTTCTACTGCCCAAGTGCAGTACAACAACGATAATGCTAATTTACGTGGGTTTCTTCTCGCACTTCAAAATGCAAACTCACATGGACAACTTCAACATAACAAACACCATTCTAACAATTAACCGAGATGACCCCTACATTAATCAGATTTTCCTCTACCAATTCTATGATGGCTAATATTTTTTTTAAATAAAGAAAGTTCAGCCTTAGCCTACTCTCCCGAACTTGAATTAATTCAAAGGAAAAGAAAAGTACAATTGAAGGGGACTAGTGCCCACGGGACCCCCCAAGTCCCACAAAGCAAGGGTAGATTTTACCGACTTTAGATGGCATTACAAAGAAAGGTTAATCACCCTCTCATCACCCTCATGCTAGGCCCACTTGGGTTTAAGCTTGTTGTTGATCAAAAGGAGCACTTGATGATGCCTGAAGGGGGGGGGGATTTCTTACAGTTAGGGATTCTTTTGTCGAGGAGAAACAACGATTTCTCAATCGACCACTCTTTGGGGGAGTCGCCAAAGTTATAAGCACATCTTTCTTGCCACATCTTCCAAAGGACCTCCCCTCTGATAGCGTTCCAAAGAGTCACCGACTAGTCGACCGCTTCTCCCAGTAGAGCTTGTTTTCAACTGATGTGATTTTGAAGTCTAATTTTCTTGCGGACAATGTGCCAGAGATTGTTGGAGTTGGGACACGTAAAGAAGATGTGAGCAACATCTTCAATGGACCACTCGTAGTGCTTGCACCAGGGAGGCATCCCACAAATTTTGATAGCCTTTAGGTTGGTCCAGATTCCTCGATGAAGAATTTTCCATAAGAAGACAGACTTTTTGATTTCTATGAGAGGGTGAAAGATATCCATGAACTTCATATCTCACCGCAGCCGCATCCACGACAGACACCACTTCTTGTTGAGGTTGGCCGGATATTCAATGCTTTCTTTGATGTTCGGGATTTTTGTTAGGTAATTACCATTGTGCCATCTGAGACCAAGCGGGCACAGTGGGTCGTGCCTCATGAGAAGATGAACTTTAGAGCGGTCCCAGGCAAGATGTCTACTTTGTAAAGTATTCCATTCTTCATAGGTAATGCTGATGCTAGGGTTAATATCCTCCAAGTTGATCCACTGGTTGGTGTCTTATTTCCAAAGATGTTTCCATTTTTTGAAGCCTTTTTTCCAAATCCTCTTGGCATTTTGAATGTTCCTAGATTCCACGTTCCGAATGCCATGGATGGGAAACCAGATAGAGTCATTTTGTCTGATACCGGCTGCCCACTTCCAATCTTCACTAATTCTTATGAAGCTTTTGACTTTATTCCAACTCTTCCGTAGGGAGCACACAAGATTTGAGCCTTTCAGGAAAACTAGGATCGGAGAAAACAAAAGGGTCAAAATTTCAAGATTCTTCCAATTGGGGAATCCCGCAAAAGCCAAAGCATCCTTGTTTCTGAAGATCAACTTGGCCCACGAGGCCTCCCCATTGCTCCACGCCTTAATAATCCATTTTGCCACAAGTTTGTTAGCCATGCACCCAATGTCCAGAATGCCACGGCCCCCACTATCCCTTGGGCTAGTGCAGATGGACCACTTGATTTTAGGCACCCCGTCCTGTTGTGGTCCTCGGTCCAAAGGAAGTTTCTGCAAATACATTCGAGTTTGGACAACTCTTGATCTTTTGGGTTCCAAGAAGAAAGGAAGTAAATGGTCCACGAAATGAGGAACGTGTTGATAACCATTGCGCGACCAACGAGATTGATTTTCATACCTCTCTAATAGTTTAACTTGCTTTCGAATCTGGCCAGGACCCAATTCCACCGCTGCTCCAATGAGATACCAAAACCCAAGAGAATCCCAAGAAGCCAAAAAATTTGGCCTGGAGGAATGTTTTGATAGCCATGTTCAAAAGAGAAGGTCGGGTTGGATCCCGACAATAGCTCTGAAAATGATCTTTGAGTGGTTGATTTTCGATCCAGAGGCTTTGCAAAAAGTATACAGACACCTCCAAAATGTCTCTAGGTTGGTACTATCATTGTGGACAAACACGTTCATATCATTGGCAAAAAGTCTCATGGTGATCTGGCCATGGTTACGGGGCAATCGGAGGCCTTTGATATTACCTACTTCCACCTATTGTTCCACAAGCTGGCTAAGCTCTTCTATGGTAATGGCAAATAGAAGCAGAGCCAACAGGCATCCTTGTCTAATCGATCGTTTTAGCTTGATCACCTTCGAAAGTTTTCCATTAACATTAATTAGGGTTCATGCATTTCCTAGAAAGGTCGAGATCATCTTGGTGAGTTTCCGCCTATATCCGAGATCTTTAAGAGACTGCAAAATATAATCCCACTCTAGTCTGTCGTAAGCTTTGTAAAAGTCGATCTTGAGGAAAATGATGGCTAATATTCGCTTCACCCAAATTATAATATCATAACTCCATTGTGACCATTGTTACTACTTTCATGCGCGCGAGTTACAACCATCTTTCCCTTTTTCATTCCTTGATTCTTCATTAATTTCTTTGGGACACATTGATAACCAATCAAATTTTTAATGAAAATGCTAATTACTATGACCTTCCATGTTGATTAGTTTGATCGACCCCAAATTCCTCAACAATCTCCAGATCGACCCCTTTCGTTTCTCCCTATGCTCCTAAATGATTGGCTACGTTGGAAGAAAACACATACCTCTAGGTTGTAAATATATGCATCATGGATTCCCATAGCAGAATTCCTATGTTTATAGCAAGGCAACATAATGAAACCAAAGTCTCTACATAATGGATGAGTGTCTGTTTGCGTAACAGTAGAACGGCTACATCGGGGTCTATATACTCACTAATACTGTTTTTTTTGAGAGTACAATGAATTGAAAACACACTGACACACCCAACCTCATGACATAGAGGCATTCATCTCTGAAAAACTCATAAATACATGTCCAACGAAGACTTGAGCTCAGGACTTCCTCCTTGAGATCAAGGCTTCCTCCTTAAGACTCAAGGCATTAAGACTCAAGGCATCAAACCACTTGGTTAAGCTAGCTTGGACAAATACTCAGTAATATTGCTTTACTTCTTTCGCGAAATTCTTTTTGTTTGTTTGTTTGTCTGTCTTTGCTTTTGTGCTTTTTCAGCTTTTATACCAGTGACTGTTTTATACCAGTGACTGCATAGATACACAAATCTAATCCAATCTTCACTCTTTCATTGCTTTTTATGCTTTTGTTTTGGGACTCGAATGATCCAGCTATACAGCGATCTAAGTGCAGATCGTGTCTCGCAATATGAAGCATCAGCTGGCAGCCTCTTGAGCACCTATCATTTGCGCACATGCATGTACCTCACTGTGAGCACCAACAAGCTGAACAGTACATGCACGCACAATGGCTTCACGTACATTTTGCATGCTCACTCGTATTGTTTCATCCTCTGCTTTGTTCTTTTTCAATATTGTTTATCAGTCGACAGAAAACGACACACATCTACTTTGGACTTTCCTCTACTTTATTCTCTTTGCTTTCATAGTTGCGCCTTGACAATGAACTTAAACAATCACTTTTTTTGATCCCACTCTCAATTTGGCACCCATATAGATCTTATTAAACATCTTTTTTTTCCCGAAGATCAGGCTTTTAGGATATGACATTACCGCAAGAGCTTTATATATATATATATATATATATATATATATATATATATATATATATATATATATATATATATATATATATATATATATATATATATATATCATTAGTTGCGATATCTATGATTTGCATAGTTGTTTATTGAAACGAGAATGCCCATTTGGAGCGCATGATCTATGGGACTCCTTTTGCAATATCATGTATTTCCTTCCCGTACATTGGACATCACTTCAAAACTAAACTATCCTTCCAAAAATTATACCCTTTGTTCCTTTCTGGTCACTCAAAGTGAAACCTCTTCTTAAGGGGGATCTCATGCCTAACAAAGATAGCATCCATAGGCAACTTCCTCAAGCTTTTGAGGAAGTCTATTCACGTGCTAATCTTTGGTTGATTGCAAGAACAAATTATGTTATTATACATTGAATTAAAAGTCGGTCTAATCATATTCAATGGAAGACAATATTCTACATTCTCCCATAAATTGCATGAAAGAAAAAAGGATTTCTTCATCGATTGGGGAGCATGCCACAAACATCTTTTTCTCTTTTATTTGCTAGAAGTGAAGCTCAAATTTCTTGAAACGACTCCCATGTAAAAATAAAAATAAAAATAAAAAAATAGAAGGTAGAGTCAAGTTGGTTACAGAGCAAAACCACTAGATCGCATGGAAATCTTTCTTTGTTAGGGACATTTCTTTAATATTTACTTTGATTTGGAAGCTCCATGTACAATTTCGTGATTCTTGATAGCATGTAAGCGAAAAACACTTTCAATGGGTCACACAATGAGGATCTCGACTCGTCATTCCCCTTTGAAATCGAAAGAATTAGGACCAGCTTCTTCTCCTAATTGTGACATTGTTTCACATAACTTCTTTATTTAACGATTATATTATAAATGATAGAACTCGAGAGCTTGCTTGTTGCATCGTAAAACGTTAGTCACTAGTACAATAAATCTCGGATTGCAAGCATGAACCATTAGTATATCACTTACACAACTATGGATTGAAATAATTATTTAAAATGCTTTTCAAGAAACCAAAATTTATCTTTCTTATCAGGTAAATGATATTATAGATCATAGTTCTGCGAAAAAGCCTAAGAAAACTAATAAATTATATAAGATAGTGGTATTTGTGATCTTCTACTATAAACAAAATCTTCGAAATTACATAGTTCTAGAGAACCCTTGATTTCTCCACAAGGTAAAATTCCCATTTAAGCTCTTTAAAAGGCATTCTGATGTGGAAATCCTCTTCTTTTATGATTCTAGAGTTTTTTTGTTTCCTTTAGAGACCTTAGCAGCTTGCCTTTGTCTCTCTGAAATCACTTACTCCACTAGAGTAATGAAAACTACTATGCTAATCCAAAACAATGTGACTATGTCCAACTCTCTGTGGAAGAATACTAAAAAGAAATGGAAATCCTTTCCAAGTAGTGTTTTAGCTCTAAGATCAAGTAAATGTGCTTGATTTACTCACTGTCATGAAATAAAACTCAAGAAAATCTCATCATGATCCAAACTATGAATCCAAGATGACAATCTATCAATGATCCAGACTATGGACCAAGATATCAATATGTCAATCTATCAACTATGGATATCAATATGTTAATCTATCAATGATCCAGATTATGGACAAAGATATCAATCTGTCACATCCAAACTATGGACTAAGATCTCAATCAGTCACATCCAAACTATGGATCCAAATCTCGATGTATCATATATATGTATAATCCAAACTATGGATCAAAATCTCTCCCATACAAAGTAAGTCTCAATCCACTCTGTGGAACTAAGTCCATCATGCCAAATGAAGACATACTAAGAAAATGTAGCAACTAGTGGACCTACCACCGCCTTCTCAATAATAACATGCAAGATGTTCCAAGTGGATGAAACTTGCTTTATCCATGAGCACCATCTGATCATCACTATGATCAAATCATTCCCAACTAGGAACAAGGTGTCTCAAGTAAACTACTGTAATAATCTGGCACTCCCAGATATACTGAGGACCATAATGTGAGTCCACAAAATACCCAAAACAATGGTAAGTAGATGTGTGCACACTCATAGCCCACTAGGCTAAGCATCTAGCTCACCTCATACACCCTATGTATGAACCATGGCCTATTCTCAGGCATATCAAATAAAATATTACGTACTCTATGAATTTCTTTTTAATGCAATTGCCTATTCATAGTTCTTATGTGCAAACCTTGCCTTTTCGCTTCTAGGCTACTTGCCTACGAACTTGCCTTGTTTGCGATCACATACAGAGTGACTGTCTCAACTGCCCCTCTGTTGTCTAATAATAAGAAGATCATGTGAATAAACTCCAAATGATATCAAAAATACAATCTCAGAGACTTCTCTCCCATACCGTCTGTCCTACACCTAGGTAGAATACAAAGTTTGATGTCCCATACCACCAAACTTTATACCCCACTTAGATGCGTGTATGAGATTAAAGTCGAACACTTCTCTCAAAAAATGATAAGAATAACTCGGTGAGTACTCACAACCATAAATAATGATGATGAAATCATGAAGTGCTCTTGAAGTTTTTCCTTCCCCGATGGAAAGAACAGAGTCATTCCTATGGCTCTATCATGCATACTATCTATAACATCGACTCATCTTGAGTTGAGAAATGAGAAACTATACAATAGATCAACTCAACTAGAGTTGTGAAGGATGTGGCTTGCATCAGATATCAACTCATGTGACTTGAATCAAATATTGACTCACAATAAATTGGAATTTATACAACCTGTATGAATCCAATTATATGAAATGAGAACAACTAGCAAAGTTCTCCTGTTCCATGCTCTCATGGCACTATATATATTTCTAAAAATTTCGACAGAGTCTCCTCTGTCCTACTAAGAATGGTCACCATCAACCAATGATCAACAAAAAAGTTTGTAGGGCATGTCTAGCCCATGGTGATCACACCATATCAAAAAATATCATTAAAAACCTGTAGAAAATCTTTTCCTTTCAGCAATGTCTCTTGCAGAAACAATTTCCCACAGCAGCAGATTAAATCATACTTTCAACTAAATTTTGTTGATATATTTAGGTAGTGATGTGTGTGAACACACTAGGACCGCCGGGGCACTTTTTTCCCTCTTTAGGAGGTTTTTTTTCCCCCGGCTTGTATATACGCCTATTGCCCTAATGGGCTACTTATCTTTGTACATTCTCTAGTAATACATTCAGTATTGTGTGTTTGTGCTCCAAGCTTCTTCTTCTTCCTTGTGATGTTCACGTGCTTTCGCAGACGTCTATCTCCAACAATTGGTATCAGAGCAGGTCGTCGCTTCATCTAGGGCACCGTCGACACTCCTCCGTTTGCAGTCTCAGATTCGCACGAAATTTGGTCTAGCGAAATTCGTCTGGGCAGTTCCGTTCAACTTTTTGAGATACAGTCAATTTTTTGCATCAAGGTATTTTAGTCACCGGCCATGGCTGAAAGCAGTGATGTATTTCGTATGTTGGCTGTTGAGGATAAGTTAGATGGTACCAACTACCCATTATGGGCGTATATGATGCGACATGTATTGGTTGCAAAAGGATTGTGGAACATTGTGCAGGGTGTTGAAAGACGTCCTGTTACACCTGTGACTACAGGTACTGCAAATACAAGTGCTGGAGCTGATGAAGATGGTGTCGAAGATGATATTCTGTAGATTCTTATTCGTGCTGCTGTTTCTACTGCACCTACTGCAAAGCAGATTCGATGGGATGGCAAAGATGCCTAGGCACATGCATTGATAGCTTTGTTTGTCAAACGTGCCATTATTCCTCACATTCGCTCTTGCAGAATAGCTAAGGATGCTTGGGATACACTTACCACATTGTACCAAGCTAGGAATGAGGCTCATGTTGCTTACCTCCGAAAACAGTTGGAGAGTGAGCACATGAATGAAGGTAATTCTATGGACAGTTTCCTAACGAAGATCAAAGATTTGAAGGAACAATTGATTTCTGCTGATGAGGTTATACCAGCTAGCTCACTTGTATAGACCGTTCTGAATGGTCTTCCTGACTCATATCAGAGTTTTGTTTCTACTCTTCGGTTGATGATGAAAGGCAATCCGAATGCCTTATCATTTGAGGAGTTAGTCTCTGTTTTGTTACAGGAAGATCAATCCAGGCAAAACAGGTCCATTATGCGAGTTGCAGATCAAGCTTTCCTGGCTAGTCAGAAGGGCAAAGGAAAATGGAGCTCTTCTACTAGTAAGCAGAAATCTACAAATGCTGCACATTCAAAGAACCAAGACAAAGACGAGAAAAATTCAGAAAAGCGGAAATTGTTTTGTAAGTACTGTAAAGGCAATGATCATATCATAAAGAACTGTCCAAAACTGGCTACTAAAGAGGCAAAGAAGAAAGAGGCTGGAATGGTTGTTGTAGAGGCCTCTACACCAAAAACAGAGTCTGCAAATCTTGTGCAGGAAGAAGAATGGGCGTTTACTACTATCTGCAGTTTTGACCCATCTTCTGATGAGCAGTGCATGTCTATAGTAGACTCAGATGTTTGGCATTTTGATAGTGGGGCGACCAAACATATTACCTCGCAGCGGAGTTTCTTCTCTTCACTCAAGCCTACCCCTACAGGGAATACTGTTACATGCGCCAACAACTCCTCTTATCCAGTTATGGGAGTTGATAAGATCATTTTGACTACTGCTGATGGTAGTTCTTTCACTTTGTCAGATGCTTTATTTGTGCAAGGGATCAAAAAGAACTTGTTATCAGTTTCTGCATTAGCCAAGATTGGCTTGGTTGTGAAATTTGTTGATGAGAGGTGTATAGTTCATGATCTCTCAAATGGCGATGTGATTATTGCTTCTGGCATTTTATGTCGTGGGCTGTATAAGCTCATAGACTATGAAAGATCTGAAAATGATTTGGCATGTGTAGTAAATGATTCTCAGGCTATGTCAGATGCAAAGCTTTGGCATGCACGCTTTGGTCATCTGAATTTTGCTAGTTTGCTACACCTGCAGAAATCTGAAATGGTGTCCTCTTTGCCCAAACTTGAGGCACCTGGAAAACATGTTTGTGAAGGCGTATTTTGGGCAAAATGCAGTGTTCCTCCTTTCCAAAAGATGGTTGAGTTCGGGCTACACAAAAATTGTAGCTTGTACATAGTGATGTCTGTGGTCCTATGTAGACACCCTCTTTTTGGAAATTACCTTTACTTCGTGACTTTCATTGATGATTTTTCCAGGCATGCATGGGTATATCCACTCAAAGCAAAGTCCGAAGTGTTCATGTGCTTTAAACAGGTTTTGGTTTTGGCTGAAAATCTGTCAGCATGTAAAATGGGCACCGTCCATTTTGATCGAGGGGGGGAATATATGTCTTCTTATTTTAATGCATTTCTGGCTGAACGTGGGATAAAACACCAGTGTACAGTGTCGTATACACCTCAACAAAATGGAGTTGCTGAACCAAAGAACAGGTCACTCATGGAGATGGTGAGGTGCATGGTCAAGAGTCAAGCTTTACCACATAGTTTCTGGCTTGAGGTTGTCATGTGTGCACCATATGTACTGAACAGGTGTCCCACTAAAGCGTTGTAGTCTATCACTCCATATGAGGCTTGGCATGACCGCAAGCCATCTGTTGCTCATCTGCGTGTTTTTGGTTGTTTGGCATATGCACTAGTGCCTGAATAACATCGCAGAAAATTGGATGATAAGGCAGTAAAATGTATTTTTGTTGGGTACAGTTCTGAAAGTAAAGGCTATCGTTTGTATCATCCACAGACTAAACACATTCTGGTTAGCCGTGATGTTGTCTTTGTGGAAGATGATATTCAGCCATTGCTTTCATGTACTAAGGAGACATCTGTTAGCTCCAAAGACATGTATGATACTTTGATGCCTCTTTTTACAGGTGGACAGTCTAGTGCTGGTCCTAATGAGGAAACTTCTCAGCCTTTGCAGGCTTCATATGATGATGCAAATCATTCCATTTCTGATGCAGATTTACATGATGCATATCGTACTCGTTCAAGCTCTCATAGTGCCTCCTTTGCATCAGATTGTTATGTTATGGCTGCATCTAGTCTCTGTGATGAGAATGAGCCTGTTTCTTTTGATGAAGCACAGAATTTCAGAAAATTGGATGGCTGCTATGCAATCTGAATATGATGTTATAATGAAGAATGGTACATGGTCTTTATGTGACTTGCCTCCTGGCAAGAAGGCCATTGGCACTAAGTGGGTATACAAGCTGAAGCATAAACCTGATGGTACAGTTGATAGGTATAAGGCTAGGCTTGTTGCAAAGGGTTATGCGCAGGAAAGAGGCATTGATTTTGATGAGACCTTTGCACCTACATGCCGTATGACTACTGTTCGGAGCATTTGTGCACTTGCAGCCCATCATGGTTGCAATGTACATCAGTTGGACATTAAAACAGCATTTCTGAATGGTGACTTGCATGAAGAAGTGTATGTTTTTCAACCCCATGGCTTTGTGCAGAAAGGGCATGAAAACCAGGTGTGCAGGTTAAAGAAGGCATTATATGGTTTAAAGCAAGCACCACGTGCTTGGTATGAGAAGATACATGCCTATCTGGTTGCACATGGTTTTGAGAATAGTCCAACTGAAAGCGCCTTATATGTTAAGCGTGCTAATGATGTGCTTCTGATCATTGTTGTCTATGTTGACGACATGCTGCTCACTGGTCCTATTAAGAAGCATATTGCTGATTTCAAGGCTGATTTGCATGCCTCATTTGAGATGTCTGATTTGGGGCATTTGCATCACTATTTGGGCATTTAGTTAATGCAAGTTGATGGTGGAATGGCTTTGTGTCAAACGAATATTGACACATTATTGTAGCGTTTTGGCCTTGAAGATTGTAAGCCTATTGCCACTCCTATGGAGACAGGTTTACGATTGAGTCTTCATGATGCTGGAGATGCATTTGATGTTGTTCTCTATCAGCAGGCTGTTGGGTGCTTGATTTACTTATGCATTACTCGGCCAGATATTCAGTTTGTTGTCTCACAGATGAGCAGGTTTATGCATTGCCCAGGAGTCACGCATTGGAAGGCGGTTAAGCGCATCTTTCGCTACTTGAGTGGTTCTCGGCTACTTGGGTTGTTTTATCCCAAGGGGGGATCACTACCGCCAGATTTGCATGCTTTTTCTAACTCAGATTGGGCTGGTTGCTATGCCACTCATGTGTCCCCTAGTGGCTTTTGCTTCATGCTTGGTAGCTCATGTATATCTTGGTTGAGCAAGAAGCAGCCTACTGTGGCCACTTCCAGTTGTGAGGCTGAGTATAGGGCAGCTTTCACAGCTACTGTTGAGTGTGTGTGGCTCATACGCCTTATAGTTGATTTGGGTGTTGGCCAGTCTTCTGCCACCACCATCTTCATTGACAGTCAGAGCGCATTGGCAGTTGTGAGGAACCCTGTGTTACATGCTCGCACTAAGCACATTGAGGTGCATTATCACTATGTCAGGGAGAGGTTCTCTGCTGGGGAGATCAACTTGGCATATGTGCCCACGCAGGAGAACATTGCAGACCTTTTCACGAAGGCTCTACCTAGGGAGAATTTTGAAGCTTTCCGCAAAGCTTTGAGCTTACTTCCTTTTGTGGAGTGATTTCCACATAGCTTGGCACTTCCTTATACATGAGTGCCAGCTCCTTGTTCACCGCATCACTCCCAAGGGGGATTCGTTGATATATTTAGGTAGTGATGTGTGTGAACACACTAGGACCGCCAGGGCACTTTTATCCCTCTTTAGGAGGTTTTTTTCCCAGCTTGTATATACGCCTATTGCCCTAATGGGCTACTTATCTTTGTACATTCTCTAGTAATACATTCAGTATTGTGTGTTTGTGCTCCAAGCTTCTTCTTCTTCCTTGTGCTGTTCGCGTGCTTCCGCAGACGTCTATCTCCAACAAATTTTACTCATGCAAAATGCATGAAATTTTTCAACCTTATGTATCTTTTCTCAAGATTTCATTAGGCACAAAAATCACTTGATTTGGATATTTTCTCAGAGTTTTATAACCATTTTACTAGAAGGGTCGAACACTTGACGACCAACTCTAAAAATGTATAGGGTCATCTTCTTGAAGCCCTTAAACTGATCAAACAAACTCCAAATTTCAATTTCTTTGTGCCCAACTCTAGGTCCTTATCTAGTGTAGTCTGACAAAATTTCAATTCAAAATGGAATCAAATACGCATTCAAAAGTATAATTATATCTCTGCTACACCTACACTTAGGTGAGCTTAGAAACAATGCTACTGCACTTTCATAATATCTTCTAACTATGAAGATAAAATTCAAAATACTTGAATTTTTCTTAAAGCATAGGGTTTATACTAGAGTAGCTTCTCCAATAAATTTTTTTAAAATTGGAGTTTCCAATATGAAAATATCATGTGCTCATCAGACACATGTACCACCCTTTGCAAAATCCTTGTCAGAGATTGGTATGAGAAGAATAGATCATTTGACCTATCAAATGATGTCCAAATTCTTCCACCTTTTGAAAGCCTATAGCTAGTCTATTTACGTTTATTGATATAAGTTTCATAGTATTTGGACATTTGAATCTTTCACAATGACCAAAATACTAAGCCTCTATACCTGCAAAATTTTAACAATTTGTAAAGGCTAACTTTTACTCTTTTTTTTATACCTCCTAAATAGAGAAACATTTCATCTTGAAATCTTATACACATTATCTGGAGATGTGTAGCTAATGTTAGAAACAAAAATCGTTCAATTTGAGTAAATGAGCTAATAGAACCAAGAACTTCTAGGTGACATGGTCTCTAGTCATTTCATAAATTCCAGAGGCTGCACTTTGATGTGCATAGATTATTTGACCTATCAACTAATCTTCAAAAATAATGACACCTAGTATGCACAAAGTGCATGTATCAAGCATTCATTTCCAATAAAAATCATTCCATTTCAATCTACCAATTAAGAGAAATGCTCTTTGTAATAGGCCTATGTCACCTGTTTCAGGCCTCTATCTCTACTAGCAGCACTTCTAATGCAGAGGTCATTTGACCTATCAAGAAGTCTCCAAATTACTTGAAAATTGGTCAGCTTAAAGATAAACCTAGGCACTAGTGGCCCTACAAATTTCAATGAATTTGGGCATTCCCTCAAAGAGTAGCATGCAAATCTCTATGAGGCTCCTACCTCACTAACTATTTGCTCAATCATTTTTTTTTAATCTAAAAATGATGAGACATGTTAATAATTATGATTAAACAAAAACACTCATTTCCTTGGATGAATTATGACATGGAGCATATCCATGCATATAATGATCGTCTCAATCAATGCGAATCAATTAACCATCACAAATCGTCTCGTTGAAAAATCAACTCTTTACATAGTATCCACCTTTTAGAGAAAGTGAACATCTATGGATGTCATTCTATTCATTGTGCTTCTTTCACATTCATTAATCTCATTACAACCCATCACATACAAGCACTTAATATTTGTCTTGATGACCATAATCATAGCACTCTTGTGCCAACTCCGGATAAACTTCTATATCAAGTGCATAGACTCGCATGAAGAACAATTCATGTGCTCATGCATTACTAGTCGAAAACACATTTTAGTTGTTCTTGATATATAACCATCAGCACGATGAATGGGCAACAACAACAGCAGCAGCATCAACAGCAACAACAACTATGCCCTCCCAGGCCGACTCCAACAGGAGTAACGTACACCAAATTTGGTGGATTCCCCGGAGATGACCCAGATGCTCATGTACGCACATTTGAGATAAGTTACGCAGTGCTCAACCATCCACCTGATCCGGCGTATAAGGCTATTGTTTTCCAATCGACATTGGTTAACAAAGAAGCTAGATGGTTTACAAAATATGATATTAACCATTTCGGCACCTATGAAGCAGTAAGGGATGCCTTTTTGTAGAGATTCAGGCTAAAGAAGAATCCAGCTGAAATTTTTGACTACCTGCAAAACAATAGACAGAAGATAAATCAAACAGTACAGGAATACGCCACTCTATTCAGGACTCATTTGAGGCAGTTACCACCAGCACATGCCAACCTACCAGATGACGTTATTACTCAATGGTTTATCAATGGATTGACTCTGCAACTTAAACAGATTATAATCATACGTTGTGTAGGAGCTATGACGCTAGATGCAGTGATTGCAATGGCTTTGCAGCTGGAAAACAAGGTTGGAGGATTTACAGAAGATCTGGAGTGGTTAAAAGCAAATAGAAATATCACCGAAGACCCGACCAGACAGATGTACTGCACTACATGCAAGAATTCAGGCCATACTAGTGCCACTTGTGCACTTAATCAGTTGTTTTGTGCTATCTGCAACACTACCGGACACACAACCAAAAACTGCGCATATAACGCCAAAGTACAGGGATCAGCAATTGTCAATGCAATTATACAAGAACCAGGGCAGCCAGCCAATCACTATGTACCCCCGCAATTGAGAAACAACCAGCAACAAGGTTATCGAAATTACAGAGGACAGAGAAATAATAACTACAATGCAAACAGCTGGCAGGCCGAACAAGCACCGGAAAATCCCAATTTGCCACCACCACGCTGTCATTTTTGTGGTGAATTTGGTCACATTAGAAGATTTTGTAAGGATGCAGCTGAGTATGATCAGAGGAAGAAAGAACGTCAAAACCTAATGGCTAATATGGTACAAATCACACCAGTAAAAACGCACGCTGCAGTAATTCAGACCCGATCTGGTAAACAACTGCAACGAGAAGCAGAAATATTTGAACCAGGCATACGTGAACAACAAAGGATGTATGATAAAGCTAGTCAATGGACCACCGTAGAACCTCCAGTGTTCCCAGGTCCTATTCCGGTGACCCAGAATCCGTTAACCGAGGAAGGAACACAACAACAGGATTCTAATTCAGTAGCAGGCACATCATCTTCAGCAGGCGCATCATCTTCAGAATCTGTGGAAAATACTATCAAATCACAAAAGGCCTGGGAAATTTTATCTAAAGCATCCATCACTCTTCCTCTGGGCCAATTACTTACACTAGTACCAGGAGTTCGACAACAATTCCAACAACAGTTCAGTCCTGTGCATTGCCTTCTTGCATTCCAGCAACAGCAACAGTGCAACTGGAACCTGATTCTACGGTCGATCATTCAGTTCCTTTAATTATGGTATGGTATAAAAATCATAAAATCACACACGTACTAATTGATGGAGGATCTGGTGTCAACATTGCTACTGCTGCACTATGTAAAAAGTTAGGGTGGACCGAAATCGAACCAGTTCAGTTTTTCGTCAGAATGGCTGACCAATCAAGAGTCCATCCCATAGGACTTGTACGAAATGTACCAATAACTTTACAAGGTACAACATTTAAAATGACCTTTGTCATACTAGAATTACCGGAATCCACCCTTGATTATAATATCCTTTTCGGCCGACCTTGGCTAAAGCACGTTAAGGTGATACAAGATTGGTCTGCACAGGAACTCACTTTCAAAGATAATAATCATAAGTACGTTGTAAAATTAGATGCTATGCAACACTGCGAGTTGCATGCTAGACCGTATTTTGCAGAACCAGTCCATATGCTAGATGGGTTGTCAGATGATGAAGAAGAAGAGTTTTTGAAAAATAACATTGACTTGATCTCCCTAGGAACTGTTGATCTACAATCTCTTGTAGATAATTGGAATCCTGAAGTTTGCACGGTGATGTCTGTAACAGAAAAAGATACAAAAGAAGATAAGGCTACCATAGATGACACTGATCTACAACCTTTTTTTAAGCCAACTGAGGATACAGAGAAGCCTCGACAATTCTATGTTCCAGAAGATCAACTGACCACCTACAATTTAGGGGATGAAGAAAATCCATGACCTGTTAAGATAAAGGAGAGCTTACCTGAGTTATTTCAAGCCGATTTAATCCAACTACTTCGAGAATTTTCTGATGTATTTGCATGGGATTACAAAGATATGAAGGGTTTGGACCCGCGCATCTATCAACACAGGGTCATGCTGAAGTCGGAAGCAAAACCACTTAAGCAAGCCAACTACCGGATGAATCCAAACTATGCAGCACAGGTAAAGGCAGAACTTGATAGGCTACTCAAATTCGGATTTATTGTACCAGTGGAGCATGCTGAATGGATCTCACCAATTGTTATTGTCCCTAAAAAGAATAAGCAGCTACGAATATGTGTAGATTACCGGAAACTGAACGCAACTACGGTGCCTGATCCATTTCTACTACCTTTTCTTGACACAATGCTTGATAGAGTAGCAGGACATGAAATGTATTCATTCTTAGATGGGTAGAGTGGGTATAATCAAGTTAGAATGGCTGAATAGGATATACCGAAGACCGCCTTCATTACCAACTGGGGTTTTTTCGCACGTACTGTTATGTGGTTTGGATTAAGAAATGCCCCGAGTACGTTCCAAAGGTGTATGCAAGAAATATTTTCTCCTTACCTTACCTCTTTTATGCAAGTATATCTTGATGATTTTTCGATTTTCGGTAAGATGATAGCACACCTGTTCCATTTACGGTGCTGCTTTGAAAAGTGCAGAGAATTCAGACTCTGTTTGAACCCAAACAAATCTGTGTTTGCGGTTTCATGTGGAAAGCTACTTGGTCACATTGTATCTGCACAGGGTATACACGTGGATCCAGATAAAATCACAGTTGTGTTAGAAGCACCTGTACCCACTACACCTAAGGAAGTAATGCGCTTCATGGGCCAAGTAAGATGGCATGGTCGACACTTACGGTGGCTTGCTCATTTGGCAATACCACTGAACAAATTAATAACCAAGACTCCTTGACAATTTGACTGGACCCCGGACTGTCAAACTACTTTTGATCGTCTAAAGGGATTACTAACACAGGTTCCAATCTTACAGCCTCCTGACTGGGATCGCCCATTTCATGTATTCGTTGATGCTTCAGATATAGTAATAGGGAGCGTTCTAATGCAACAAATCGATAAGTGGTTCAGACTAGTGTACTATACAAGTCGAAGATTAGCCCCTGCTGAAAAGAATTACTCTGTAACAGAGAGAAAATGTCTAGGTCTAGTATATTCTGTCAAGAAATTCAGACATTATTTGTTGGGCCGTAAATTTACTTTTCATGTAGATCATGCTGCAGTTGTCTATCTAGTTCGGCAACAGCATCTAGGTGGTCGATTAGCACGATGGGTTCTGCTTTTACAAGAGTTTGACTACGAAGTTATTCATCGGCCAGGCAGTTCACATGCCTTAGCAGATTTTCTCTCTCGCTTAGATTTCGGTGAAGCTCCGGTCGGTGTAGATGACACAACACCGGCAATTTATGTCTCTGAACCGACTAATGATGAAATTATAGACCCACCTATGCCATCTACATATTATGATCAGATCTTGACCTTCCTCACTGATGGATACCTTCCCTCTCAGACTTCTCCTGCAATACGAAGAAAAAATTCAGTTTTCAGTCGCCGATTTCGGTTGATTGCTGGGGAATTATACTATATAGATCACACTGGAGTTTTACTTCGTTGTATTCCACCACATGAAGTTAACTCAGTCATTAATTTGGCTCACTCAATTCCTTCCGGTGGCCATTTTGCTGCAGACTTAACACACCGGAAAATTCTGCAGAGTGGTCTCTGGTGGCCTACTATGTACAGGGATGTATCATAGTTTGTCAAACAATGTGATAATTGTCAGAGATAGGGACAGCCCCTGCAACGTCATCTTTTCCCTCTACAACCTATCTTACCATTAGAGCCTTTTCAGAAGTGGGGTCTAGATTTCATTGGCCCTATTACACCACCAGCAATCCTCAGTAATAATCGTTATATTTTGACATGTACTGATTATGCTACCAGATGGGAAGAAGCCTGGGCTTTACGGTCTGCCACAGCTGTTGCAGTAGCAAAATGTCTACTGAAAGATGTCTTTCCACGTTTTGGCTTACCGCTGGAACTTGTTACACATCAAGGCACTCATTTTGTCAACAATTTAATGAAAGTACTCACACATTCGTTTCAGGTCACACATAAATTTAGTTCACCATATTATCCTCGTGCAAATGGTTTGGCTGAGAGTACAAACAAAACTTTGTTGAATATGCTTCAAAAATTCATTTTAGAAGCACCGAAAAGATGGGATCAACTGCTACCTGCAGTATTATGGGCATACCAGACTACATACAAGGTAGCAATAGGACTAACCCCTTTCAAACTAGCTTATGGATTGGAAGCAATAGCACCAGTGGAGATAGTTATACCAAGTTTACGAGTCAATCGCTTAGAAACTGCTACCGGAAGAATCACTGTCATGTCGGTTGGATACACTCAGAGAATTAGACGAGCATCGATGGCACATTTTTTTGACTATTCAGGAAGTACAGCTAAGACAAGCTCGAACACATGATCGATATCTAAAGACTCCAATTTTTTCGGTGGGACAAGTTGTACTCTTTTACAATGCAAAGTCGAATCGCTCTGCTGGCAAATTCAAGTTACGATGGTTTGGTCCCTACCGGATTGCTGAACAAGTGGGCCCAGCAACTTTTTGGTTCACCACTTTGATCGGAATTCCTCTTCCAAAGGTGATAAATGGATCAAAGCTGCGGCCGTATCAACAAGCATCTAATCCACACTGAAACGTTTCGCGGTTGGCCTCGTCTTTTGGCGTTCTCTTTTCTTTTATTTTCTTTTCTTTTCTTTTTTTGGCGTGCTTAATAAAATAAGTCTGTAAATATTCGCGTTTTGATACCTAATTATGTCCACAACCGCCCTGCCCTTTCCAACTACTCACGCATGCACACCGAAGTTAAGAATTATCATCTCAATACCGCGCGATGATTAGTCATTCTTGATTGCTCTCCACTGCAATGCATCTACTTAACCTTTTCTGTTTCACCGAAAATCACTATTGTGTTTGTGTGATTTGTGTTATTGTGCGTACCCTGTGCTCTGTGTACTTGTGATTGTTGTCTCTGTGTGCGCCATGGAAGCTTTGGCTAACTATGCCGCCTTCTGTGATGGACTCCCTGCCGACGTAGGAGAGTTCCTACGCATTCGTGGGCTATCCAATTTCGTTGAACTGCCTTGGCATTCAGTGGAATCCCACCCCTTCTTTGCCCAGATCATCTCCACCATCGCCAACACACCTGCCACCGAGCAGAGTTGGCCGATCACCTCCCTACCATCCCGTACACTGATCACCTTCCAAACATTCGATGAATCATTTCGACTCCCTTCGCAAGGTCGGGAAAATGGCCCGAACCTCCCTGTAGCAACAATGACCCAATTATTTCCTAGGTATTCGTCAAACAAGTACGCGATCCTTTGTCGACCAGAACCTGAAAGATCAGCCCTCCAATTCTTAGTAGCTATTCTCAACCTACAGAAACGCACCTATGGAATATCCCGTCCCTTCTACTCCGCCATAGACTTAGCCGCCCGAGAACCAGTAAATTTTGCGTCCTATTTCTTTCACCGCATTCACAAAGAATGCGTAGCAATCATCAAACAGGTAAACAAGGGAGGAATGCCAAGATCGAGACTCCCCCATATCATATCATTCCTGTTTCTGGCCATCCTTGCAGCACAACCACCACCCAGAGGCCCAGTCCTACGACATGAAGAATATGTGCAATTATGGGATGATGATGAAGAAGATGAAGAGGAGCTAAACCAACTCTTCCGCCGGAAGAGAATCAAAATCAGTTCTTCTGAGAGTGAAGCACAGGGATCAGCCAAAGGAAACAAAGATGACGACAAGGAAGAAGAAAAACATGAAGAAGAAACATTCCACGACACCGCAACATTGATGCAACATGAATCCTCCGTGCAGTCATCTTCCCAAGGGCAACAAGAACAGGAGGATCATACTGAAGCCGACACAAGCTCTACAGAAGAAGCATCCCAGCAACAATCTGAGGGGGAACAGCAAGCAGATGAGGAACAAATTGCTAAAGAAGTTCTCGAAGAGCTCCTTATTTAGCAAAATAAGGTGTACCCCCGACTTTTTAGGAGACTTACAGTCACAGACCAGTGAGCACCCCGACTGAGATTTCTCTGTGATGGTTGATCCAATGGCTTTGAAACTTTGTAGGTGTATAGTATACTTTGAGCTGAATCCAATGCACTTTGAATCATCCAATTTGGTTCAGTAGATCTTGAGATATGCCTCTTGGAAGTTGACAGAGTTTAAGCTAGTCACTCAGAGAATAACAGAGATGATCAATATGAGTATATGTATAAAATCTATTGATTGTACATTCCCATTGGAATGATATGTAATGCTCAATGGTACTCAGAGGTGTAGGCTATGGTGTAGCTCACACACACTCAATAATTCACTCAGAAATGCCTCGGGAAGAGTGACACCCACCCGCGACTTTTCTCCATGGTTTTTATAAGTGTTGATTGGTCTTTTGAATTTGAAATTCAAATTGAAGCTCCCTAGAATCTCTCCACTAAACTTAGGGAGATATTCCCTCAATCACATCATCTACTTTTCCACGACTCAAACTAGTAGGTGAGTTTACAAGAGTGACTAAAGTCATATAGACTTTTACATAGGATAAAAGGTAATAACCAATAAGCATTGGTTCCTATGATCATTGTTCCATGTAGATATATCCTTCAAGGGTTCAAGCTTCATGTGTGGTCTTCAAGATTGATAACCAAGCCAAGTCTTCCAAGGCTCCAATGTTCCAAGCCAATGTGTGAAGGCTTGATATGCACCAACACTAGAGACTTTCTTTTCTCCTAGTACCAAAGCAATAAAGAATCATCTTTGGAACAAGTTCAACCAAATGAAGAAGACACCTAAACAAACCATCATAGAGTTTGTTACCAAGGTCAAGGAGGTTGTGGATTAGTTAGCATCCATTGGAGATCTGATTGAAGAAGCAACTTTTATGAGGCGAATTCTCAATGGGATTCAAAGTGATAAGCAATGGCAATCCTTCACCACGGCTTATAATCTCATCATGGATGTGAAAACTCCAGACTTCAATATCTTTCTTGGACAACTCTTCAATCAAGAGGCCAACAATAGAAGGATAAGAAGTTGAAAGGCAAGAAGAAGGAAGAAGATGAAGAGGAGACTTCCCAATCCAACTTTGCAAGCAAGAGCAAGTGGAAAGGGAAGAAGAAAGGACCAAAGCATGACAAAGCCAAAGGTCAGAATGTTCAACCTTGTGCCATCTGCGATAAGACCAACCACACCACTCAGAATTTTTGGTTCAATGGGAAGACCCAGAAAGGAAGTGGAAGAGGTGGATGTGGCAGCAATAGAGGCAGAGGTGGACACAAGCTCAACAATAACAATAGAGGCTATAATAGAAGGGACTTCAATAGTTTTTCAGAAGATCAACCACATGAAGACTAATTGCTTCTTATGAATCTAAGCCACAAAAAAGGTAAAGAACATGGTCGTTTGTTCTACATAAATTCAGGATGTTCAAATCATGTTGCAGGCAAAATTGCTCTTCTATATAACTTGGAAAGTCCAAAGCATAGATATGAAGTTCAAACAAGGGATGACACAAAGCACAATGTGGAGAAGATTGGTATTGTCAAAGCTTCCTATGGTAGGAAAAACATTTTGATTAAGGTTCTCTATGTATCCACTATCACTAAAAACCTAATAAGTTTAGGCCAAATAGTTGAAAAAGGCTTGCAAGTTAGGTTCACCGAACATGGAGCTTTTTTGGAAGATCCATGTCAAGGCTTCAAGAAGATAGCGAGAGGTGAGAAGCATGGTGTGCTTGAAGCATGGCATAAGAGACTTGCTCATTTGATGAAAGAACCTTGAAGGATATATGCGGGGATCAAAGTGTTCTAGGACTGCCAAACATATCAAAGCAACACATGATCAACAGATGTGATGGATGTCAAATTGGGAAGGCACAAAAACAACCATTCAACCATAAAGGCTACATCCACAACAACTTATTGGACTTAGTACATATAGATGTATAGGGACCAAGTCAAGAACCTTCATTAGCAGGATCAAAGTATTATGTCTCATTTATTGATGACCGTAGTAGATGGACTATTTTGTACTTTATCAAGAGTAAGAATGAAGTGTTTGATTGCTTCAAAAAGTATCTAGTGCATGTGGAGAATCATACATGTAGATCACTCAAGAAGCTTAAATCTGATGGAGGGGGAGAATACTTCTCCAAAGAGTTTGATGAGTTCTTGTAGGATAAAGGTATCAAAAGAAAACTGATCACTAGGTACTCTCTTCAACTAAATGGAATTGTAGAGAGGAGAAACAATATATTGGTTGGATCAGCCAGAACAATTCTTGAAGAGAAGAGGTTACCACATTATCTATGGGTAGAGGTTATTTCAATGGTTGTGTACCATGTCAATAGACTACCATCCAAATCACTTCAAGGTATGACTCTTTATGAAGCAATGATTCCACATTTGTTACAAAGAATTCAATCTACTTGGAAAAAGACTCAATTTCTGAGAAACCCTCAACCTATGAAGAGGCAAAGGGGAACCCTAATTGGGAAAAGGCCATGAAAGAAGAAATAGATGCATTGAAGGAGATGGACACTTGGATTTGGTTCCAATGTCATCGAATCAAAAGGTAATTGGTTGCAGATGGGTATATAAAGTTAAAAGAAACTCAAGTTACATACCTTCAAGACCATGGGTTCAAACCTAGCAACTCAGATCCTTCTCCATTCATCAAAAGGGATCACAATGAGATTATCTATCTATCTATATATGTAGATGATATTACTGTGACAGGTGATTATTTGAATCGGATCAAGAGACACATGCAACAAGCATGAAATACTAGGTTCTTTGCAATGTCCATATAACTTTGATTATCACGTTTAAGTAATAGTCGCCATTTGTGATGAAAAATCTAGATCGGCAAGAATTCTCCTTCACCAGACTGCCTTAGAAGAGGCAAAGCAATTTGCTTTGTACTCTGCTTCAATGGAGGAGAGTGCAAGATTTGGTTGTTTCCTACTTACCCAAGAAAATATTCCTAAACCAAGTGAGAAGTAGTATCTAGAAACTCATTTTCTAGAATCACAATTTCAAGCACAATCCGAATCATAATACCCTTGGAGCATATCACCTATGGTATAAAGAATACCAAAATCCAAGGTTCTTGCAATGTACCTTAGAATTTGCAAGTTTGCATTCTAATGGCTCTCTTTTGGTTCGTTAGAGAATGTGCTCAATACACCAATCGCATAATAGTTATATGGTGTTATCACTTATGGAATGTTAAACTTTGGAGTTTAATTTAATGAGTTATTAATGTGCTTTGTGTTTTATAGTAGCTGAAGGTTTTTGAGGGTGTAGATGAGCATGGATTTATTTGGATTTATCTGGATACAAATAAGAGAAATTATATTTTCCATATATTTTGTAACCACATAGAGAGTTATTTCTATAAATTCATAAAAATAGTGGTTGAGATAAGGGTCATTGTAGAATGCGACTTTTGTAAATAAAATCTAACACTCTCCATAAAATTGAGAAAATTTGTACTCACATGTCTCCTTTTCAAACCCAGTGCCCTCATTGTAACCTCTGTATTTGTACATGATTAAAAGCTATGAATACATGTACTCTAAAGACTCATCCAATATAGTGTGTGGGGTGAGATGGCACCTAATATTGTGTATTGTCCCATCTACTATGCATCTCTATTTTTGTGTGTTTTCAAATTTCATACTCTATGTGTATGCATGTCTATGAGATCTTGCAATAGTGGTATCAGAGTCTATGTTGGTGCATGACAATCATCAATTGAAGGATTATGGAGAAATGAAGTCAAGGAGTCAAGAAGAGAACAAATTCAGATGGTTGAAGGAAGGGCATATTCAGAAAATCCAAAGATATGTACACAAATGTACATTAGCTGACTTATACCTTTGTCTAGTCATACACTTGTATATATTCATCTATAAATATGTTGGAAAATGTCGGGCAAAGTGAGCAGAAGAAGAATAGAGAATAGGAAGAGAGAAATTGTTTGTAGAGAGTGTCATTAGACACATGGAAAGTGAGTGAATTGTCCATCCTCACTTAGATGTAAATTTTTCTGAAGAAATCGTGAAACTTGCGCCCGATGTTTAGCTGTCTGCTCCTTCTGTGTTTAATCTTTTGAGAAATCCTTCTGCACATATCTAAGTTCATAGCTAATCTATCTATGGCTAGAATTTGAGAGGTTAATTGCAATCAGGCTGAGAGAATTTTGTTTAGGAACATTCATATGTAAGAATGTTCTAAGAGTTGTAAAATCTGGCGCACATTTCATCTTCAAAGAAATGGTCAGTGCTCAGTCCACAGTGTAAAGTTTTACACAAGTGAGGGCTTAAAATCTAAGTTGGAAGGTAAGCCATCTATGGCTAAAAGATCTTGATCAAACGGGATTTACTTTGGGAGAACCAGTGCTAAGAAATTGCAGGTGTCAAAGTCGCTATTGCAGAGAAGCTCTTTCAGACATAGGTAAAGTGTTTCACACATTTCTCAGTGTGTGCTCAATCATTTTGAGAAATTTAACTTGGTAAAGTTGCACAATCTCAAGGCGAAGTGTTGTGCAAAGTTTTGTCAAAAACTTTAAAGAATTGATCAGTCAATGATTGATTAATCTACAGCAGACTTTTCTGAAGAAGTTGAATTTTTCAGAATAATCAATTTTCTCATAAATTGGTGAATGATCTCTAAGTTTGGTGGAGTCTAAGGTTAATCTTGATATAGAGGTGGTCTAAATTCAAGGTTAACTTGTTCTTTTGGAGATTAACACTCTCCATCAGTGGTATCAGAGCAGGTTGTGTCAAAGTTGAAGTGAAGAAGACTCCGACTATTGCAGAAGTACAAATCTTTACATTTTGAAGGTGCAGAAGGGTAAAGGTTGGAGAAAACTTGAAGGAAGACATACAAAGAGTATCAAAAGGATCAGAAGGAGCAACATTCGAAGTAAAGGTACATTCATTATCTGTAAAGGTTAAAGTTTTGAGACTACAGGTGAAGCAAGGATGGGAGATAGTCTCCAAATTGAAAAGTTGGATAGAGAGAACTATCCAGCTTGGTCTATGAGGATGGAAGCTCATCTTATGAGCAAAGATCTGATAGGATACATCACAGGAGATGAAGAAAAGCCAGAATTCAGAGATCCTAGTGTTCCAACTAGGGAGGAGCTTGCAGACTTGAAGAATTGGATGAAGAAGGATGCTCAAGCAAGGAGCATAATCTACATGGCAGTCAATGACTATTTGCTTCCTCACATTAGAGGACTTGAAAGTGCATGTGACATTTGGACTGCTTTGGAGGAGCATTTCCAAAACACAACCAAATCAAGGAAGGCTTCACTATGGGCAGAATTTACTACTTTCAAGAAGAAGGCCTCACAATCAATCTCTGATTATGTGACAAAGATGAAGGACATTGCAGATTCTCTAGGTGCAGTGGATGAAGACATTGAAGAAGACAAATTGGTAAGACAAATACTCACAGGGCTAAGAGGAGATGAGAAGTGGAAGCCTTTCATTTTATCTACAGAACTTTCATTAGATCACTTTACTCCTGATTTGAATCAATTGTTAGGTCATATGCTAACTTTTGAGAATGATGTCAAAGGAGATGTTGATAAGAGTGCAGGTCATGCAATGTACTCTAAAGACAAGAAGAAAGCTAACAAAGGGAAGCAACAATCAGGTGAAGAAGAAGGTACATCAAACCAAGCAAACTTTATAAGAGGAAGAGGAAATGGCAAAAGTAGAGGAAGAGGCAGAAACAACAAAGATAATGCAAGAGCTTGTTGGATATGTGGTAAGACCAATCATCTATCTCATGATTGTTGGCATAATAATCAAAACAATGGTAATTATCAGAACTTTAATCAAAGAGCAAGAGGTGGTAGATTTCAGAGAGGAAACTTCAGAGGTAGAGGTGGTAGGAATTCTTTTGGAAGAGGTGGAGGAAGAAGCTTCCAAAATCAATCCTATAATAACACCTACTACAACTATACATCAGATCAGAAGGAGGACTCGACTCTCATTATGAATACATGTGAAACCTCACATGAGGACATGAGAGTGTTCTACATTGATTCAGGATGTAGTAATCATTTAAGTGGAAATATTGCCTTGATGACTGACCTAGATCATAATGCTATTAATCATACAGTTCAGACAGGTGATAATACAAAGCATAAGGTAAAGTCAATTGGTTCAGTCAAAGCTAAGGATGGGAGCACTCTTCTGAGTAAGGTTCTTTATGTTCCCACAATCCCAAAGAATTTGATCAGTGTAGGTCAAATTGTGGAAAAAGGATATGAGGTAAGGTTCACCAATGATGGAGTTTATGTTGAAGACCCTAGTCAAGGGTATAAACAAGTTATTGCAGGAAAGAAAGAAGGAAGGCTTTTCACATTGAAGGTACAAGGAAATGTTGGACATGCTATGTTCACATATGGAGAACAGAAGGTGTCAGAATTGGATCTTTGGCATAAAAGACTTGGACACTTTAATGAAAGAGGTATCAAAGAAATGATTAATAATGATTCAGTGCTTGGATTGCCTAACATTGCAGGTCAACACATGACATACAGATGTGAGGCATGTCAATTAGGTAAGGCTCATAAGCAATCCTATTCCAAGCATGGGTTTATGTATTCAGAAAGACTTGAATTGGTGCATACAGATGTGTGGGGTCCTTCAAAGGACTTTAGTATAAATGGTTCAAGATATTATGTCATATATGTTGATGATGCTACCAGGTGGATCACAATTTATGTGATTAAAGAAAAGTCAGAAGTGTTTAATACATTTAAACACTACCATGCATATGCAGAAAGGATTACAGGTCAAAAATTGAAGAGACTAAGGTCAGATGGAGGGGGAGAGTATTTTTCAAATGAGTTCAATGATTATTTGTGGAATGCAGGTATAAAGAGAGAAGTTACTTGCAGGTATTCTCCTCAACAAAATGGGGTAGCAGAAAGAAGAAACATGACACTTGTTGAATTTGCAAGGTCCATGATGAAAGAGAAGAATTGCCCAAATTATTTGTGGGCTGAGGCTGTTAATACAGCTACTTATTTGGTCAATAGATTGCCTTGTAAAGCTTTGCAGGGTATGACACCATATGAAGCTTGGTGGGGTAAGAAACCTACCTTGGATCATTGCAGAATATTTGGATGCTTGGCATATGCATATGTGCCATCTCAATTGAGGCATAAGTTGGAGCCTAAGGCAGAAAAGTATGTATTCATTGGTTATGATGATAAGCAAATGGGATACAGGTTGTGGAGTCCATCCACAAAGCAATTTATTGTATCCAAGGATGTTACATTTGATGAGCAAGGTACTTGGTATGCAGGTAAATATAATGTACATGCAGATGATGAAGAAGTAGTGGAACAAAGAAAAGGTAAAGCAAAGATTCAATTACTTGATGAAAGTGAGAACAATGAAGTACAGGTTGAATATGAAGAGAGGCCAAGGTTTGATCCAGAATATGATGAACCAGAAACTTCAAGAAGTGCAGAAGTTAGGAGGTCATCTAGGCACAAATGGCAACCTACAAGGTATAGCTATGACACTTCATTCTTAACTACTAAAGATTATGCTTATTTGGTAAAAGCAGATGAAGACCCTTCTACATATGAAGAGGCCAAAGGAAAGAAGAATTGGGAAGATGCTATGCAAGAGGAATATGATGCATTGATAGAGAATCAAACATGGGATTTGGTTCCTAAACCTAATAGTCAGAAAATCATTGGTTGTAAGTGGGTTTACAAGACTAAAAGATTTGCAGATGGAAGTGTGTCTAGGTACAAAGCTAGACTTGTTGTGAAAGGATATGCACAGACATATGGAGTGGATTATGATGAGACTTATAGTCCTGTGGCAAAGATGACAACCATCAGGACACTCATAGCAATTGCTGCTTGCAAAGGTTGGAAGTTATCTCAATTAGATGTTAAAAATGCTTTCTTGAATGGTTACATTTCAGATGAAGTCTACATGGAGCAACCAGATGGGCTCAAAGATCAAGTGAGTCCAAATTATGTGTGTAAGCTCAAGAGAGCTTTGTATGGGTTAAAGCAAGCCCCAAGGGCATGGAATTATAGGCTTGTAAAATTCTTGAATGATCTTGGATTTCAAGCATCAAAGGCAGATAGTAGCTTGCTAGTCAAAGCAAGTGAAGATGGATTCATTTATGTGTGTATTTATGTTGATGACATAATACTTACAGGAACAGATGATAAAGGAATACAAATGATCAAGAAGCAGATGGAGAAAGAGTTCAAAATCAGTGATTTGGGGAACCTATCATTCTTCTTGGGAATGGAGATTTCTTATACTCAACATGGAGTATATGTGACCCAAGAAAGGTATCTTAAAAATTTGCTAACCAAATTTAAAATGGAAGATTGCAGGGTTGCACCTACACCTTTGGAAGTGAACCATAAATTGTCTAGGTTTGGAGGAGAAGAGTTCAGAGATATGAAACTCTATCAAAGTTTGATTGGTAGCTTGATTTATGCTACATTAACAAGGCCTGATTTGTCATATGCAGTTGGTGTGCTTTCACAATTTATGCATTGTCCTAGAAAGGAACATTGGATTGCAGGACAAAGAGTACTTAGGTACATCAAGGGTACACTCAGAGAAGGGTTGTACTATGGATTTACTTCTGATACAAGAGTGAAGATATATAGTGATGCAGATTGGGCAGGTAATGTGGATGATAGAAGATCAACACATGGATACTTGTGTTATGTAGGAGACAAATTGATTTCATGGTGTTCTAAAAAGCAACATACAGTTGCTTTGTCATCTACAGAGGCAGAGTATAAAGGTATGGTGGAAGCTGCAAAGGAGGTAATATGGCTAAAGACACTTATGAAAGTTTTTGATGTTGTTCAAAGTACTCCTATTGTTTGTGGAGACAACATGAGTTCTTTATACTTGGCAGCTAATCCTGTGTTTCATGCTAGAACTAAGCATATTGAAATACAGTATCATTTTCTGAGAGAGAAGGTCATTGAGAAGGAGATTGAAGTCATACACACTCCCACAAAAGATCAAGTTGCAGATATGATGACAAAAAGTCTAGATGGACCAAAACTACAAAGATTCAAGGATATGGCAGGAGTAAAGAAGATAGAGAAGAACCTCAATTAATGATTGAGGGGGAGCTGTTGGTGCATGACAATCATCAATTGAAGGATTATGGAGAAATGAAGTCAAGGAGTCAAGAAGAGAACAAATTCAGATGGTTGAAGGAAGGGCATATTCAGAAAATCCAAAGATATGTACACAAATGTACATTAGCTGACTTATACCTTTGTCTAGTCATACACTTGTATATATTCATCTATAAATATGTTGGAAAATGTCGGGCAAAGTGAGCAGAAGAAGAATAGAGAATAGGAAGAGAGAAATTGTTTGTAGAGAGTGTCATTAGACACATGGAAAGTGAGTGAATTGTCCATCCTCACTTAGATGTAATTTTTTCTGAAGAAATCGTGAAACTTGCGCCCGATGTTTAGCTGTCTGCTCCTTCTGTGTTTAATCTTTTGAGAAATCCTTCTGCACATATCTAAGTTCATAGCTAATCTATCTATGGCTAGAATCTGAGAGGTTAATTGCAATCAGGCTGAGAGAATTTTGTTTAGGAACATTCATATGTAAGAATGTTCTAAGAGTTGTAAAATCTGGCGCACATTTCATCTTCAAAGAAATGGTCAGTGCTCAGTCCACAGTGTAAAGTTTTACACAAGTGAGGGCTTAAAATCTAAGTTGGAAGGTAAGCCATCTATGGCTAAAAGATCTTGATCAAACGGGATTTACTTTGGGAGAACCAGTGCTAAGAAATTGCAGGTGTCAAAGTCGCTATTGCAGAGAAGCTCTTTCAGACATAGGTAAAGTGTTTCACACATTTCTCAGTGTGTGCTCAATCATTTTGAGAAATTTAACTTGGTAAAGTTGCGCAATCTCAAGGCGAAGTGTTGTGCAAAGTTTTGTCAAAAACTTTAAAGAATTGATCAGTCAATGATTGATTAATCTGCAGCAGACTTTTCTGAAGAAGTTGAATTTTTCAGAATAATCAATTTTCTCATAAATTGGTGAATGATCTCTAAGTTTGGTGGAGTCTAAGGTTAATCTTGATATAGAGGTGGTCTAAATTCAAGGTTAACTTGTTCTTTTGGAGATTAACACTCTCCATCAGTCTACACACATCACTATAGAAGCTTGGCTCTCTTAGCTATTAGCATTATTGGCTACACAGAAATACTCTTTAATTAAGGAGTGAAAATAAGGAATCTCTCATTTAGCAAGGAGGGGATTTGAAACCACAATCTCAAATTCACAAGTCAAGTGTTTTGCCACTACTCTATTCACTCTAATCCTTTTTAATTATATTTTAATATAACTATTGTATGTCCAGTATGATGTTTTAGGTTTTGATATGTGTCTAGAATCTTTGGTTCTGGAAGCTTTCAGTATGTTCTCTAATTTCCCTGGTGCTTCTGGCTATTCGGTGTCCCGGCAGACCAAAGTGCATAGTAACATCTACTATGGTGAATTGGGCCTCTTGATTCTAGAAGCAAAGCATTAGTATGTCCTTACTAGTGTCCACCCAAGTGTGTTTCCATGCCCATGAATATGCAATTTAATTACAAGTATTTCCATGTCGTGTTGTCTATCGCATTAACTCTAGCTGACATTTATGCCGCAAATCTAAAGTCCTGATCTGAAATGCCCTTGTTGGGGCATGAATCCAAAATCCCCATATGATTCCCCCATGTGAATGGATAGTTCGAACCATCATAGCTATCATGGTACAACAAGGTAGAAAGAGAAGGAAGAATTAGAAGCACTAGGCTAGGGAAAAGGATCCCCAGTATATAAGGAGCCTTTTGCATCCAAATGGGACACACATTCTAACATATGTATAGAAGGGGAAAAAGAGAGACATAAGGAGGGAAATAGATACACCACACACCCAGGGATCAAAAGCACTAAATATTTCTAATTCCTAGAGTGTTACATCATCGTTAGGAATTTAGCACATTAGACACACAGAGATACATGCAAAATAGAAGTGCATGTATGCATAGTGTTATCTAAGAGGAGTTGAGAATAATGGCATGCAGGAGGTAATAGATGTAGCCAAAGTGTAGAACCGCTGTGTATGAGAGAAGACACAAATGCAGTAGATTTGGGTATGTTTGGAGCAGAGAGTGCGAGTAGCGCAGTGAAGAAGGTGAAGAAGCATGTGACAGAATAGTTCATGACTCTGGAATGGATTAGAGAGGCTACCTATGACATGGAAGTGGAAGAAAAAAATGCACTTGTGGTGATTAATGAGTGCTTACTAAGAGGGACAAAATATGGCAGCTCCGCATTTTGAGAAGCGGAGAATGCTTAGAAGAAAGAATGATGACTAAATATTGGGCATCAACGTTTGGAAGAACAAGGTAGCTATCAGATCTAGACTCTCGAGTGTGGAAGCTACCGTGGTTGAGGATGTGAGTGGTCTACATGTCAGGTGCCAGTGCATCGTCAAGGAACCGCAAGAGATTTGGGACTAGCAAGGTAATGATCTTACCAAGGGCAAGATTCAAAGGCAACTAGCCAGTGACCAAGCGGGAATGATCAGATGACATGCACTTTTTTTTACCAGGATGGAAGATCCTGATGATCATGTCAGGCAATTTCTTGCACTATGTAAAAGTAGAAGATTGGAAGGCAAACAAGCACCTCTATGGCTCTGTTCCTAGCAATGTCATATGGGCTAGCTAACAAGTGGTTTAGCCAGTTTGAGGACAATCATTTCACAACATGGCACAAGATGAAAACCAAGCTTTCTTCCATGTTTAAACTAGGGAACTCAATCAAGCAAGTATTAGATGAGCTCGATAATTTAAACTTAAGGAGGGATTAGTCCTTCTCGAAGTTGATGACAAGAATGAAGCACTAGTTGCAAACCTACCAATGGCTCCAATGGATTTATTGATCAAGAAATGGCTAGAAAAGGCACCTTCAATGAGCACAAGGCACAAGCTCCATGACTTGTTGGCACCAAGTGCTTTGATAGAAGTTTTTGTTGCTATGGCCACAAGGATCCAGCAAGCATGAGTTCATTTCAATGATTCTACATCTCATTTAGAGCAAGCAATGGACTGATATCCAAGGACATCAATGATTTGTAGCTACAGAAGAGGATACAATAGAAAAGTCGAGAAAGGAAATCGAAGAGTTGAGGGAGAGTGAGACAAAAGCAAGTTTGTGGTGCACCATTCGCCACCAACAAGGGCACCCACAAACAAATGTCCGAACAAGGTAATCTATCAGTTTTGCAGTAAGTGGGGGCATGAAGTCCACAATTGTTATTAGTTGAAAGGGATGTCAGAACCACAAGCATCTACATCATGAGGGCAACCAACTAGACCAGTGCCACCAATGGTTCTGATGACATAGCAAATGGCGGAAACACCAAGACCTATTTTGGATGACGTCATTGTAGTCACTACATTTTATTCTGCTCTTGCTAATATTGGTATGCAGAACAATATGAACGATCAAGCCTCAACATTCAGGAATAGGCATCGATGGCCCATTGTATGTTTTAGATGTGGAGAATATGGCTACATGCAAGCTTATTGCCTCTTACCAGAAAATGCACCTCTGTGCTCCAATTGTCCAGATTCATGTGATCATTACACTAGAGATTGTCTAAAGCAGGCTACCGCAAGCCAAAATCCAATAAATAATGCTTTTCATATTTTAGTAGACCACTTCCAACTAGGGATGTATGGCAACGATTACCAATATTGAATGTACTACAATTAAGAGAAATCTCCCCATTGAGAATACATTCCAAGGTTCTGAAGGTAGTAGAAGGAAAGGATGAGGTGGTGGAAAACAAGGGTACTAGACTACAACAAGAAAATGGTACAAACACAGTATCGAGCCCCAAGAAAATGATCCCCACCCACTGGAAGATGAAAGAGGAGATGAAGGAACCCGAGAAGAATCAGGAGCTTGCCAAGATGGAGAAGACGACTATCCAAATGAAAACACATGCAGCCAAGGCAAAAGCAGAACCAACGACGAGATTTGAAAATAGAGTGTATAGACAATATATTCTTGTGTTTGGTCGGACCGTTGAATCATGGAAGGATCAGAAGAAGGGACAAAGAAACGAAAGAATGATAGAAGATGCATACCAAAGGGCCCAACAAGAGCTCAAATGTGTGGCACCAAAACTCACCATAAGTGCTCCAAAAACCCCTCTGTCAATAAGTGAGATCCTAAGAAATACATACCAACAAGTAAACCTATATGAGCTACTGTGTATGGATGCATGATTCCGAAGTGAAATTCTAAGCATTGTCGATTCATTGGGAGCACCAATTTCCATGAAAGGGCGGCCTAGGTAATTGCTTCATAACACATGCTCCTCTAACTGACTACCATAGTCTACGTGTAGCAGTAAAATTAGTAGGTTAAGAAATTATAGGAGTGATCATAGATGGAGGGTTCGGGATCAACTTGATGCTGGAATCAACAATGAAGAGGTTGGGACTCCAACCATCTAAGGAAGCACAATTCAACCATTATAATGTTAGACCAAAGTAAGGTGAAGCCAATTGGAATAATCAAGAGGGTAGAATTAACAGTGCAAGGGTCTCGATTTATCCTAGAATTTGTTGTACTATGACTCTGACTTAGGACTGAATGTTTTACTTTACTTTTGGGATGACCATGGCTCAAACATGCAAAGGTCATCCATGATTGGGGTGGTTACATGGTCAAGATAAGATGAGAGAGTTGCAAATGGAAGTTGGTTCGGATAATGCACAACAAAGTGTCATCACCTTGATAGTTGAATCATATGATCAAGATACCAATGCCTTAGAACTCGGTAGTCGATTTGAAGAAACTAACCTAATAGGTAAAGTATATGGGGAAACCCCTCCTTGCTATATTATCACATCTAGTAAGGTTATCCAAAAATAGATCAACGGCTTGGGCACCGTAAAGTGCAGTATGACCTTAAGAAATTGGCAACCATGAAGAAGGATCCTAGTCCACATGAAGCACAGGGTTGATATGCAAAAAGAAGAAAGGATGAAACATGTGTGGTTAGTAAAGAACCTCTAAGATCAATGCCAAGGCCAGGATAGGAAGAGCAAGGAGCACAGTGGGAAGGACGAATGATTAACTAGGGCGAGGAAAGTCAAGTTCAGGCAATTAACAAAGCAAAGGCCAACACTGTATGATAAAATTCATCAATCAAAGGCACACGACCCCGTGAAGCACAAGGAAGGATGGGCAAAGCTAGATCCAATAAAAAATAGGATATGGAAAGGGCATATTGGCCTACATACAATCATAAGCATGGACAAGAATTTTAGCACCTTACTTGGATGGGGGTACAAGAAGATGGTAGCTCACATAGCCACATCAAAAGATGAGCCTTTACCCTTCGTAAATGTATCTAGGCTCAAGTTTTACCAAGGGTAAAAGAAGGAAACACTACTTGTACATAGTAACAAAATCGAATAAGGAGTAGCTACACAAAATAAACCCATCAATCTCCCTCTTTTGATCCTCGGGTCTAGTTAGAGCTTCTCTTCACTCAATGTTTTTGGATTTGTAAGCTATCTTGTCTGCTCTAGGGCAAAGCAAACTTTGGAAGTGGGCATTGTACATCTAGTAGGATGTCTCAGGTTTTGATCTATGTCTGGAGTCTTTGGTTCTGAAAGCTTTCAACCTGTTGTTTGGTGTTAGTAATGCTTCTGGGTATTCAGTGGCAGCGATGGACCAAAGTGCACAGTGACATCTACTATGATGAATTGTGCCTCTTGATTCTGAAATGAAAGCATCAATATGTCCTCATTGGTGTCCACCCAAGTGTGTTTTTGTGCCCGTGAATATGTAGTTCAATTTCAAGTATTTTCATGTTGCGTTGTCTATCGCATTAACTCCAGCCGACATTTATGCCACCAACCTAAAGTCCCCATCTACAATGCCCTTCTTGGGGCACAAATCCAAGATCACTGTATAATTATCTCATGCGAATGGATAGAATTTCATGTATGCATAGTGTTATCCAAGAGCAGTCGAGAAATAAAAGCTCATAGGAGGTAGTAGACGCACTAAAAGTGCATAGCTACAACTTATGAGAGCAGACACAAATGTAGTAGATCATCAATGTAGGGAGGAAGAAGGTAGCTATTGAATCCAGACTTTCAAGTGTGGAAGGTTCCGTGGTTGAGGCTATGAATGGTCTATGTGTTGGGTACAAGTGCGTTGTTGAGGAATCGTAGGAGGTTAGAGACTGGCAAGGTGTTAATCATGCAGAGGGCTAGCATCACTAGCAACCAGTTAGTGACAAGGTGAGGGAACGATCAGATGGCTTGCACTTTTGTTTACCAGGACCTTGTGGTGGCTTCATCCTTCCTTCATATCCCTGTCTATGAGATCAAGCTGTTGAAGGATCTCCAGAACTAGGGAACAAGGATGTAGCTATGACATCCCATCTACCTTAAGCTTAAACATATATATTTCTCTATTAAGTTCTGTATCAAGGGTAATTTTGACGAAATTATGAGCTCTTGACCAAGAAGGTTTTCTTATGGACTTGTAACCGACATTGGGTGGTTGCATTCAACTCTATAATGCATTATTATTAGTATTTTGTAGTTGTTTCACTTCTTGCTTATATCTGATGGATCAGTTTACTGTTTTGTGCGAGTTTATCTTGTATAAATCTTGACAATATCATTTATAAACATGATGATCCATGATGAGCTTAATTGGGTCTTCCTGGGTCCACAGTAAACATGCTGCCTCCCTGGTCTAACACATTAGCATCGGTTCACAAAGCGAGCTATACAACTATCATTTCTCTTACTTTTTCAATCCCCAAGAACTACTCTTCCCTTTTCCATTTTAGTTCAAGAATTGTTGAAAGTATTTTCACATCTTTAGCAAGGGGGTTTATTCTTCTACACACCCATGGAGCATAAGCCCAAATGCACAACATGGAGGAAGTCCACAAAGAAGTTCCTCCTGGTTGGATGGAGGAAGCATTCCAAAAAGATTGAGTACCTTAGGTAATGAAATTTCTATTCATTCTTTACTTTGCATGTAGGGTACTAATAATAATAAAATTGTTAATTATCTTATAGAATGATGGTAGTTCTCATAATTTTATCTCACATACTTTAGTGTAGGAACTCCAATTAAATTCATTTCCTTCCTTGTATAAAGTTAAGACTACATTTCAAGGAAGTTGATATAATGTAATAAGTGAAGTGCATGACATTAAGATTTACATAAGTTCATATATAGATGCATGAACATTTTTAATTGCCCCTTTGTAGTGTTACAATGTTATACATGGTATGCCTTTTTGTCTTTATTATAACCCACATATTGACTATCATACACATACATTTAATTTTGAATTTAAAGGTCAACTCACTTCTTTGTCTACAAGCCATGACTTCCAACCATTTCCATTAATTATTCATACTCAAGTAAAATGTGCATTTAAGAAAGGTTACAATTCATGCATTGTTTTTGTAAATGTAATAAATGATTATACTCATACCCTTTTTGATGCACATAAACCTTTTATGAATGTTTATAAGGATTGTTTTATGTCTAATTATCCTCCTATATTACCATCATCTCGAGGATTCTTTGACCATAGTATAGATCTAATTCCTGATAGTTCTTCTCCTCATAAAGCACCTTATAAGCATGGCCCTTTCTAGCAAAAGGAAACAAAAAACCAAGTTAAGGATTTACTTCAGAACAGACTTATAAGGCCTAGTTCTTCTAACTGATAAAAATAATAAAACTTATAGGATGTGCATTGACTATAGAGCCCTCAATAAAATCACAATAAAAAATAGATACCCTATTCCTCGGATAGATGACTTGTTAGATAAGCTTTGAGCAGCCCATATATTTAGTAAGATTGACCGTAAATCTGGTTAGCATCAAGTATGTATGAAGCATAGTGATACTTACAAGACTGCTTTAAGGACTACAATTGGCCAGTATGAGTTTATGGTGATGCCCTTTGGACTTACAAATGGTCCTGCTACATTTTCATGTATGATGGATAATATTCACAGTGAATATCAAGATTTTTTTTCTTGTTTTCTTTGATGATATACTTGTTTATAGTAAGAGTCAAAGTTAAGAAGCATTTAGAAACAATTTTTAGTTTGTTACGTCAAAACACACTTTATGTTAATCCTAAAAAAAGTTACTTTTTCCAAAGTAAACTGGAATATTTGGGGCATACTATTTATAATCAAGGAGTGCATGTAGACCCAAAGAAAATCAAACTAATTGTAGAATGCTAATGATGTATGTTCTTTTCTGGGGTTCGATAGTTTCTATAGAAAGTTTGTGAAAAGTTTTTCTTATTTAGCACTTCCCCTTAATTTCTTATCAAAAAACAAAGTAAAATTTGCATCGGGGTTAGCACAATAAAAAACCTTTGAAATACTTAAACAACGTTTAAGCGAAACGCACTTGATTTAAAGTTACTTGATTTTGCACAAGCTCTTCATGTAGTTATAAATGCTAGTGGTTCAGGTATAGGCGTAATTTTAATGCAAAATGATCATCCCATTGCATTCGAAAGTAGGAAACTTAAACCTCTAAAAAGAATTACAGTATGCATGATAAGAAAATATTAGCTATTGTGCATGATTTAAAGATTTGGAAACATTACTTATGGGTTCTGAGGTTTCAATTAAAATTGACCAACAAGATATTAAACATTTATTAAATCAACCATTGATTCTAAATAGACATACCATATGGCTTCTTTTATTCAAAATTTTCAGCCTATGATTCAGTATCAACCTAGTAAAGCTAATGTTGTAGCAGACGATCTTAGTCATTTTCCATCATTGCAGTTATATTCTATTTTTTTCCATAATATTTTTTTCTTTAATATTCATTCATTTCATGACATGATTCCTAATTATGCTTCAAATTTGTATTTTTCACGTGCATGGAATGATTTCAACAATTCTACATCTTCAACTGATGAACATTATACATTCCATAATGGTTTTTTGTATGTCCAACACAAATTATGTATCACTCAAGATTTCATAGATTTTGTTATGGAGGAAATACATGAACCACCTTAGATGGGACATAGGTTCATACACAGCACAACATCTACTTGAAGATTTCTTCTTTTCGTCAAATATGGAAAAAGATATTGCATATTATGTTTCCTGATGCATTGTGTGTTAGCCTGTTAAACATCGTCATGGTAAAGCATTTGGTTTGTTAATGTCAATGCCCATTCCCAATGAACTAGAGGAACCAATTTCTATGAAATTTATTACTCGTCTTCCTATGACTTATCTCATAATGACATGATTTGGACCATTGTTGATAGGTTTAGTAAACATGCATATTTCATTCCATGTAAAAAGACCTTTTTTGCACCTTAGGCTACTAAGTTGTTTATTAAAAGTATTTCTGCACATCATGGTTTCACAAAAGTCATGTTGTCTAATCATGATGTTCATTTTTGCAATCAATTTTGGGTTGCATTATTCAAATTTTTTGTTCAAAAATATATTTTAGTTCTACACTTGATCTTGAAAGGAATGGGCAAAGTGAAGCTACAAACAACACTATTATTGATTTATTGCATTGTTATTCATTAGATATCCCCAATAACTAGGATGAGAAATTACCATTAATTATATTTGCTTACTATAACACAACACATACAACTATTGGCCATGCACCTTTTTGAAATTGTTTATGGTGAGAAGCTTCCCATTCCCATGTCACTCACTCAAATTGATATCCCCTATAGCTAATTCTATTGCTCAAGTCCACACTTCTATACTTCACAAAGTTCACGAGACATTAGGAAAATTCAAGAGCATTACACAGGTAATGATAATAAAAAATAGTTCGCAAAAATGATTTAGAATGATTACTTATCATTAAATGATGTTTGAAAAGTATTTTACAACATCCTAAAATTAAACTTGCACCATTTGTCACTTTCATGGATGATTTTCCAAGCATGCATGGGTGTATCCACTAAAAGCAAAGTACAAAGTATTTATGTGCATCAAACATTTTCTTGTTTTGGCTAAAAATCTGTCAGCATGTAAAATGGGCACCCTCTGTTCTAATCAAGGGGGGCATTTATGTGTCTTCTTCTGTTAATTCATTTCTACTTGAATGTGGGATAAAACATTAGTGTACAGTGTCGTATACACCTCAACAAAATGGAGTTGTTGAAAGGAAGACCATGTCACTCATGGAGATAGCAAGGTGTATGATGAAGAGTTAGGCTTTACCACATAGTTTATGGCTTGAGACTATTATGTGTGCAACATATGTACTTAATAAGTGTCCCGCTAAAGCATTGCAGTAAGACTCCACATGAGTCTCGGCATGGTCGCAAGCCATCAGTTGCTCACCTACGTGTCTTTGGTTGTCTGGCATATGCATTAGTGCCTGAATAGCAACATAGGAAATCAGATGATAAAGCACTGAAATGTATTTTTGTTGGGTATAGCTCTAAAAGCAAAGTCTATCATCTATATCATCCACAAATTAAGTGCATTTTGATAGCCGTGATGTTGTTTTTGTGGAAGACGCTATTCAGCTATTACTTTCACGTACTAAGAAGACATTAGTTAGCTCCAAAGATATGTATGATCCTTTGCTTCCTCTATTTATAGGTGGCTAGTCTAGTGATGGTCCAAATGAGGCAATTTCTCAACCTTTACAAGTTTCACATGATGATGCAGATCATTCCATTTAATGTAGATTTACATGATGCACTTATTGATGAGAGAATTGACATAGAGGACACAAAAACTATGCCTAAATGGTTGGTGCACACTTTGCAAGATAGCAAATTGGATGCACCTCTATCATATCATACTCGTTCATGCTCTCATAGTGCTTCTTTTGCACAGATTGCTATGCTATGGCTGCCTCTAGTCTTTGTGATGAGAATGAGTCTGCTTCGTTTGATGAAGCACAAAATTCAGAAAATTGGATGGCTGCTATGCAATCAAACTATGATGTTATTATGAAAAATGGTATGTGGACTTTATTTGACTTGCGTCCATGCAAAAATGCCATTGTCACTAAGTGGGTAACAAGTTGAAGTGTAAGCGTGATGGAATAGTTGACATGTGTAAGGTTAGGCTTGTTGCAAAGCATTATTCTCAAGAAAGAAGCATTCATTTTGATGAGACCTTTGCTCCTACATGCCGAATGACTAATGTTCCTAGCATCTATGCACTTGTAGCTCATCATGGTTGGAACCTACATCAGTTGGACATTAAAACTACATTTTTGAATAGTGACTTGCATGAAGAAGTGTAAATTTTTCAGCCCAGTGGTTTTACATAGAAAGGGCATGGGAACAAAGTCTTAGGTTGAAAAAGGCATTATATGGTTTGAAGCAAGCACCACATTCTTGGTATGAAAAGATACATGCCTACCTGATTGCACATGGTTTCGAGAATAGTCCAACTGAGAGCACCTTATATGTTAAGCATGCAGTTGATGTGCTTCTGATCATTGTTGTCTATGTTGATGACATGTTGTTCAATAGTCCTCATGAGAAGCATATTTTTTATTTTAAGGCTGATTTGCATGCCTCATTTGAGATGTCAGATATGGGGCATTTGCATCATTATTTGGGCATTTAATTTATGCAACTTGATGGCATAATAGCTTTGTGTCAAACCAAATATATTGACACATTATTGCAGCATTTTGGCCTCAAAGACTGTAAACCTATTGCCAGTCCTATGTAAACAGGCTTACTATTGAGTCTTCATGATGTTGGAGATGCATTTGATGTTGTTCTCTATCAATTGGTTGTTGGATGCTTGATTTACTTATGCATTACTTGGCTAGATATTCAATTTTTTGTCTCACAGACGAGCAAGTTTATGCATTGACCAGGTATCAAGCATTGGCAGGTGATTAAGCACATATTTCCCTACTTGAGTAGTACTCGATTGCTTGGATTGTTTTATCCCGATGGGGCATCACTACCACCAGATTTACATGCTTTTTCTTACTTTTGAATGGGTTCATTGCTATGACACTTGTGTGTCCACCGGTGGTTTTCCCTTCATGCTTGGTACCTCATGCATATCTTGGTTGAGCAAGAAGGAGCTTGGTTGAGTATAGGGTAGCTTTCACAGTGACTATTGAGTGTGTGTGGCTCAAGTGCCTTATGGTTGATTTGGGTATTGGTCAGTCTTCTACGACCACCATCTTCACTGGTAATCAGAGCACATTGGCAATTGTGAGGAACCCTATGTTCCATGCTCGCACTAAGCATATTGAGGTTCAATATCATTATGTCAGGGAGAGGTTCTCTACTAGAGAGATCATGTTGGCATACGTGCCCACACAGGAGACCATTGTAGACCTTTTCACAAAGGCTCTGCCTAGGGAGAAGTTTAAAGCTTTCTGTAAAGATTTGAGCTTAGTTCCTTTTGTGGATTGAGTCCACATAGGTTGGCACTTCCTTATACATGAGTGCCAGCTCCTTGTTCAGCACATCACTCCCAAGGGGTATTAGTTGATATATTTTGGTAGTGATGTGTATGAACACACTAGGACTGTTGGGGCACTTTTTTACCTCTTCAGGAGGTTTTTTTTCTTGGCTTGTATATACGCCTATAACCCTAATAGGTCACTTATCTTAGTACATTCTATTGGTAATACATTCACTATTGTGTGTTGTGCTCCAAGCTTCTTCCTCTTCCTTGTGTTGTTTGCGTGCTTCCGTAGAACTCAAACTCCAACAAGCCATATTGCCAATATGATGTGAGGATCTTTGTTGCTCCTCAATCCCATGTCACTTATTCAAACTCATATTCATATGGCTGATTCTATTGCTCAAGTTCACACTTCTATACTTCACAAAGTTCATGAGCACATTAGGAAAAGTCAAGAGCATTACACTAGTAACGTTAATAAGAAATAGTTAGCAAAAGAATTCTAGGAAAATGATTTAGTATGGTTACTTATCATTAAATGATGTTTGAAGAGCATTTTACAACATCCTAAAGTTGAACATGCACCATGCTATTATGGACCATTTTGAATTATTCAAAAGATCAATGAAAATTCATTTAGATAAGATATACCATCTAATTGGAACATACATGACTCCTTTCATATTAGTTTACTAAAACCATCCAAAGGCACTTTACAACTAACTTCTATTCTTGATGATCCTCATTTTCTTGATGAAGAATTGAAAATCTTAATTCTTGAGAAAATAACTGATCATGGCATAACCACTACACATACATGTACTCAATATCATAGATATTTAGTAAATTATAAAAATCATTATATAGATGAATCTTAGTGGACTCATAAGAATTCATTAATGCCTGCTTATGATCACTTAATCTTTGCATATCATTCATAATCACATTAATTTAACTCTCCAAACATACGCTTCCATGCATGTGTTTTTGCATGGAACATGCTTATTCTTATTCATTGATGGGACATGTGACTGGCCATCCATGTCTATTTTATTTTATTCAGTGATGGGACATGTGACTGGCCATCCATGTCTATTTTATTTCTTATCAACTGATGTTAGTTGTTTTTCCAAATAGGGAGCATGTTATTACTTATGGAATATTGAATTTTGGAGTTCAATTTATTGAGTTATTAATGTGCTCAATGTTTAATAGCAAGTGAAGGTTTATGAGGGCATGGATGGGCATGAACTTCTTCAGATGTATCTAAACACAAATAAGAGAAATCATATTTTCCATATATTTTGCAAATAAAGGACCAATGTAGAGGGTTCTTCTAGAAAGTCATAAAAATAATAGTTGAGGACCGAGGTAAGGATCATTGTAGACTGTGACTTTTCTAAAATAAAAGCTAAGGCTCTCCATAAAAGTAAGCAACTTTCTATGCATACACCTGCTTTTTGAAGCATCCACCCTCATTGTAACCTCTATATTTGGATCTAATTAAAAACTATAAATACACGTACTCTAGAGACTTGTCCAACATAGTGCATGGGGGAAGATTGTACCCAATAATATGTACTATCTAGTCTATTGCACATCTATGTTTTGGTGCATTTAGATTTTGTACTCTCTATGTATGCATGTTTGTGAGATCATGCAACATATGTTCTAGTGTTATACAAAAAGATAAGACTCCCGACAAGCTTTAGCATCTACTTTAGTTGTATCATCTTGTTGTATCGTCTTCAGTTGAAAGTTTAAGATTTACCTCAAGTTACCACAAGTTTGTTTGATAAAATCTGCATGATCTCCTATAATGATCAAATAATCTACACACAAGATGACAATCACTAGTTTGTTATCTTTTCTCATAACATACAAAATTGCATCAGAAGTAGTTCTTTGAAACTATAGGTTTTGGAAAAAACTGTTAATTCATTGGTACCAAGCTCTTCGAGCTTGCTTAGGGCCATAGAATGTCTTCTTAAGTCTACAAATCTTGTGTTCTTAACGAGACACCTCAAAATCTAGTGGTTGAGATACACATACCTCCTCCGTGAGTTCTCCATTCACAAATTCTGAATTTACGTCCATCTAGAATATAGGCCACCTTTTATGTGCAGCAACTACAAGTACCATGCGAATTGTAGTGATTCAAGTTGTTGGTGCAAATGTCTCTTGGATATCAAATCCTTCCACTTGTGAGAATCCTTGTGCAACAAGCTAAGATTTGTACTTCTCTAAAGTACCATCTTTATGAAGTGATAATGCACCTTGATATGCTTTGTTCTAACATGAAAAACAGGGTTCCGTGCTAACTGTATACTGCTAAGATTATCACAATAGATAATGATAGGCTTTTGCACTTCCACACCTAAATATGCAAGTAGCATCTCCAGCCATGATGCCTCACATGCTGCCATTGCAACACCTCTATACTTAGCATCTGTACTCGACAAAGCAACAGTGGGTTGCTTCTTGTTGCTCCATGTAATAGCTGCACCTCCAAGTGAGAATAGAAAGCCACTAGTAGATCTTCTATCTGGAGTACTACCAGCCCAATCAGCATCAGTGTATCCATGAACCTCTAAATCTACACCAGCTTCATAAAACAAGGCATAATCCAAAGTAGCACTCACATAACATAGAGTGTGCCTCAAAGCATCCAAATGTGGCTTCTTGGGAACCTACATAAACTGACTTTCAATTCCAAGAGTGTAGCTAAGATCACCATACTTTTGCAACATATTCAAGGCATATTTCCTTTGTGACATCCATGTACCTATTTCTGTATGAATAAACTCAATGCCCAAGAAATAGTGCAGCACACCAAGATCTTTCATGTCAAATTCCTGCATAAGAAGTTGCTTTACCTCTTTGATGCTTTCTTCATTGTCACCACCTACAACCAGGTCATCAACATAAATAGCCACAATCGTGATGCCATCATAAGCCTTCCTTGCATATAATGAATGATCTGCATCACACATAGAAAACCTAATGCTAGTTAAGTAATCAGCAATCCTTGCATGCCATGCATGCGGAGCTTGCTTCAGCCCATACAAAGCCTTTTGCAACCTGCAAACATATTCTGGATGCTTTGAATCTTCATATCCTTATGGCTGGTCCATATATACTTCTTCTTGTAATATTGACCTCCTCCATCAGATCTTAATGTCTGAATATACTTCCATGTCTACTTTTCCACCATAAATTTAAAATTTTGGAAGTGAGTGAATACCTCACTCTTCTCTTTCATGAAATATACCCACACTTTCTATGTATGGTCATCAATGAAAGTAACATAAAACCTGCAACCGCCCATAGATGTGGTCTTTGCAGGACCCCAAACAACTGTATGTACTATTTCTAGCACATTCTCGCTAACATGCTTATCATGTGGAAACGATGATCTTGATTGTTTACCAAATTGACATGCTACACATACCTTTTGCATCTCTGAAACCTTGAAATTTGGTAGTCCATGAACGATCTCCTTTGACTGCATCAGTTTCAGCCTTTGCAAATTTTCTTGTCCAATTCGCTTGTGCCAGATCTCTACATCAACAATAACTCCTACACCTTTTGCAAACATGGCTGCATTCGTTTTAGGAACTTTCACATTTACAGTGAACATCCCACCCACTTTGTTTCCTTTGGTGATCAATCGTCCACCATGTTTGTATTCTTCTACATATAACCCATCAACATTGAACCTGACTTGTAATCCTTGGTTAACCATTTTTCCAACAGAAACCAGATTCTTTGTTATGTTTGGAACATGCAGCACATCAGCAAGATGTTTTACCTTCCCGTCCTCCATAGACAATGCTATGTTTCCTGTATGCTCGATAAGATGCGATATATCGTCACCTGTTTCAACATATCCAGGAACTGGCATTTTTTGCAAACTAATAAACCATTCTGCATGATTGGTCATGCGATTTGAAGCACATGAATCAACATACCAGTCATTATCATTCGATTTTGAAATACCAGTAGACATCGTATTCATCATGTGTTGTTGAACCATGAACAGCTTCTCAGAATCATCTGCACTTGTGGATGCATAGTTGTTTTGATGCCTTCTATTATTTAGATTCTTCAACCTGCAATCACGTTCAAAATGTCTATGTTTAACACAGTTCCAACATCCTTTACTATCATTACCTGAATCATTTCTTTGGAAATTCCTGCGACCTCTTTGGCTCCCCCTGCCTCGAAACTATCCTCTTCCTCCTGCATGATTCTGTTGTTGACCTTGGTCTTGGTCACTGTTTCCTCTTCCACTTCTGAAATCTCTACCTCTGACTCCTCCTATGCCAGAGTAGAATACTTGCTCAGAACTGGGAGTTTGAATCCTCACCAAGATTCTTTTCTTTAATAATCAACATGGATACCAAATCAGCAAAATTTGGAATATTTTCTCTGGTCTGTATAGATGTTCTGAACTCCTTATATGCAGCTCCTTAACCACGAAGGCACACTTCCACCTTATCATCATCATCTACATTCATGCCAATAGATGCAAGTGACTCACATATGCTTTTGATTTTCAGAGTGTAGTCACTTATCGACATGCTCTTCTTTTCCAATGTATGTAGCTCATTCTTGAGTTGCAATTTCCGTGCCTTTGTATTAGTCTCATACAAAGTGACCAAACTGTTCCAAGCCTCTTTCAGAGTCTTGGCATTTTGTATGTTCCCAATCATGCTATCTTGTATGCTAATAGATAGCCAATGCATTACCTTTTGTGCTCCTTGATTCCATTCCTCTTATGCTCTTAATTGGTCCGCAGTCCGATTCCTCTCTGGTAACTATGAAGCATTTTCGTTCTCTCCTTCGATGTACTTCGAGTAGCCTTTTCCCATCAAGAAATTCGTTATTTTGAATCTCCAAGCATGGAAGTTGTTCTTGTCCAGCTTATCGCTCATAAGCTGACTCATTCCATCTACGTTTGCCATTTGTGCAGCAATTCACAACATTGCAAAACACTACAAGCAACACTTCTGCTTGAACAATGTTGCACTATGACGTGACAGTTTGATCTCATAAAAACACAGTTTTTGTGTATCAACACTACACGGAATCTCTTGAAATTTTGGATCTGGAATATATGAGTATTCCGAAAACAGTGCAAGTTATAGTTTTTGAAACTGACCTAGTTTTTCTGTGGGCCCCACCTTGCGGGCTCGAAATGGAGGTCGAGATGGCTCCGAAACTTTGATATGACAAAAACAGGTGACCCTAAAGGGATAACTCCCGAAAATATTTTGAGGTCTTCTACCTTCACGCCAATTTTCGTAGCAAACGGAGGTCATTTGTGAATCGCGTTTTCTCCACGCCTTGCCACGTAGTCTTCACCATCGCCTTCTCCACGAGCTCTCTACAGCCACGTTGGCTCTAATACCATGTCACGAGGAAGGAGATAAGGAAGAGAGCTCACACACACACTCACTCTCAAGGAGAAGCACACACATAGATTGAGACAATGAAGAATGATCTTCTTCTCCTTCTTCTATTACATAAAAAAGAATGTACAAGAATGACCTAAAACACGAATACAAGTGCAATATATAAAGACCAGTACATAAGGAAAAACCTAATGTTCGCAAATGAGTGAGCTGGCAAGGAACAAATTTGCCATCACTCTCGATAGATAAATCTAATAAATCTCAATGAACTATCCCTAACATATACGGATGTGACCACTATACATGTCAGAGAAACGAAAAAACTGATACGTGTTGTTGGCATTATACGGGAAGAAGCAAGTACGGACAGACATGCAGATCTAGCACTGAGGCATCCCATCATTTTTTTCCAGTCCTGACATCATTTTAAAAGTGATTCTCATCACTAACAACCATAGTAAATACCGTTTCATCTTTTTGTAGCTCCATTTTGTTGCCTTCACTTTCTCGAGGTCTTCATACCATCTTCATGTCTTCCCGGATTGACATTAAAGGAGGTGCTACTCATCACTGAGCTACACCAAATTTTGGCACCGTTGCCGGGGATTCGAGCTTTGAGGACGAGCATGTGATGGTAAGACGTAGAGAGGACGCGTTGGAATTGTAAGTAGTAGATAATTGTCTTGTTTTTTCTCCATCTCCATCTCCATCTCCACCTCCATCTCCTTCTCCACCTCCTTCTCCACTTCATATTCCCTCTTCCTTGTCATTTTCCTCATTTGCTTAGTGCGAGTCTAAGAGAGAGCAAGTGTGCATTGTTGTTTTGTGTGTTTTTGCATGTTTCTTGCAGGTTTCAGCATCATCACCATCTCCAGCAAGCTCAGCAGGTACGGATTTTCTCTGTGCGAGCCCCGAGGCGTCGAGCTCGAGCTATCACGACACACCAAAAAGTTGACCCAATCACGATTCTGAGTGCACCATGACACAACGCAGCTTGAGAGCTCCTAGGATCACTAGCCTTTAGAAAAATTCACCATATCTTGGTCTATCACGACACACCGAGGTATCGTGATACTCCCAAGTATTGCGACACCTCGACCTATCGCGACACCCCCAAGTATCGCGACACCTCGACCTATTGCGACACCCCCAAGTATCGCGACACTTCGACCTATCGCGATACTCCCAAGTATCACGACACTTCGACCTATCGCGGCACTCCCAAGTATCGCGACACACCGAGGTATTGCGACACTCCCAAGTATCGCGACACTTTGACCTATCGCGACACTCCCAAGTATCGCGACACTTCGACCTATCGCGACACTCCCAAGTATCACGATACTTCGACCTATCACGACACTCCCAAGTATCGCGACACTTCCACCTATCGTGACACTTCCAAGTATCGCGACACACCGGCCTATCGTGACACACCGACCCGACCTATCACGACACTTCCACCTATCGCGACACTTCCACCTATCACGACACTTCCACCTATCGTGACACTTCCACCTATCGCGACACTCCCAAGTATCGCGACACTTCCACCTATTGTGACACACCGACCCGACCTATCGCGATACACCGGCTTAACGCATGAATTTTTAGGGTGAATTAATGGATTGAATTGAGGTAATTTTGGGATTAAATTTTGGACACATTGGGATGATATTAGAGTCTTAGAAGTAGGCAAAATACCTAAAAGCCAGAGAGGAATTTCTTGAACCCTGAGAGCCTATTTTGACCCCTAAATGCCTGATTGGTCATAACTTCACCATACGAACTCCGATTGAGGAGATTTTGGTCTCGTTGGAAAGCTTGTTGAGAATTCTATGTGGACCTCGACTGGTTTTTGTAAGAATCATACGTGCAGTTTTAGAACATGTATTTTTAAGTTTGCCTTTAGGTTGGACTAGGTGGTCATAAGATTTTGGGGGTACAGTGAGTTACTCCAAGGGGGGGCTGTAATTGTTGATGTGTGTCTTTCAATCCATTATGGTAAAGGAGCTATATTAACTTGTGAACTTTTGCAGGAACATTGCATGCAATCCAGGCAATTCAAAGCAAGCTAGCAAGGGTGAGTACCAAGCTTGGGAGAAGGCTTCCTGGGCTGGTGCAGCAGTCTGAGCAACCAGAGGATTGAGGTTGGAAGTTCTCTCAACCCTCCTTTGTCAATTCCTAGCCTAGGCTAAGTATGACTTAGGTGTGGTAATTAATTAGGGCAATGTCAGGCACGAATCAAGTCCAAGAGAACTAATCAACTAAGTGCAAGCATTAAGTAGGTCTTAAGTGCGAAAACCCTAAGGAACAAAAGCAAACTTGAATAGATCACTTATCAAGTGCGAAATTCACTTAAGTACTCCTTACGACGTGATTTCAAATAAGAGCTTAACACAATAGTCAATAAAAGAACAAAGTGGTTGGTGCAAATTAACCTACAACGAGAGTGTACTTGGGACCAAGGGGGTAGAGAAACTAGGCATATGAACCTTAGGTCAGGCAGACACTTAGGCCGAGACCGACAAAGCCTCAGATCTTCTGAAGCTAGTGTCAATCACACTGCTAGGTCTTGGGCCCAGTAGTTGAGTGATTACCCATACACTCCCAGATCAGAAACAAGTGATTCTGAGATGTCCTATCACATGGAGAGACCAGTAGGTAGTTCAGGGGTGGCGTATCTAGAAAAGCCAGAAGGACCTTACAAGACTCAGTTGGAATACATCAGGACTAATCGTCTAGGTGCTCGCATCTACGAAGATGGCCTAAGAAGATCTGTGGTTCAATTAAGAACCCTGATCAACCCCATGGACTAGAACACCCGGTAGTCAAGTTCAAGAATGGAGCATTCCTAGATAAAGAAGGGACTATTTATGTAGTCTCCACCCTTCTAGATAGAACAGACGAGTTTGGGAATGTGATCGCAGAGACCGACATGGGTGATATAGAACAAGGGAACTTAGAGAGAGAGCCGAGGACTCCCCGTGGTAAATCCGTCTTGACTAGAACCATGAATCCAGAGTGGATTCCCCAGGATAATAAAAGCATAGATTTGCTTTTAAACCGAGAAACCGATGAGGCTTTTTGGAGATATAAGCCTGCCCAGCCTCATGAAGTAGGTGCTCTCACAATCTATGAGTTTAAAGACCCAGATAGCCCAGGCAAAGTAACCTACCTAGACAATACATCAGAGAGGATCTTCGTGGTCACTGAGCATGGCAGACATGCCTACACATGGAAGGGTGAATTTGTTTTTCCCCAACCTCGGTCCAATGTGTCCTATAGTCACCAAGGAGCTGGGACCTCCCAAGCTCATGGAGCTCAATGAGATAGAAGTAGAGACAGACCTGAAGTAAGCTTTGCCAACCCCCTGGGAAGAGAAAGGTTGAGAACAGAAACGGACAGAGAAGAAACCGAGAGACCGAGAGCCCCAAGGAACCAAAGAAATACTGACAATTTCCCTTTGCCAAGGCCGAGAGAACACACTAGGACCCTGAGGCCAACCCAGTTGGTGAAGTCCATGAAGAACTATTTCGATGGCACAGGAGACCCATACGATCATGTAGCTGAATTTAGACAAGTCTTGAGAGCTGAACAAGTGGAGGACCTATTCACGCAATACAATGGTTTTGGTCTAACCCTTAGGAACACTGCCCTTACATGGTTTCAACCCCTGAACGAGAGGCAGTTTAGGAGCATAGACCAACTTTTAGAGGCTTTTGTCACTGAATTCTCTAAGAGTGGCATACGGCATAATACCTCCTCCCTGATTCATAGCTTTAAACAAACACCTCAAGAGACGGTCAGACTAGCAGGAAAACGGTTTAGGCAATACCTAGAGAGGTGCCCAATGCCTGAGTTACCCACACCAGCCAAGCAAGTGGCTTTGTTCTTAGATGGATTGTTGAGCACCAAGCTCAGATCATATGTATATTTGAAGGACCCCAGAACTATAGAAGAATGCGTACACATATGCATAGACATTGAGGATAATCTAGGTGAGGAGTTGGAGCTATCAAAAATCTACAAGGATTCGGATAGCTCTAGTAGCCTTATGTCGGATCAATCCACATCCATTGAAGAACTTGCAGAAAAGGTAGCTCAAAAACTAGGAGTCTCTAGTAAACAAATCCCAAGATTTGCCCTAGTTAAGCGGTGCTATACTTGTGGAGGTGACCATATGGCAAGTGTATGTCCCATTATGGCTCAACCCCAAGTGAATCCTAGTAGCTAGTACTGCACAATAGAGCGAAGGTACACCAACCACACCGCACAAGACTGCCCTTATAACAAACAAACTATCAAGCAAAACTACTCTCAGCCATATCCACAACAGGGTAGATTCCAAAAATAGTACCCATCACAACAGTATGGTAGGCCCCAACAACCCTACCGACCACCCTATCAAGGGCAGCCTAGACCTCAACCAGTCCTAGCGCAGCAACCCCCTGCTCCAACCAATGTAATTCTAGTGAAATATGCATCTGCGGAAGAAAATATGAATAGAGCCATAGTCCCAATAACACCTTTTCTATCAGAAAGTGATCCAAGTGACCATAGTTTTTGACTCTACACATATTGATAGCCCACAAGCTTACTACATGCAATCACCCGAGCATAATGAGACATACTATTATGAAGAACCCAGTGAATCTAGTTGGGAGCCAGATTATACTAATGTCATGTACACAAACCCCAACTCAAGACCTCAACCTAGGTAGATAAGACCTCCATTCCCTAGAGGGCCATGCTTTCGATGTCAGTGAGATCACCTCATCTGTGAGTGCCCTCTACCAGCACCTACACAAACCCAATCTGTGACAATTCAAGGATTTTGCCCAGATTGTGTAAAAGAAGCATTTGATACGAGAGTGTCCCAAGAACCCCATCAATATGCCAAAAATCGCTCCTATCAATGTTATCGGGTTAGTAGTAGATTCTACAGGAAGTGTAACATCCACAGCCCCAGTGCATGTGGTCACTAGAGCTCAAGCCTTGCAGCAAACTCAAGGAGCAGGGCAAGAAAAGAGTTCTGAGGTTAGTGAGACGGAGAGCATAACCAAGAAAAGGACAAGAGCTTGGAGAGATAGCCGTGAGAGAATGAAAAGACAATGGTCACAAAAGATGAGCGAACTTGAAGAAAGCTTGAGAGAAACCAGAGCAAAGATAAGTGAACTCGCATCTCAGAACCACCCTCACACTACTCCACCACCCCCCTTTCCATCTCCCTCCAACCCATCACCGTCCATTCCCCAACATTCCAATCCACCACACGTAACCCACCCACCACCCAGAGTAGGATCAGTCTTAGCCGATCCCACTCCTGAGGATCTAGACATGATGCTTAAAGCATATCAGGCCAGGATCCAAGAAGGGCCAAATGTGACAGATCATGAAAAATGTTACCCTAGAGCCAATCTAGAGATAGAGAGAACAAAACTTTGTGTGAAAATGGTAGAATTGGTGCAAGCTATGTTTGAAGCCAGTCACTTGTTCAATGGCTCTAGCTCCACTAGAACACCATTGCATTTCGATGGTCTATTAGATAGATTGGAGAGGTTACTTACAAAGTCTGGGAAAGGAGCCACCTCCCAGATTAAGGAGAGTGCAAGAGATAGAATAAGCATTCCTCCCCAGGAAGCTTATGTGCCTAACTCCACTGAACCAGGCACCTCTTCTTTTATGAAAAGGTATTCACCAGAGTTCCTGAGAGAGATTCAAGAAGAGAAATGGGCAAAGGAAAGTGAAGCCCCTCCTCCCATTGAACTTGTAGATGATGCACATGATCAATTCCCACAAGACATCCCTTCTATTTATGAAGAGCAGGAGAGCGCCCAATCTCAAGAGAGATTAGACTTCGAGTCTAATTCCTTACAGAAACTACCCCATTTCACAGGCCCATGGGAAACCAAGTCAACTTGCATGAGAGCACCCAAGGTCATGATAAGAAACGAAGATTCGATCATACCTAGGAATACTGAGGTGGTAAAGAACACTAAAGTGCAGTGCAACCTCACTTTAGAAGAGCTACTCAAAGTTAAGCCAGAAGTGTGGAAACACGTAGCCAAACAAGTGCCAGATATAATGAAATCGCGTTCCCAGGTAGGATCACATAGAACAGTGCCAGAAATACCATTGTATAAGATAGGAGATATGAGTGAAGGAGAAGAAGGAAATACCTATCTCCCAGTTACCCATCAGGAATACACAACCAAAGCAATTTTGGACTCAGGTGCAGGAGTTGCAATTGCTACCACTTCCCTATGGAAGCGTTGGGGCAAGCCAGCACTCAAGCCGACGAGAATGAAATTGCAAATGGCCGATGGTCATATTGAGAGACCTTTGGGATTGCTAGAAGGAATAACTCTCACAACATGTGGTGTAGAGTTTGAGCATACATTTGCTATATGTGACTTTCACAAAAACCAGGCCTATGAGATGATTTTGGGGAGACCATTTATGCGGCAGTTGCAAGTGGTACAGGATTGGGGAACCAATTCTTTGTACTTGCAACACTTAGGTGTTACAACCAAAGTCAATCTCAAGGATTACTCTCATAGAGATGTACCCCCTATCCAATGGAATCCCATCCATAGAGCCAAAGATGATACTGAGTCAGTGCATTCCATAGGATCAGGATCCTCATGGATGCATGAAGACACTCACTTATGGATGTGTAAGGTAGCAATAGAAGAAGAGAAGAGAGAGAAAGCTAGAGAGGTAGGTGCAAAAGAAACCCATAGATCAATTCAAGACCCAGCCTATGCACCTGTAGTTTTTCCTGACGAAGAATTTGAGCCTCACGGCTAGGCTGAAATTTTAGCAACCATGGATGTAGCCATCAATGAAGAACAATGGACACCCCACTGTGACGAGGATGGCTATGACATTTCGGGCTTTTCCATAGAGCCAATCATGGGAGATTCGGTTTTAGAAGAATGCGAACCTAGCACTGATGCATTCGAGGATGCAAGTGACTCCAATTTAGAGTCAATCATCATGGACCCCCCATTTGCATCAGAGGAAGAATACTTCTATGAGGTAGAAGTTTACCCTCAGAGACATGAAGAGCTCACTAATGATGTGAGATTAACCACCCAATTGACCACCAAAACTGAAGGCAAGAAGAGGAAGAAGAAGGAAGTCACTCCGGAGGAAGAAGAATCCTTGTTTGAGGTCCCTGAAAACTTAAAAAAATATGAGATAGACGATAGGAGAGTCGTGATAAGAATGCCTAAACGCGAGGCACAATCAGGAGAGGCCTATGATAGCAAGGAAACTACCATGAAAATAGTTGTAGCCATAGAAGAGGGAGAAGAAAGATGCACCTACATAGGGCATGACTTGACGGGAGAAGAAGAGCAAGAGTTGATAGCCCTGCTAAGAGAATATAGAGATGTATTTTCTTGGAGTTATAAGGACTTGAAAGGGGTCGACCCAGACATATGCTCACACACAATTCCCATGACCACAAAACAAAAGCCATACACATACAATGACAACTATGCTGCCAAGATCAAAGAGGACATAGATCGCTTGGTTGAAGCTGGATTTATCTATGAAATTGAGCACACTGAATGGGTATCCCCCATTGTAGTGGTGCCCAAAAAGAATGGCAAATTACGTGTATGCATTAAATTGAAGAAGGTTAACGCAGCCACTATCAGGGATAGTTATCCGCTTCCTATCACTGAGCATCTATTAGAAAGGGTAGCAGGCAAGGAAGTGTACAGCTTCTTAGATGGGTTCTCTGGCTACAATGAAGTAGCCATTGCACCAGAAGATCAGCATAAGACGGCTTTTGCCATAGAGTGGGGCATATTTGCTTTTCGGGTAATGCCATTCGGGCTTACCAATGCACCTGCAACCTTCCAGAGGCTGATGTGCCATGTGTTTAAAGAGTTCTTGAGGAAAAATTTGGAAGTCTATGTTGATGATCTTTGCGCTCATTCCAACATTAGACAGACCCATATACCTGAACTCAGACAAATCTTTGACAAATGTAGAGAATATCAAGTTTGCTTGAACCCAGAAAAGTGTATTTTCATGGTTAGGCAAGGCAAGATCCTAGGGCACATAGTGTCAAAGAATGGCATATCAACGGATGAGGAGAAAGTGAGGGCCATTGCAGAACTACCTAGGCCAAGGAATGTCAAGGAGGTACAAGCCTTCATGGGGCATTGTGGTTACTACCGCCAGTTCATTCACATGTATGCAGTCATTGCAAAGCCTCTATATGCTCTTCTAACTAACTTTGAGTGGACTGATGAATGTGAGAACTCTTTCAAGGAGCTCAAACGAAGAATATGTTCAGCACCAATCTTGACGACACCAGATTGGAACAAGCCATTCCATGTCCATGTGGATGCATCCAATTATGCTATTGGATGCGTACTCCCACAACCTACAGGTGAAGGTAACATGGATCTTCCAGTTGCCTATGCCAGTAGACAGTTGAATGCAGCTGAACGAAATTATACCACCACTGAACGAGAAGGGTTAGGCATGGTATATGCAATTAAAAAGTTTAGACATTATTTGCTTGTAAATAAGTTTAAATTTTTTTACTGATCATCAAGCTCTATTGTAGTTGGTAAACAAGCCATGCAATACAGGCAGATTGGTAAGATGGTTCCTCTTACTAATGGAATACGACTTTGAGGTTGCGGTGAGGAAAGGCAAGACCCACCTGAGAGCAGATCATCTCTCAAGGCTCACATCAGGAGAGGCCCCACAAGGAGTGTCAAATGACTTACCTGTTGCTTACTTGTTTAATTTGGAAGTTGTACCTCAGTGGGCTAAGCCATTAGTGGTAGTATTGACATACGGGCCTAATCACTCGGCAATACACACAGAAGATAGAGAGATAGTAAAAGCTCAAAAGTATCATATCTTGGCAGGAAGTATGTACAAACATACGGAGCAAGGAGTATTAGCCTATTGCGTGGAAGAGGACGAGTATGCTAAATGGTTGCAATTAGCACATGTAGGTGCATTAGAGCAACACTACTCAAAACAATGAACCCTACAGACACTGAGGAGATTAGGAGTGCATTGGACAACTATGGAAGTTGATGTCCATAGAATGTGCAAAGAATGCCCAATCTGTTGCACTAAACCACCAGTGGAACATGCTACTCTTTATCGAATATCTTTAGTACCAGATTGGAGTGAACCATTAGTAGCCTTTCTGAGGACGAAAACATTCCCTCAAGATATGACTTTGGCTAGACAAAGGAGTTTGGAACAAGAAGCCCTAGATTACGCAATCATTGGTGATAATTTATACAAACGTGGTAAAGATGGTTACCTGAGACTATGTGTCCATGAGAGCGAATACTTGAAGATCTTGGACACTGCTCACCAGGGTGTAGCAGGAGGACACTTTGGGCCAGATCGGGTGATCAAGGCAATTTTATTTGCAGGTCTTTGGTGGCCAACTCTTCACATGGATGCACATACCTACGTGAAGAGATGTGATGTTTATCAGCGAACCCAGTATCCCATACGCAAGGATGAGATGCCATTGAAACCTATGATGGGTGGACGTGCATTCTCCAAATGGGGAATAGACTTTGTTGGTCCTATTAACCCCCCCAGCTAAGGGTTCCCATGTTGAATATATTATTGTGGCCACTGATTATCTAACCAAATGGGTAGAAGTGAAAGCTACGACAAAGAACGATGCTCAAACCACGGCTAAGTTCTTACTCGAGAATGTGTTCACCAGATATGGATTGCCAATAGAATTAGTGAGTGATAGAGGCACACACTTCTTGAATGAAGTCATAGAAAACCTTCTCCAAGAATTCTTGGTGATACATAAGAAGTCTGCCCCCTATCATCCACAAGCTAATGGCCAGGCTGAGAGCACAAATAAGATTTTGTGCAATGTGCTCACCAAATTAGTGAATAATAAACGCTCTGATTGGGACAAACAGCTACACCACGCTGTTTGGGCATACCGAGTTACCTATAAAACGGTACTCCAAGCCACACCCTTTCAGATGGTGTTTGGCCAGAATGCGGTGCTACCATTGGAATTTTTGATACCTACATTGAAAGTAGCACAGGAGCATGATTGGACAGGCCATGAACTCTCCTCCAGAATCTTTGATCTTGAACGTTTAGGTGAGACATGATTGAGGGCTGCAGCAGGAATCTATGTAGCCAAGAAGAGACAAAAGGGGTATTTTGATACACATGTGAAGGATAAAGGCTTGAAAGCAGGAGACCTAGTCCTAGTCTACACATTGAAGCAACATGCACAAAAATTAGAGAAAAGAGGCTATGTACCAATTATTATCAATAGGATATCCACAAGTGGAGCAGTACAATTAGCCACTCTAGAAGGCAATGTTCTCCCTAGCTACATAAGCAGATGCAGAGTCAAGTTATATCAAGAACCCCTGACTGAAGAGATGCTAAATCGACTCAACAATGCCAAGAAACGCAAGGAAGAAGAAAAGAGAATTCGAGAGGAAGCACAGGCCGAAGCTTTAGAACGCATCCGACGAATGAAATTGAGAAGACAATGTAGAGATCAGCCCATGCCTGACTCTCAAGAAGTTTTAGGTTATCACATGGCCATGTGCGAGGTCTCAGGTAAAAAGACCCACAAGATAGTTGATCGCCGACCCTTTGTGACCCTAGAAGTAGGACAATGAGAGAATGCAAGGACATTAAGAGCTTTAATTGATTTAGGAGCAGCCACTAGTGCAGTTCGGCTCTCTTACTGCCAAAAATTGGAATTGAAGGTCAAACCTGTCGAGGCATATCTCATAGGGCTAGGAGGAGTTGAAACCCCTTGCATGGGAGAGGTGGAACTTCCCCTCTACATTCAAGAGGTCCTCATGCCAGCAAAAGTGCTAGTATGTGAAGACGAGGATCTTACCGAATCTCTTGTTTTAGGCCAAGATTGGATCTATGATCACGCAGTCAGCCTCAACCTAAGAAGTGGACTTTTTCAGGTTTGGGCAGGCCAAAGCCGCCTTACGATTGAATTAGAAAATCAAGCTGGCAAACCATTAGAGCAGGCACCAACTCCTGTCCCTCCAGGAACCCACATGAAGATAACAATGTTGTTCTTGTCCAAAGTTCTATGGTGAAGAGGATTGTCACTCTTACCGAAGGAGCAGAAGTCAATGAGGAGTTCCCAATGGTTCCAAAGAAGATTCTAAAAAGGCAGGCTGAGCATCACACGATACTAAGGAGACCAATGATCAAGAAGCACGGGCACCAACCTGTGCAATATGGAGTACCTAGTGGCATGAAGCAGATCTAGATATGCAAGAAGGAAAAAACCACGACCCCAGAGGCAGGTTCTCAAAAGAGCATCAAGCAAGCCACACTGTCAAGGACTAAAACGATGGCGTTCCCTAGGCAACAATCTAGACATACCATTTCTGTTTGGGTCCCTAAGCGGTCAATGAAGGCAATCCCTAATGCTGGATATGGGTGCCCAAGGCCTGCTTACAAGCCCAAATAACTTCAGCTCAAGTCACTAGCTCAAATCAACACTCACAAGTACTCTTGGCAAACAGCTCAGGGCAGATACCTACACCTCACACTGCTACACCTTCGGTCAAACCTAGAAATTTTTGGAAATGGGTACCCAAAAGGTCCCAAATCCAGCACAATCTAGCTCATAAATCTTTCCCTGTCATCAGCTCTAAGAGCTACGAATCCTCAATCAAAGTTTGGAGACTTAAACCCTGTATCAAACCCCCTGACCCAATTTTGTAAATCCATCCACTCTAAGGTAGGGGCATTCTACCAAACACTTCACCTCTAACCACTAACCATTTGGATTGTCATGTTAGTATTGTGGAGGGAACACCAATGCATCCTGTTTCCTATGCAACACTAATGTGCCTTTCTTATTCTAGCAGATAAGCATCAAAAGTTTCATGGCGGCAACAGCAGGCACGAGCTCCCAGGCAAGCCCTAGTACTCAAAACAATTGGGATACCATGCTTGTGGAGGCTCCACTGACGCGAGGCCTGAAGAGTTCCTGAATGTGCGAAGAATTCCCATCTCGGATCCACCGAGTGGCCTAACGCAGAGAGTGAAAGGACATTCTCATTGGTTCAATGAGATGCCAGGAGATTTGGGAGATGCAGATATCTGGGAGTCCAAGTTGGAATTTGGAGGAGTTTGGTGGACCTTTCAGTTCTTCACACGAGAATTTGAAGCATTACAAAATGTAGCTTCTCTTCAAGATATCTGGTAGAAGGCAGGGTTACAGGATTATTTTAGTGCATCTCTGCCTAAACCTGATTTCCTTAGGTGCTATTACTTGATTGCCACTTTGAAAGCGACAGGAGAAAAAGATCATTCAGGCACATTCCTGGTGCCCTCTTTATCAAACCAAGAGGAAATGAAAAAGTTTGAGTTGAATGTCACCTTAATCAGGGAGGCCCTTCAGATGTATGGCACCCATGTATCCTCCGATCGAGATCCTTTGATACCGGAGTCTATGAAGAACAATAAACTCAAGAAATTGAAAGAAATGTGTGCTCTTACCCCGAACATTGCTATACCATTGCGAATGTGTCTTCAACATTTTGCATTTCCAGCGCAAGACCGATTCACACAGCCTCATAAGAAGATCTGGTATGGGTTATACCTAGTGGAGGCTAGGAGCTTACCTATCAAAATGCTAGTGTGGATCCTTGACCAGTTATATGAAGCAGACAAACAAGGCATGAGAAAGCCTACTTTGAATGGTTGTTGTGCGATTACAAGAATTATCTACAGATACCTTACCTATGATGTGCCGATCGCACGGGCCCTTAAGTGCTCACAGTTGGAATTCTTCCAGGGGCAGAAATCAGGAGTTCAACCCACTAAAAGAATGCGTGGAGCACTTTCACAGGTTCTAATTCCTCGCGAGGTCACCACAGAAGCCTCTTGTAGAGAAGAAGAACAAGTAGCCCCTTTCACGATCCACCTCCAAGGACCACAATCAAGGGGCGTGGTACAACCCACTCCATCAGCCCCTCCACTACCCTCGGATGTTGAGCTGGCATCCATGGCTGCATTGGGAGAGGATACATCCTTTGACTTTGAGAGATTTTTGCAAACAGCATACTTATCTGAGAGTGAATTCTTTTCTGACAATGATGGTCCAGGATCATCATCCCAGAGAGAACGAACACATAGCGCGGCACGAAGAGTACATTGGGAGGATGAGGCACAACACACTCAGGCGGGAGACACACATGAACAAGAGGAGATGCAGAGGAATGAACCAGAGGAGAGTGAGGAGGAAGCCCCTGCCTACACTGCACAACTCAAACGACTCTACAAAATGATCAAGCAAGTGCAGAAAAGGCATAAGTTGTCAGAAGAGGCAAATAGAGCACTGGTGAACCAGATGCTGCAAGCGGAGAATGTAGACCCTCATTTTGTAGAATCATTGAATCTTTTGGCAGATACCTGTGGAATCGTGGAAGCCATTTTGTAGAATCATTGAATCTTTTGGCAGATACCTGTGGAATCGTGGAAGCCATGAGGACCATGGTATATCATAATATCCCTCAATATGACCAACGAAGGATCGATATGCGACCGCGAAGAGGAAAGATGATCCAAATGGAAGTCTCTACCTCACTTCCTACCACCACTCAAGAAGGTGTTCACATGGCCAGCCCAACTAACAGTGATGAACCAGATGTAAATATACAGATACCATCTCCACCATCACCTCCCATCCAGCCCTCAGAACCCCTCACCACTAGCCTTCCTGAACAACCAGTATCCACCCATAGTGAACCCATACGACACACCACTATTTCTCCATCCTTCCCTTTACCTACATCCACCAGTTCCAACCAATTTTTTGAACCTCATATAGGTCATCCTGCCACCCATCAAACCATCATAGGTCACCCTTCTTTTCAACCAGCTCTTGGACAGCCACATGTCCCTACCCAAACACTAACACACCCATTTCCCTTCACCACTACATTTCCGAGTTGCCAACCCCTACTCACTATGCCCCTCTTAACCTCCTCAGAACCAACACAAACCACCCTGCCTCCATTTTTGGCAAATCTTGTAAATATAGTTCAACAAATTGAGAATCATAATAGAAAGTCCCTTTCCCACCCCACCTCCCCCACATTCACGGCCACCACTAACACGCCACCCACCATCCCAGTTTTCACAATTCACACTTCACACACAATCACGCCCGATCCCATGGACATTTCACCCTCCACAGGACCACTCACCACCACTTTTGTCTCCACATCACCACTTGTCACTTCACGCACATCGCCACATACAACCACTGTCAGCACCACATCCACCTTTCCCTTCCCCATTTCCCGACCCCTTGCATCTTCCACCTCTACCCTTGCATCCACCTCATTTAGTCAGGCACTAGACACTATGTTCGAAGCGGTCGCCCAGCTTAAACAAGAATACAGATTATTGGAAGAAAACAATAAGGAGCTGTGTACTCTTTCATCCCATCTCCAGGCACGTGTCAATGCCTTGGAATTGAGTAATGCAGCATTACAATAGGAAGTTACCACCCTCCAACAATCGAATGCAGAGCTTGAAGCCAGGTATGCAGAGACAGGTAAGGCTATGGAAGAACAACTCAGAGACCAGCTGGCCCGCAATGCTAGACTATAAAGAAACATGGCCTTACTTCGTCGCCACTTAGCAGCTGCTCAAGAAGAAAACAGAAGACTATAGCAACAAAAACAGGAGAACTTAGAAGCAGCCATTGAAAACACCCCAGGGGCACCTATAGACCCTGCCAAATTCCAAGCTATTCCCTTAGAACATATTCAGCAGGTGTTAGAAGATTATGCGACCCTCTTGGAAGCACATGACTAGTTGGAAGATCAGGTAAAGGGACTACAGAGATCCCAAGTGCCCCCACCACACCCATCAGAACCTAAAGAGATGGTCAATTCTGCTACTTCACCAGAGCCCGAATCTTCAACGGCCAATGAGGTACAACTACGCCAGCAAATTGCAGAATTAAAGATTAAGCTGTTACAATATGAACGACCCCCCTCTCCACCCGATCAACCAACAGAAGAGGAGGCCATTGTCATTCCAATGGAAGATACATTTGAAGATAATTATGAGCCTCAACCTCTTCCAGGAGGCAGAATCATTGACGAGGGACAGGACACTTACGAAGAACCCCCTGCTGCTTGGATGAAGCAGGTAGAAGAGATGGGCCACACTCACGAAGAGCGCATAGCAACTCAGATGCTGGCCATGAAAACCATTGAGGAGACCATACTCAAAATTGAATATTTCACGCACTTGGCCCCTAGGCGGTTGATAACCAGTCCAGAATTACAATATAAGCCCTACTTTGTACTGTTGGCGGACTACAATGCTGAGGTCAAACGCATAACCAACAAGTACCCCACCTTCACAACACAGTTCGAACCAGAGGATATTCCAGAGGCAGCCAAAAAAGGGGCCATATTCCAACCCATCTAGAGGCAAAAGTTACTTGAGACCTATCCGGAAATGCTTAGAACATGGGATCATGCTCCCATGCATTTGAAATATAACCCTTGCTTTGGGCCAGTGCAAAGAAGAAGATCATGGAAAGCATTTGCCATCAAGGTTCAGAACAATGCAAATTGCAAACAGTGGCTCAATTACCCCTCGATCGCACCACCAATAGGCACACCTACAGTAGCATATATGATGGCTACCATCAGACATTGGATACCACGCCTCCACCCCATGCCGGACGTAGCTGCCAAGATGATGCTCAAAATCCTGGACTTGATGCAAGTGGTGTAAAAGACTTTCTGAAATGTACGTAACATCCAGCCTCCAATTCCGGCCTTCATAAATGGAAATTATGATTTGCTTTATGATATGAGCACGACCCCGAGCATTCGAGTCGCTTATGCATGGCATGCAAGGATTAGATATCTCCCTGCGTGCTACAAGCACACTTTTGATGACATGTTCACCACGGGGTTTTGGGAGTCACACTCAGAAGTATTTGCACCACGCCCAACCCACCTGCTACAACTATTCGCGTGTGAACAAACAATGCACTCAGAGCTCTACACCACACCACAACCTGACATGCCTGGAGCAGTTAATTGGGATGTCCTACAAAGAGATTTGGTTCGGGGACTATGGATTAAAGAACAAGAATTGGCAACTGACATATTACAGTAGTACATTGATCAAACCATGGAGCAGAGGTCTGTTAGAGATGACAGACGCTGGGGGGGGGGAGAGTGTTGGCATTATATGGGAAGAAGCAAGTACGGGTAGACATGCAGATCTAGCACTGAGGCATCCCATCATTTTTTTCCAGTCCTGACATCATTTTAAAAGTGATTCTCATCACTAACAACCATGGTAAATACCGTTTCATCTTTTTGTAGCTCCATTTTGTGCAAGCTGAGGAGTCCCCGAGCTTGGGGAGCCTTAGAAGTAGTTGCCTGCCAATTTTCATATTTTTTAGATCTCGTTTGAGCCCTCAAATAAGCCCTGGAACCTAATTTTTAACTAGGCCGGACACTAGGTCTGGACAGGGCCAAAGGTAGTAAAAAACTATAAATAGAGCTAGAAAGCTCATTTTTGGGGGTAGCTTCTTGTAGTTTTGAGCTTGTATGAGAACTTGGTTGTAATAGAAGTGATTCCATTGTCTTACTCTTTTTGTTCTTGCTGTGTGTGTGCGTGTGTGTGTATGTGTGTGCATGTTGGTGTGCTTCTCACTCACACATTTGTGCCTTCACTTGCTCGAGGTCTTCATACCATCCTCATGTCTTCCCGAATTGACATTAAAGGAGGTGCTACTCATCATTGAGCTACACGTGTCACCCTGGATCATCACATGCTGAGCTTGATATCTCAACAAGATGATCCACCATGTAATATCCAAGGTTCATCCACATGAGTTTGGGTAGATGTACATACTTCCTGTATGCAATCCATAGTTCAAGTTCCGTGTTATTTGCCGATTCCCTATTCTTCCATGTGGATTTGAGAATACCATTTCTCTCGTTTGCAATCTATAATGGCATGACTCTTGTTTTTGCAATAGAAATAGCTTCCAATGAACTTCTTTTTCTTTGACATCTTCTTTAAACTATCACAAGAGCCTTTTCCCTTTGATGATTTGCTAAAAATGTTGCATTGTTTGAACCTTCCCTATTCTTCAAATACATTTCTTCTTCTAGCAGCATTGCAGAAAACTCTTCAAACGTAAAAAGTGATGTACATACTTCCTGTTTGGCAATCCATAGTTCAAGTTTTGTGTTATTTTCCGATTCCCTATTCTTCCATGTGGATTTGAGAATACCATTTCTCTCATCAACTTGCTTATTTTTGCAGTTTGTAATGGCATGACTCTTGTTTTTGCAATAGAAATAGCTTCCAATGAACTTCTTTTTCTTTGACATCTTCTTTGAACTATCATAAGAGCCTTTGCCCTTTGATGATTTACTGAAAATGTTGCATTGTTTGAACCTTCTCTATTCTTCAAATACATTTCTTCTTCTAGCAGCATTGCAGAAAACTCTTCAAACGTAAAAAGTGATGGCCTAACCTAAGTGTTAAGGGTAGTTATAGGTCCACCATATTTTGCAAGAGGAATTTTGAATGCACCTCAGAGCCAATTCTTCAAGTGTTAACAAAACACCAACAATAGCCAATTGATCTTGTAAATGTTTGATTCGCATGATGAAGTCTTCAACCTTCTCCAACTCAGAGTGCTTCTCATTTGCTAACTGATTCTCAAGATTTTGAATTTGAGTGTGATTCTTGGTCTCATATTGACGAGACAATATGCCCCAAGCTTCATGTGCTTTAGTGGTGTGTTGGACTAGAGTAAGCACATAATCACTTACACTACCTACAATGGCACATAACACATCTGCATTCCCCCTCTTCGAAGCTCGCAATCAATCTGGATCAAGTTGGATTGTTACTCGAGGATTTAATGGATCTTCCATCATAATCAACTCTAGATTAGGCCCTGTTGGCCCAATGACATTATCAAGAAACTCTTTGGATACAAAATTGTAGAAATTTTGAGCTTTGAGAGTGTGTAATTTCTTCCATCAAGCTTCCGTTCAATAAATTGGGTTAACAAATGTGAATTGGTGTAGGAATAACATTAGGAAATGCACCAACATCAAAAGATGAAGCCATCATTCACACACTATGGAACATAAATATACTTGTAAGATCAAAAGTACTCCTCTCTACTAATAGATACTAAACAGCTCTACTACCATGTAAGAAATTAGTTACACAAGAGAACACAGGAGCAATTGTAGAGAAGCTAACATACATAATAAAATTCCAAAATTTTTCTACTAACAGCAAGCATAAAGATGACGGTGTTGTCCACACCCATGCACTCTCAAGGTAGAGGTTAAACAGTAATCTAGGCAACTCTAGATAGAGAGTTACAAGGTGGAGGTATGCTTGCTCAATTTGATATCTGAGGTAGTGCAGAAGTCATGTCTATATAGGCTAATGGAGAGATGTAGCCTTCTACGGATGGCTAGACATGGGTGGTAGAGTGTAGGCAGCCTCCACCCGTGTAATCCCCATAAGCGCCTTATGCCAATTCAACCAACCTAACAAATATGAATGATTTATGAGTTTGACAAAGAATATTCTATGGAATATTCCCTTTACCATCATGCCGGGGGTGTTGTCCCCTGGACCCCCACCAGGGTACTATTGACTCTCTTGGACTCCCTAGCGAGGGCTACTCCCGACTAGCTTAGAACCCACAATTGGGGACTGTCGTAACTCCCTTTCTTTACAATACCTTAGATGGTCCAATTTGACCTTCATCCAACATGCAAGTTGGGATTCCCATCAATTGGATAATGCATGCTTGGTTTCTCCTCATAATGAGGGCCTTGCAAATGTGCATTAGTACATACAATCATGAGGGGTATAGATTGGTCATATACTAACAAAGAAACACTTCAAGAACACTTCATAATTTCATATTAGTTATTATTGTGGATACTCACCTGTTTTTTCTTATCATGTTGAGAGAAGTGTTTGACTTTAATCTCATACACACACCTATGTGTGGTATAAAGTTTGGTGATATCGAACATCAAATTTTGTATTCTACCTAGGTGTGATGAGAAATGAGTGTATATGAAAGTTATATATGAAAAAGAGTATAAAGTGACCGAAAGAAAGAGATACTTGAGAAAGATTGATAGAGAACATGAATGATAGAGGCAGAGCAAGACTGTATGTGAAAGTGACGGACTGAAGGAGCGAGAATGAGAGTGAACGATAGGGATAAAAAAATGGTGTGTGTGTGAGAGAGAGAAAGAGAGAGAGAGAGAATGCGAAAATGAAAGACTGAATGAGATAGAAAAGATAAAAAGAAGAGTCAAGCGATGGAAACATTACAAATGTGAAAGCAAGTGACTAAAAGACATTAAGAAAACCGATATTGTGCATAGAAGAGACATAAGATCCAAATTGTGCACGTAAGAGTGATAGGATCCAAATTTGAGTCAATCTCATCAACTTGTGCCTATTTCATCTATTGGAAGTTTTTTAGCAATCGGCACTTCATCGAAAACCTAATTAAGAGGGTATTTCGATCAACTTTAAATAAAACATTGTTCTTTGTTCAGATCCATGATGGGATTATTGTGTATCTTCATAATATCAGAGTAGCTCCTTTTTTTTGTGTATTTTCATGATATCAGAATAGCTCTTTTTTTTTTGAGAGTACAATGAATTGGAAACACACTCACACACCGAACTTCGTAAGGTCTCCATCTTATGTCCAGTCAAGACTTGAACTCAAGACTTCCCCCAGAGACTCAAAGCGTCAAACCACTAAATTATGTGGGCTCAAACCTCGGAGTAGCTCTTTTGATATAAGGTATTCATGTGTAAATATCTTTTGTAAAGTGAACATTAAAGAGATGTGCGTTGAATTAGGGTTGCTTTGTATGCGCATTAATATTCTTAAACGTGATTTAATAGCAATTGAAAGTAATTAATTGTTCAAATCTTCTATCCGTCTAGTATGAATTTAGACCTTTGACGTTTGAACAACAATGTCATATTCATATCTCCTCAAGGAAAATTACATGTACCAGTTCAAATGGACCTTTCACACATTGGAAAACCGCAACTACTATTAGTGGAACTCAACTATAAATGACAAATAAACTTAGTCTTTTCATTATTTTTTTCTCTTTCTTCTTGTGTATTGCCTCTCTCCATCCACTATATTTTCGAGAAAAAGAAAAAACGAAATTATCTCCAGTTGACTTGACTGATCTAATAAATACGTAAACCAAGGCATCCATGGATGCTTGCATTACATAGACTTAGAGGTGTAGCCTTTCTGTCTTTCTTTCAATTTGTGTGCCACATAAATCATGCGGCAGCGACAGCAGGCTTTGAACCCGTGAGTTTTTGAAGGAGGGTCTCTGAGTAGCCGGGCGAGTAGTAGTGCACGATCTCGATTGGATAGTATGTGTTGATCTTGTCGATGTGCTCCTTCAGTTCGCTACCGGGCTCCAGTGGCTGCAGTTTCTGTAACTTCTCAAATCCTCCTGATGTCACAAATTTTGTTCTTGCGTCCGCATCATTTGGCAGCACCTTCGCGAGTTGCGCCACCACGAACTTTAATACGCCATCAGGTAGCCTCGGCCCCTTCGTGGATGCAGACGCACAGGTTAAGTTGCACACAAACGCATTAAAAGTACTATTCTTTAATGCTTTAACTGTTTAATATAACTCAAGCTTGTCTTTTCAAAATAAAAACTTTTCATTACATGCATGAACGTAGGGTGCACAGTGCACGTCTATATGCGCGTTCGCATGCCAAACATACCTGTTACCTGGCTGTCGGCTGAGCCTCTAACATAAATGAATCTACATATGTTGTGCGCAGATTTTGAAAACTTGAATATTTATAGCTGAAAATATACGCCTTCACAGTAGTAGACGTCTTTCAATCACAATTACATGCACGCATGAACACAAAGACCTGGACACCAGCTGGGCATACCTATAATCTTTATATAGGTAGTATAGGTACACATACATGGCACACGCACACATTTCCTTGTGAGATTATACTTTTAATTTTAAGCGTCTCACGCATGCACACAATATTTGCACAAAGGACCTACTGCCTTCATCGAATAAAAAAATGAAAATAACTGTAACTTACTTGTAGTAGCGCGTCGAGTGCAGGGAGATGTGTGAGGTGATCAGTGATAGCCTTCAATGCTCTTTTGCACTTATTTTGCAAGTCTTCACTGCTGGCAGGTGAGAGGAACGTTGAAACCAGTCTAGGAAGGACTCCGGCTTCGGCAATGGCCAATGCATGCACTGAACTATGACGTCCTATCTGCCCTAATGACCATGCACTGGCACTCTTTATATGGTCCTCTTGCTCATTGCATAGAGCGTCAAGAAGAGGGGGTATTCCATTTGATGCAACAATTACATTGGCAAGGGATTCGTCAAATGCCGATATATATCCAAGTGCCATGATACCTGCATAGATAGGGAAGAAGCTCACATAAATCAACTTTTAACTTCTAGTTTGGTTTAGAAGAGACAATTAACTGCTGTTCAGTTTTTTATGACGCATTTGTTGGACATCTCCTAATTAGATCCAGATTATGTTGTGAGTGCAAATCGGATTAGTGTAATAAGCACATGAAGTCTTTGTATGCAAAAGTCAGTCACTGTCATAGGTAATCAGCCAGTATTCTCATGACACAGAAAGTCCTCTCAGATGTTGTCTAGCATGTTGAACGATTGTATATTGTTGTTTTGCGAGATAAATCTGTGTCACAGTTTCTTAATTTGCATCAGACACTGTCAACCATGCAGATTGGGCTAATCAAATATGTGAAAGAAGCCTTTTGTCTGAGTATTCGTTAGCATGGAGTTTTCCTGGTCAATAACACTGGGAGTCCAACTTCAGGGAGTACACATGGAGTTGCACTGAGACTGGATGGTTCAGAATAGCAGAGCAGGAAATAGTAATGACTTGAGCAGCGTCTCCAAGACGGAGGGAATGCATAAAGTTGTAATTCTGCATATCAATTTACAAGAAAGTTAAGAGTGTTTTTTTCTTATAATGTATCAATTTAGGCGTGCGTCCAATATGCAAATCTGACAGCTGTAATGATGTACAAACATTTCACCCGAGGAATAGTCAGTCAGAATTTTCTCAGTTTATCAAATTGCAGGACTGCAGTTACAAGTGACCGGTGCAGGTGTATGGAGTGGTGATCACGGCCCATGGTATAAAGATTGAGAAGGCATAACAGAAGATTTGAATGAGCTGAGTGAGTGTTTCAAAGGTGAGGGTTTCTAGCTTGAGGCCATGCTATATGTTGCAAATATATGTAATAGGTTTCCTACTAAGGCGTGTTCTTTAAGGTGTTACATAGGATATTAAATTAAGAGTAAAGAAAAACTATGTGTCATTTTCACTCTGTAACAAATTAGACAATGTCCAGTTTATGAACTGGACTAATATAAGGTGCATGGACCCTTGTTGAAGTATTGATCAGCCGGAATTTTCTTGACTTATCACACTGGAGGACAGCTTGTGTACATTTAATTAGTCATGGAGGACACATGGAGTGGGAATAAGGGCTATGGCATTAAGGTTGGGAATGGAAGGTTGAGAAAATCAAATTAGGAGATTAATGAAGTACTCAAGCTATTATTATTCTATTCATGACATGTCTGACAGTGCAAATAAATCAATTGCTCAATCAGGCTCACAAAATTGCATGCACGTAATGTTTAATAATGTCAAATCTTAATAGCCACCCTGTATAATTCGAAGCTGTTATGTAAACTTATGAAACTTCCGGCAAGAGAACCTATTACTCCCGGTTCCTTCTGGCACAGAGGGAACCTTATTAGTTCTTCTTTCTCCTTGGGTCCAGTAGGATGAATTATTTGGTGTGGATGGTTATGTACTTCTGAAGCCAGAAGTCTGGTTAGATTTATCAAGGATGATTGAAAATTTAAGGGTAGTCTCCTGGAACACGGCTATTCTTTGCCTCTTTTATGTTGGTTTAACGGTATAGTTGCAGTTATTGTCTTGTGTCATTATGTCCCTTTCAAAGCATGTGCATATGTATGAATGTATTTTGCAGGTCATTGAGCTCAATAGAAATTATGGCTGGCTATGTTTTAATGCATAAACTTAGGTAATGTTACTTACATGTTTAGGGACTGATGGAGCTGTTTATGGCAGGCTAAATCATCATATTAATCCCCCCCCCCCCAAACAAAAAAAAAGGGAACTGTGAATTGGCACTTTTTTAATCTCTCCTTTGTGTTTGTTGTCTTTGTATGCAACCGAGAAAAAAACCCTTTTTCCCAAATTAAAATGTTGATCCATACCAGGCAAACGCTCACTTCCGTATGTGTCTGTGACATTCTCAACGAGGGCAGCAGCTCCACCATTACTTATGACAACCTGAGCGAGCTGTGGATTGTGTTTGCACACTTCACGAATTACAATTGCAGCATTTCTCCTCACTTGGGGTTCTGTATCTTTCAAGGATAAAAAGACCTTTGGAAACACATCAGCTGCTACAACAATCTGCAGAAAGTATCTACTGGTCATTTTAGACCAACTTCTCTAATGATTGGTGAATAGTCATACGTATTATTTCCTAACTTATCGAGTTTACTTTTATTTTAGGTCGTTTATCTGTATGTACGTTGTTTTTATGTTAATCTTAAATTTATTCTTTTGTGCAATTTTTTTTTTGTTGTATCTGTCAATGTGTATGTAGTTGTGTTTTCTATCTTTACTTCAAAGTTCAGATAAATCTGAAGTTGAGGTTATACTGACTATTTATTACTACCTCTGCAAGCTCTACTGAGTGTTTTGCAATAGAGCTGAGACAGCAGCAGACCTGCGATGTTTATAATCATTCAAGATTCCAGTTGAAGTGTATAACAATCACAAAAGATGTTCTCTCTGTCCAGTCCAGACTAACTTATTATAGTAATTTTTACCTGTTTTTTCAAACCTTTATCTCCATGAGTAACCAGAGGTGCAACTAAAGTTACTGTTTTTGCATCCACAACCATCTGTGCAAGTTCTGGAGTATGTTTTGCAATGTCAGCAAGTGCCAATGCTGAAGCTCTGCGAAGAGATAGTTCTGGTTCCTAGAAACAAATCAAATTTTTAATTCTTGATACCACGAATGGCTTCATCCTAAATGAAACTCAAAAGCGAATATATTTGCAGCTTAAAGAGTAATGCATGAAAATAGTTATGAGAATTATCTAGACTGTGATTCAGGTTTTGTAAGGTCTGTTAAACGATATAAGTAGATTAACAGGATTCGGTTGTGTGAGCATGCGAACAAATTTTCTTTTAAATTCGTATTCATATAATTATATTAGAGGTCATTATGTTTTCTTGGTGTCGTTTGGGTTCATAGCACATCTTTGTTCGAAAACAAAGGGCTTAGATGGAAAACATGTTACTGTTCATTTTCATTGTGCTAAGTTATTGCGAGGTCTCGTTCATCTCAATTGTGCCAAAGGTGTAACTAACACGAACATCTCACAAAGGCTAAAGCTGTAACATTCTCCATCGCATAGACTATTATTTCTTTCCATCGTCCTTGCACTCGTATCCTCCTCTTGAGGCAATCCTGTCCGTCCTCCAAATTTCCACCCAAGGTGGGGGGGGAGAAATTTCTGAGTTCTCTCGTTGAGGGTGCTTGACCTCTATGAAGGAGCTCGTTTTGCAGATAGCTGGATGAATCTGAGCAGCATCTGAGAAAATCATCAAAAGCACATAATCCCATACTAAGAATCCAGATCTATTCCTAGAATGGTTTTGACACATTAGTAAGTGCAGTTGAGGCACAACCTCTTTCATTGCATGAACACAACAGGTAAGACTCAAGAGTCGCCATGTATAGTTGAAGCATTCTGAAACTAAGTTATGTACATTGTTTGGAGATCAGTACGCTCGCTAACATCTCTTATTATAAAGTTGAGAACAATCAGGAATTTTTTTAGCATATATTTTGGTATTTTTCCTATTTTTTTAGATATTTAATTACTTACTTTTTAGCTATGGAGTTTCTAGAATGACATGAACTTTTATTCATTCAAAAGCTCTCATCAAGGTACATCTTTGAGCATGGAGATTTTTTTTTAGTTTTTTAATGAGGAAGTTTGGCTGATGCCTAATCTCCCTTGCTTGAATAGATTGAAAGAACATCTGAACATGTGAATGGGCATAATATCCATTGGTCCCCCTTGTATCCCATATGCATGGAGATTTTTTTAATATGTATATCGAGTTGAACATTTATAAATAGCCATGTAAATGTGTGGATATAATTTAACTTGAATTACTCATTAATAAAGGAGTGAAAGCTCTTCAAAGTAGCTTTAAAGTCACTACAAAAGGGTGGTTAGCTTCCAAAATCTAACAACTATTAGATTAGTTAGTTAGAACTCCCGTGTCGCTAAATTTAAGAAGTGCAAAATTTTAAGCCTCCGTCTCTTGCATTCTTTACCATAGCTTAACATTAAAGAGAACATTTGTTTAAATTTGTTGTTGGTCGTCTTATATTTCTTTCATCTTCTTTAGCTCCAAAGCTAACTACATTTTTCTATATTGTCTTCTTTCCATCTTCGTGCTACAATTCGAAGGTGATTTGTTCTCATACAATACGTTTTGGAGTTTTCAAGATTATATTTAGCATGTATATTGGTTTTTTCATTATTGCTTCGCTTAGATTTAATGCAGATATCAATTTTGTTGTGAAAGTTCAATGTCTTTGTATATAACATGCAATGGAATATTTTGTATTTTTTAATAATCTATTTGAGTTCTTGGAATATTATCTTCCTCAAACGTTATATCTTGTCTTAATTTTATGCCCATTTTATTCGATGTTCAACCTTACAATTTTCAATTTATTGGTGAAGCAAGTTTACTACATAGACTATATTAAAGATGGGTGATCAAAGCAATGTGTTGTGTATCCTTATTGCTAAAGATAAACTTGAGGGAGGTTCCAACTACCCTCGTTGGAACTTTATGATGATAAAGCTTCTCATTGCAAATGATCTTTGGAATATTGTAAATGTAGCATGTCTTCATCCATCAAGCAAAGAAGCATATAGACATAATGACATACATGAGGTGATGTTTCCATGGGTGAGTAGTGGAACTTGGTTTGACAAGAAGGGCATGCAACTCAACCTGGTGGGGCAGGCCATAGTGATCAACACCTTCATTCTTTCATAGGTTATCTATTTCTTAGCATGTTGGAGATTGGAAGACAAAGATTTAGCAAAATTGGAAAGAACTTGCAGAAATATCCTTAGGATAGGTGATCCCAACAAGAGAGGTGTGTTTGAAATCAAATGGGCTATTTATGCTAATTAAAAAGATTAGAGTGCACTCGATATTATCGATGGAAGACAAGATGGTAGCAAAATGGATGATCAAAGCATGGTGCCAATCGGAGGCCTTTTGAGTGAAATTGATCCTCAGAAACAAATCTTCTATATGATTTTGGGATTTCCTAGGTGAAAGGAGCTTCATTTGCTCACTTTTTTGTTTTCTCCTTTTCCATTGGGTTGCCGTGATTAGGTAGAATGATTCTATTTGGTCTCCTATTTGCATTGAGTTAGAACCTCCCTTAAGTTTATCTTTAGCAATAAGGACACCCAACACATTGCTTTGATAATCCATCTTTAATCTAGTCTATGTAGTAAACTTGCTTCGACTATAAATGTTGAAAACTGTAAGGTTGAACACCAAATAAAATGGAAATAAAATCAAGACAAGATATAGCGAGTGAGGAGAAGTGTTAGGTTGTTCTTCTAACTTATGGAATGCTATTAGGGGGGAAGTGCTTTGGAAGGTATGGGAAGAATGATGTGCAACCAACTTCGATGATCATCCAAAAGAATGGTTGATTGATAAATTGCTTGGTCAGCTAGGTAGAAGGATATATAATTGTAAGAAGTCCACTCCCTTCAGACACCATAGGGTTGTGGTCTTGGAAAATAACAAGATCAAGAGTAAATGGACCACCCATGAGGGCAACAAAAAGACCATTAACCTCCTTTGTAAAACCTATGGATACTTGTTTTCTTGTCGAATCTTGGCCATCACCATTGTTGCGTTGGGAGTTCTTGCCCCTAGTTTGTGGGATGTAGACAATATGCCCCTTCATTGTACGATTGTTTTTTTTTCTTTTAATTAACTCAAGCAATGGAGACTAGGCTTCAATTGAACTTCTTATTTTTTTTTAAAGTAGAGCATCTAGCAGCTCTTTAATTGTTGAGTGTGATGAATGTACAAGTGCATAATTAATATATAACTAAAGAGTAGAAAAGATTGGATGGAAGAGATGCATAAGCTTTTGCTTTAATCTCTCTTTAAGAAGATCAACCATACCTTTAATTCATCCATGTAGAACCTCTAGTCAAGCTTTGACTACTCGTTAATATGTATTTAACAACCCTAACCAAAAGAACATATTGGTTTTAAAGAGAGCTTTCCAATCTTCGATTATTGGAAGATTAAAACTTACAACAATAGCAAGAACAACTTATTAGTTTGTATGGATTGCAAGGTCAACTTGCAAGTGTTGGATCATCTATCTTGATTAATACATGGTAAATATGACTTTAAATTCTTTGTATGACACTTATTTTTCATTCACTACTCTTGCACTCCCATTGAAAGAAGTGATTTTTGTTGAGTCATAAAGTCGATTATTACAAAAGGAACGAACCCGAAGGAACACCACTTCAAGAAACAACTCAAAAGTTGGTATGGTTGCCAAAGCCAAAAGAAAGGGCAAGAAAAGGAATAAGATTAATCAAGATAAAACAAAAAAGATTAAAGATTCTTATAAACCTTCATTGATGCCTTTTTTTACTTTGAAAAGACCATCGACATTCATATCTATGCAAAAATTAGAAAACTATCACTATTGCATAAAAATGTTCATCATATTGCAAATTAGAGAAAGATTGTTAAGGAAAAAAGGCCAATTTTAAGGTAACCCAATGACACTGATTCGGTAAATCTCATTTAAAATGATGAGTACCATGCATTTGTATTTATTTTTAGAGTACCTTTTGATGAAGCAACCTTATATACTTCTTCATTAAATTTATGGGTTTTTGATAGCAATGCTACCAAACATATTATATTGGATGCAAAGCTTTATTCTTTGCTCTCACATGTAGCTTCAATGAAGAAGGGTGGCATGGGCTAATGAGCAAAGTTATGAATTTGAAGTGTTGGATGTTATTGATTCTTAGCATTACAAAGAATTCGTTGTCCATACTATTCTTTTTAAAGGTTAGTTTTAAGGTAGACCTTCTAGAAGATAAATGTATTTTTAGATCACTCGAATATTTGACATAGTTTTTAATAGAATTTTCAAAGAGTGGGATGTATGTTTTGTAAAATATGAGGACCATTTCACTTGAATTTTTTGATTGAAGGGCAAAGAATAAGTTCTTTCTTTTTTCAATTTCAGGAAAGTACTTACACAAATTGAAAATGAAACGTACATGTGCTTTGTTCTAATAGAGGTGGTGAGTATTTCTTGAAATAAATCGTTTCTTGTCTTGGAAAGGTCATTGGTCCATAACTATGTTTTTCTGGCTTATGGGCATGTTGTTTAAGATACAGATCCCAAAAGATACAAATCCCAAAGGCTCGCTAAGGTAGAGATTGGGAAGGGATGGACCTAAGGCTAGACGAGGGAACTTGTTTCAACTAGATAGCTTGAAGGCTCAGACTGAATTGGATTTCTCGAAGGCCTAACAATCCCCCCTAAGAGGCTAGTTTAATCATCTCACCACACAATGGTAATAATATTATTGTAGAACAAAGTGGTCATGTATTTAAGAGAGTTTCACAATAGTTCACATTTACACACTGGTAAACAAAGAAGGAACAACCATTTAAAGAGAGAACTAGAAATTAAGGCAAGCCTGAAGTGATGCATAAACAACTAGTCTATTTCATGAAGGTTTATTTATGGATGATAATACAATTTCATTTTTATTACGAACTAACATGCCTAGTGTTGACGCACCTTTTCAAGACAAGAAGAGGGTTCATGCTATGAAAGATGAATTAGCATCGATTGATAAAAATCATACTTGGGATTGATTGAGTTTCGAAAGGGTAAGAAGAAAATCAATTCTAAGTGGATGTATAAGAGAAAGGCATGCAAATGGTACCATTGATAAGTACAAGTCACAATTTGGAGAAAAAGGTTTTGCACAGACATAGGGTTGATCATAATGAAACTTATTCTCCTACTCCCAAATAGATAGAAATAGGGTTGATCATAATGAAACTTATTCTCCTACTCCCAAATAGATAGTTGTGTGGCTTGTGATTGCTTTAATGGCTCACTATGGGTAGAACATCTACCAATGGGACATCGAAATTGCCTTCCTTAATGATGACTTATAATACATGTAATCATCTCACTTTGAAATCAAAGGTAAAGAGGCTGAATATGTAAGCTAAATAAAGTTTTTTTATGATTTGAAGAAGATATAGAGTGCATTGTACTAAAAGTATGTAAGCTAAATAAAGCTCTTTATGATTTGAAGAAGATACCAAGAGCATTGTACTAAAATATTCATGAATATCTTACTCATTATGTAAAGAGTATATATTTGTATTTCGTCAAGATTTATGTTGATGCATGTTACTCACAAGTTCCAAGAATGAAGATATCCATAAAATAGAGGAACTCTTAAGAAGGCATCTGATATGTCAACTATTGGCTTGCTACATTTATATCTTGGAATTTAGTTTTCACATATGAAAATACCAATGGATCCATAAAAATGTTTTTATGGTTTTGTGGGTATCAATGCTTTTGCTTTTACCATATATAATCAAGTAGTTGAGTGCTTGATCTTTTTCTATAATATTAAGCTTGATATTCAATTTGCTATTTCACAAGGAAGGAAGTATATGCATGATCCTTCTATATCACAATGAAAGGTTGTGATAAAAATTTTTAGATTTAAGGAAGCTAATATGGACTTTGCAATGATATTTCAAAAGGGTAATAATTTTGAGCTTACAAGATACAATGGCTCAATCTAGGTTGGTAGCTAGGCATCCATCAAGTTGACAAGTGGATTTTCTTTTTGGTAAACAAAACACCCATTAGTTGTTGTCTCGAAGTGAAGATTTGTATCACAACCCAATCATTTTATGAAGAAAAGAAAATCTTTCCACAGATTCTTATAGATTCTCAAAGTGGAATCACAACTACAAAAAATTCCAATGTTTCATGCTCACATTGAAACACATTAAAGTTCACTACATTATACGAAAGAGAAAATATTGAAAAAGAAAATTATTTTTCTTTATGCTACACCAAAAGAATAATGTGGTAGATAATTTTAGAAAGGATCTTCCAAGAGAGGTAGTGAAAATTAAAACTTATGTTGAAATCTTTCCCAATTATTGTTGAGAGGAGAAATGTTGGAGAATTAATGCTACTTAAGTTTTCTATTCTCTCTTATGAGTACAAAACAATTTGGAGAATTTAGAGATATTCTAGTAATTTTCAAAGATGTTAAAATATCATATTATTTATTTTTTGGCTATGGACTTAGAATCGTATGCACTCATAGTCAATTGAAATCTCTCATTAAGCCGCATTTCCCTAAGATTTGCATTAACTTTTGATCAAGGAGCTTAGAGATTTCATAATATTTATATATTCACTCGAACAATTTATGTATAATCAAGTGCTTGAATTTGAATGATTCTTCAATTAAAGAGTGCAAATTATTAAAAGTAGCTACCAAATCATCTAACGGTAATGTTTGTCTTCTTTAGTCCAACAATTATCAAATTAGTCAAAGAAAAAACTTTCCATGAAGTCAATCTAAGCACTTGGGCAAAATTTTCAACCTTCTAGTTCTTTGTGCATCTTTTGCCATAGAAGACTTTCAAGATCATATTTACTCGTATCTTTTGTTATTGTGCACCCTAGGAAACCATAAATGGTGGACTTTTTACCTTTAAGAGAGTATGTCCTTTCACTTTCTTTAGCGGGATATCAAGGTCATTACAATGAATAAATGATGACAGAAGGATGCAAAGATAAGCAGTAATAAATTAATGCAATTTGGCTATATCATCATCAAACGTCCTACGAAATGTGATAATTACAATTCAGTATTTGATTAAATAGCTCAACAATAAGGCTTCTAGGCCAAAATGTGACAAACCCTTGGAACGATGGTAATTGTGGTACTTGCACTAAATTAGACTAACACACTCCAAGGAGACCTTGGATGCCTCTAGCAATTACAACGTTATATGACCTTGGTGATTTTCTTGCTTACATTGTAAGGAGTATCACAACTCTTTTAATTTCACAATCCTGCAAGAAATACAATCATAAATTACAAAACAATGGGCTTCATAACCATTCTTGAGAACAACAATTGATTCATATTGGTGGAATGAATAATAAAATTCCTTCTCCAAATATCAAGAGAGTGAGTATAAGAACTCTTATTTAGAATCTTCTCAATTGTAATTCTTTCATTGTCCTTTTGGAAATCCAGTCTATGTGAGCATAAGCTTTCAACCTATGCTATAGATGGCGTTTTCTAGTAAGTAGCAACCCTTGTTCTTGACCTTCAAGGAATACATGTGGTACACAAAAACAAGAACTCTCCAAGTGTAGACAATGAAAAATTTTTTATATGCTACGTAATACAAATGATAATGAATTTCCTTACTTTGTGTGTGTATGAGACTATGATACTTATGACCATAGTTCCGAGTCCTCCTTGAAATAGACTTATCTAACATGATGGACTATAACAAGGCTTGTTATGTTGAAGGTATTGCAAAGAGGTTTTCATCAATTTGTGGTTCTAGAGAGTAGATGCTCTTGTAGTTCCATTAGAGAGTATTGTTTTTCGTGGCTCTACATGGACTTGATAAGTGGAAGACACCTTATGAAACAATTTTAAAGGTGTTGGTTGCCTGCATATGGATGTTTGGTCATCCATATATGAGATGTCTTTGTATGAGTGGTCAAGACTATAGTGAGAGATTCACCTTGATATGACCTTTCATATATTATCGTTTCCTTGATAGTTGACTATGGAGTCGCCTTTGGTTGAGTATGGAAGCCGTCTTTAGTCAAGTGGTAGTGAAGATTATTATCAAGGGATGCATTGGGCAACCATAATATCCAGGGAATGCATAGAGAGACCACCCCTTTCAATGGGTACCATAGGGTGACCAGCTCTAGAGGGCTTACTTTGGGTGACCACCCCTTTGGGGCATGCCTTAATGAGACCTCCCCTCAGGGGTTTGCCCAATGGGACCTCCCCTTTAGGATGTCATCTAGGTCAACCATCCATTTGGGGTAGGCCACCTTTGGTGACCACTCCTTTGGGGTGTCACTTAGAACAACCACCCCTTGGGGTAGATAACCTTAGATTACCACCCCTTTGGGGTAGGGCCCCTAGGGAAACCACCCTATTAGGGTAGGTTGCCTTAGGGACGTACATGATCAATAAAGGGAAAGATAGATCACATGGTATGATGTATTAATTTTTGCTGAGTTCCAATATAACCCATGAGTCTGGAAAGTTACAAATGGTGAAGTTGAGAGACATTCAAAGTGTTAAATGGTTATATTATTATACCATGAACCATTCCTTTGCAGGATAAGATCATCTTTGGGAACTCACACTACCTTTCCCTAAGTGGTCTCCTAAGCAAGAAGAACCATGAGCTCATTATGCTCCTCTATTTCTTCATCAAAGTTTCACCTAGAGGGTTTGATTTTGTTATCTTTTTCTAGGAATCTTGGCACAATTTAAGGTCCCATAGCCTCTTTAGTAATTACTGGAAATGGACCATTAGCAATATATGAGACAAAATGACTTTATATGGTTTCTCGTTTTTGGCGTGTGCCCAATCATATATGAAGATGTTACCAGGGTGGACTTTTGTTGCGAAAAAGTTGAAAACTTCTCGGAACTAGAAAAAGGAATAAATGGATCAAACAAGAGGACATTGATAGTGGCTGCATTGTTTTAGTATGAAGCAATGGGAACAATACCAATGCAATCTTAATCACAAAGTGAATTTCCAACCCGAGTCAATATAATGTGGAAAACTCAAAGGACTTGAATCATACGGGAGTTGAAGTTTCAGTGCTTTTGGAATTCTCTAATTAAAATGAAGTAGCTTGCTTGAGACAAGAGGGGATTCAGAGCAATTCTAAATTCCACAAGGTATGCAAAATCTGCCCCTTGTTGTACGAGGTGCTTGATAATTGAGGATGAAATCGATTACCTCTTCTTCTCATGCCCCAATAATGAGAAGGTTTGCTACAAACTTTACAACAAGGTGCTTGATAATTGAGGATGAAATCGATTACCTCTTCTTCTCATGCCCCAATAATGAGAAGGTTTGCTACAAACTTTAAGGGATCCTCCCAGCTAAATATGAAGATCTTTTGGCAACAAGCCAACCTTGATGAGCCGATAGGATGCTAGATCACCCTCCGATATGCTCTGAGATAGGAAGTCTTATGGAATATGTGGGGAGAGAGATGCGCCATTATTTTTGGGGAGGTGCACAAGAATTAATCCGTAGAACTTTTAGGATGACCATAGAAGTGTTCTCCCATTCCACCACTATGATCTTTGTAACTCAAGGAGTTAAAAATGGATCCCCTATGAAGGGGATGACAAGGTTGCAGTCAACTCCGTTACGATTTCATCTAAAATTCTTATACATTTTTTCCATCTCCTAATTAACTATTTTGTTATGTGAAAAAAATATTCAACTTGAGTTATCAATGTTGAGTTTGGAGACCTTTAGTTAGCTAAGTCAGCTATCATGTAACCAAAAGCCATTATATTAAGGTCTATGATTTGTCTATTGTTATGGGTATATTCTAAGACTCCCATATTATATGCCAACCGAGTTATTGTCATAATATGTTACTCTCTACTACGCAATGTGAGAAAGTCCATAGATGGGTATGATTGATCTTACGTGATAGCTTTGGCTTACATGATAGCTGACTTCATACACACTTGGTGAAGCCTTACTTAGGTGTGTATGAAGTCTCGCATGTTGATGTGTGTATGTGAGCTCGCTTATTGGAGAGAGAGAGAGAGAGAGAGAGAGAGAGAGAGAGAGAGAGAGAGAGAGAGAGAGAGAGAGAGAGAGCTTGTGCATATGTGTGCCGTATAAGATAGAGATACCTGTACGCAAAGAACTAGGAATTGTATTGCTCCGGCGTCTGCAACAGCTTGGGCAAGCTTTGCGCTGTGTCTGGCAACTTGGGCAAGGGCCGACGCGCCGATTTCCTTCACCGCTGGATCGAATTCTTCCAAGCAGAGCACCAAGGGTTCTAATGTACCTGCATCGACAACTGCTTGTGCGAGAGCTTCTGTGTGTTTTGCGACTGCTTTCAGAACAGATGCCGCAGCTTTCTTGCTGAATCTATTCTGGTCCCTGTCAGGAACGCCATGAGGAGGGGCTCAGCTCTATGAGGAGGAGGAAAACAATTTGAGAGAGAGAGAGAGAGAGAGAGAGAGAGAGAGAGAGAGAGAGAGAGAGAGAGAGAGAGAGATTACGTCAAAGAGGTGAGGAGCTGAGGTAGGATTTTGTGCGATACCACGGCCTCCGCTAGCTCCTCGCTGTAGCTTGCGAGCCTCGAGAGGCCGATCGCAGCTGTTTGCTGCACTTGTGGTACGCAGTCCAGAAGCAATGGCTTCAGGAGCTGCATCACGCCAGCGTTATGTAGCACCTCGACATTCTGTATTGAATTCAAGCAGAGAAAGCAGAATCAAAGAGGGAAAGATAGCGCATATCGTTTGGAAGGCACAGCCACACACACACATTCTCTCTCTCTCTCTCTCTCTCTCTCTCTCTCTCTCTCGCACTCGCACGCACACGGAGGGGACTGCGCAGACACACGTATAGGCGGACGCGCGCGCACACATACTTGAGGCTTGGTAGCTAGTTCCGAGATTGTCTGAACGAATGCGATTCGAGATTTCTGATAGGTCTCTAGGACTTGCAGGATCGATCGGGTGGTGGCAGCCATCGTCTGAGGATGACCTTGGCGATGGCCTCATGTGCCGCGTGCAGGCGCAAGTGCAAAGCGCAATCCCGCGGCCTCCGAGGAGCGCTTCTCATGACGGTTGACGCCTTCTTCTTTTCAATCGCCCATCATTCTTAGGATATTTTATTCTTTTCAATCGCCCATCATTTTAGGATATTTTATAAAATGGATAAGACCAAAAGAGCAAACAATTTTACAACCAAGAATTTAAGCTCGCTTGTTGTGGTAGATCCTTATAAATCAGTTTATGATCTAGTGGATGCCTTGTCAATCATCATTTCAAAAAATTGCAAAAATTGTTTATTTTTCGTTGCAAGGGGACAAATCTCATAGAAAAAAGTTCATGATCTAGTGGATACCTTGTCATCATCATTTCAAAAAATTGCAAAAATTGTTTATCTTTTGTTGCAAGGGAACAAATCTCATAGAGAAAACGTACTCCTCATAGGTTTAGGTATAGTATGAGGCCCTAACGGCATGTGGGTGACAACAAAGATTGATATCTCAAATCATACGTTGTCATGGCACTAGAAAAGGTTTAAGTGAAGTTCATTTTTTCGCCTCTCCATATTCATTTTAGGCAAGAGATCGCACTTATATGTGTGATGGAACATTCCATACTATGCGTCCTAAATTCATTTTATGATAAAAAATGGATTTCCATCATTTGAGAAGAATGATTGAGGCAATCTAGATGCAAGCTTATATAAATATGATAACCAAAATATCAAGAAAAGAATTTAATACATGAAACATGGAACAAAAAAGAATACAAGAAGGAAAATCGATACAAAAGCACAAAAGTAGACTTTAGTGGAAGGAAAACAATGGGATTTGAGTAGGAAATCATTGCATTCATAAAGAATTAGTCTAGCCCTATGTTCAATTCTTAGTTCCTTTGATACATAAACACATGCACCAACTTTTAGGATGGTCATATGATGTGATATGAAATTTGTGACTTTTGTAAACCTTTATCTATGGTTTCATATCTAATTTATATTTATTTTCATCTATTTCAAAAGCAATAACTTATTTTTAAGAACTAAAGCTCATGATCATTTTTAGGAAGACAAGGATCAATGAAGAGCAATGGCAGGTCCTTCCATGATGAGGAAGGAACTTCAATGAGCAACACCATATTTCTTGCATGCAGTACTCATTCTTCCTTAGATTCTTCAAGGCTTCAAGCACATGAGATCTTGAATGTCTATTTAGGGAGCCCTAGGTAATGTTTTTCTCTCTATTCACTTCGAGAGATACCCCCTAGAGGGATGCTTAAAACGACAGTTTTGCATCATAGGATTTGTAAGAAAATATTCATTATGAGTGTCGATATGATCCATCGGATAAATGAAGCAGTGCTCAACGTCCATAGCAAATAAAAAATTAAAATGCTTAGGAAGAAACTTGTTGATCAAGTATTAGTGAAACTCAAAGGCAAACAAGGAGCTCGTTGTTTGATCCCAAGAACTTTAGCATGCATTTGGATGAAGATGGAGCTTTAGTTGCCTCTGAAGAAGAAGATGAGATCTTTCAAGGTTCAGATGTTACCACATCTACTTTTGAAGGTGGTTGTAGTTTTAAGGAAGATAACTAAAACTAATAGAGTCAACTTTTGATATTTTGATTTCATTATATCATTGCTAGATAATAATTAGAATACAGAAAATAGTTTTCTAGTAAAAAATATCATGTAAACGCTCTTTCATATCTACAATACCAACATGAATTTCTTTTGAAGGTGTTTTTTATTTCTTTTTCTATTTTTACAAAAAATATATATATCTTTGACATTAAAATAGAGGAATTTCCGGCAATTTTTAGAATTTGTTCTTACAAATTTTTTAGATTTTCATATAATTTGCCTCATTTCTAAACGCATGTATATAATTATAAAGGGTTTTCTAAAACAAGAGAAAAAAGTGGTAATTTCATGTGGAATGTAGGAAATATTTGCTTTTGAGTTCCTTTATTATGCAATAGTTCTCGTTATAAGTGCAATGCAATTTTTTATATTCTAACTATGTTCTTTTACTAAACAATACTATTGTGATAAGATTGTAGGCTACTTTATGAGAAGTTCTTAGCAAAAAGAAATAATCTTCCTTTATCACATGAGGAGATGAAAAGAATGATAAGTACGCTTGGACTTGATCATGCTTCCATACATGTCTGTCCCAACAATTGTTTTCATATAGAGGTCAAGACAAGGACAATGTGACATGCCCAAAATATCAAATGCCTCATTCAAAGATGAAAATGGTAAAGTTTTAGGAAAGATGTTAAGATGTTTTCCTTTATGTCCATGGAATTTAAGAAACATGTTTCAAAGTCTGAAATTACCTAAGCTTTTTTATATTGCATGTGAAGCATAAGAGCATTGATGGTGTAATGAGAATTTCAATAGATAGTCCAAATTTCAACATATTGATTGATAATGGTAAGAATTTGAAAAGGAAGAACCTAATTTGAAGTTGGGCATTGCATTCCGAGATATTGTTTTTATTCAAGTTAGAGTCGAAATGATACTTTTCTCATATATTTATATCATGTGCATTGAATTGATCATTTTTGTGGTATTTTCATGCAGGGATATCTACTAAGGTCTATAAATTATTTCCACATTGCAATGATTGGTTGAGATCAACGTACAATAAAAATCTCAACTAAAACATTTATCTTTAACATAAACACTTCATATATGATGGTCATTATTTACAACGAATGAGAGAAGCCATATACTTTAATGAAAAAATAGAAGAGGGTACATGTCCAATACCAATGAAACCTATAGATTGGCATCTGAAGTGGCAGTGAGACTTTGTAGTTGGAGAGATTTAGTGATAATGATGATGATAGTGATGTCCGTAAGAGAATAAAGCAGAAATATTCACTAGTAGAAACTCCTTCAACATGGTGTACTTTGGAGTATTGGAAGGAGTTAAATACTTATTACCTTCTTTATAATACACAACAGCTAAGGATGCTTGGGATACACTTACCACTTTATACCAGGCAAGGAATGACGCTCGTGTTGCTTACCTCCAAAAACAATTGGAGAGTGAGGACATGAATGAAGGAGATTCCATGGACAATTTTTTGACAAAGATCAAAGATTTGAAGGAACATTTGATTTCTGCTGATGAAGTCTTGCCTGACAGTTCACTTGTACAGAATGTTCTGAATGGTCTTCCCAATTCATATCAGAGTTTTGTTTCTACTCTTTGTTTGATGATGAAAGGCAATCCAAATGCCTTAACATTTGAGGAGTTAGTCTCTGTTCTATTGCAAGAAGATCACTCTAGGCAGAATAGCTCCATTATGCATGTTGCAGATCAAGCTTTCTTGGCTAGTCAGAAGGGCAAAGGTAAATGGATCTCTTCTATTAGTAAGCATAAATATGGTAATTTTGCACAATCAAAGAAGGATGATAGAGAGGACAAGAAAACAGAAAAGCAGAAATTGTTTTGCAAGTTTTCTAAAGCAAACGATCATGTCATAAAGAATTGTCCAAAATTGGCTACAAAAGAGGCAAAGAAAAAAAGAGGCTGGAATGGTTGTTGCAGAGGCCTCTACATCGAAAACAGAGTCTGCTAATCTAGTGCAAAATGAATAATTAGTGTTTACAACTACTTTGTGTAGTCTTGACCCATCTTCTCCTAAACAGTGTATGTCTGTAGTAGACTCAGGTGTTTGGTACTTATATAGTGGGGCAATCAAACATATTACCTCGAAGAATAGTTTTTTCACTTCACTCGAGCCTCCCCTACAGGGAATACTGTCACATGCACCAACAACTCCTCTTATCTGGTCATGGGAGTTGGTAAGATCATTTTGATTACTGCTAATGGTAGTTCTTTTACATTTTCGGATGCTTTATTTACACCAAGATAGACTTCTTAGGTCTTACAAATGCGATCGAAGTTAAAGTATGTGACTGACCAGGCCACTATATGTTTTATTAAAGAACATATACACAGAAGTGTCCGATGGCCATTTAGCCTTTCACATGGACACTAACAGTAACAATCTCCCACTAAAGGCCAATATGGCCAAAGTAATCATGGGAGAAAAAATAAAGAATGATAAAGAATACCTGATTGTAAGTATACAAACTATATCTCCCACCTGATGAGCATGTTACACAATATACAAGTGACTGTGTAAGATCATGAATCAAGTAACCCCCATCAAGTGACAGTAGTGTCGAAAGCTATCATGTGGTAGAGCTTTAGTCAAAGCATTTGCAACATTAACTCGAGTGTGAACTTTCTCAAGACTAATACGCTCAGTGGCTAAGCAATCTCTTATGAAGTGAATATACCTCACCTCAATGTGCTTGGTCTTTGCATGATAGACCGGATTCTTAGCCAAAGCAATGGCACTTTGACTGTCACTAAGCAAACGAGGCACATGCTAAGGTAAACCCATATCACAAGCAAGACGAGAAGCCACAATGCTTCCTTACATGCCTCACTTGCTGCAACATACTCTGCTTCTATGGTAGAAACAACTATACATTCTTGAAGACGAGATCTCCAAGAGATAGCACCTCCAACAAAATGAAAAATGTACCCTGATGTAGACTTATGATTGTCTACACAACCAGCATAGTTTGAATCTGTGTAACCAATAATGGATGCTTTCCCTCTACCTAAGCATAGACACTTGTCCTTAGTGCCACTCAGATATGTCAAAATCATATTGACCGCTTCCCAATGTTTCTTGCTAGGATTAGACATATATCTGCTCACAACTCCCATTGCAAATGCAATGTCTGGTCTCATAGCTACCATAGCATACATGAGATTGCCAACAACAGACTGATAGGGAATTTTGGTCATGAATTCCTTTTCCTCATCTGATTTGGGGCAATCATCCTTGCTCAATTTCACATATGTGGATAAAGGTGTATCCAATGCCTTTCCACCTTGCATATTGAACCTGTGAAGTACTTTGGATATGTACTCACTTTGAGACAAGTATATGCATCTTTTACTCCTATCATGAGTAATGCGCATGCCAAGAATATGTTTGGCATCCCCTAAATCCTTCATATCAAATGTCTGACTCAACTTCTTTTTGACAATTGACAAGTCATAAGAGGACTTCCCAGCAATCAACATATCATCAACATAAAGTATCAAACGTATCAAGCTACCATCTGAGCATCTCTTTGTGTAGAGACAATGATCCTCATTGCTTCGAGAATAGCCTTGAGACTTCATAAAAGCATCAAGCTTTTGGTACCATTGTCTAGGGGACTGTTTAATTCCATACAAGCTCTTCTTGAGCTTACAAACTAAACTTTCCTTGCCAGGAACTACATAACCCTCTGGTTGTTCCATATAGATCTCCTTTGTAAGATCTCCATGCAAGAAAGTAGTTTTCACATCCATTTGGACTAGCTCTAAGTCCTCCATTGCAACAAATCCAAGCAACATGCCTAGGGTAGTCATCTTGATCACTGGAGAGAAGATTTCCTCGAAATCAACACCATGTTGTTGCTTAAAACCCTTTGCAACAAGAGGTGCATTATACTTTGGAGAAGCACTATCTGATGTGAATTTTAGTTTATATACCCATTTACATGGTAAAGCTTTCTTGCCCTTTAGCGAAGGTACTAAATCCCAAGTACCATTCTTGTGAATAGAATCCAACTCGCTCTTCATGGCATGCTTTGACTTGACATGATCCTCTGTCTGCATAGCCTCTTTGTAGCAAGAAGGCTCACCGGCATCTGTTAGCATAAAAAAATGTAAACCTGGAACATATCTATTAGGTGGATGTGAGACACGTGTAGAACGTCTCAATGGTTGCTGAACAGGAATACGTGCAGGCTGATCTGAATGGACATTCTCTTGAACATCTGTATATGCATCATCTTTATGCATGCTAACCGGAGGACTAGTATCCTCAAACACCACTCTTCTCACGTCAACCTCCTTAATGGGTTGTTTATGCATCTTAGAGTCATTGAAAATGACACCACTACTTTTGATCACTGACCGTGTTTCAGGATCCCAATAGCGATATCCAAATTGTCCTTGTCGACCATATCCAAGAAAAATGCATTTCTTTGCCTTTGGTCCAACTTTTGTCTAAGATTCTTGGGTATATGAACATATGCTTCATGTTACACTTATGTGTTCCTGGAGTAGCTTTGATGTGAACCTTTTCCCTATACATGGGCACTTTTTATTCTAGTGATGGCTAGAGGTTTCTTCCTCATGTTACCACATACTTGATACTCTCATATTGCTGGTACTTTGTACTTAGGGATATTATTAAGCTCTTACTTCAGTTCAGTTCATGATCAATAGAGAGAGCTATTCCAGCCATCGTCTTCTCCATGTGGCTTGCTACATTTGTGCTTCTTGTGTGTGCTTCTCATGTGTCTCTCGTACTTCTACACACCCAACAATGGTATCAGAGCAGGTTCAACCCCTTCTCAAGTTTCGCTTTTTCGCGTTGTGGCACGCACACTTTTAACAGTGCATCGATTTCGGAGCATAGAACTATGAATTTCAGCAGCCAAGAAACATTTCCACCAGGTGTGCTGGAACTGTGAATTTCAACAAGCAAGAAATATTTCCAATAGGTGTGTTTGGTTTTACACCCATTTCGAAGCCATTTGTGCAGTCAGAATCGCCATCAGAGTGACGATTTGTGAGCTGAAATTTTACCATTCATTTCAGCTTTCGTCGAAGTGAAGATTTTGTCACATTCTTGTTCTTTTGTGAAATGAAGGGCAGCAATGACTTGTTTGGCATGCTTTAATCTGAAGATAAGCTTGATGAGACCAACTATTCGATGTGGTCTTACATGATGAATCATGTTCTTGTTGCGAAACAACTTTGGAACATAGTGGCAAATGTAGATCGAAGACCCGCAGGTTCTTCTACTTCAGAGTCTACTGCCATAGATGGAGCTTCTTCTTCGAGTACAGTGGTTTCTCCTTCTCCACCTGGAGAAGCCTAGATGGGATGGAAAAGATGCTCAAGCTCATGCTTTGATTGTGCTTTCAGTGAAGCGTCATATAGTTCCACAGATTCGGTCATGTTCTACATCGAGACAAGCATGGGACACGCTTGCTTCTTTGTATGCTGTGCGTAATGAAGCACGTGTTGCATACTTGAGGAAGCAACTTGAGGATGTATGTATGGCTGAAAATGAGTCGGTGGATGTGTATGTGACACACATCAAGGACTTGAAAGAGCAATTGGCAAACATAGATGAGATCATTCTGGATGCATCACTCATTTCTATATTGTTGAAAGGATTACCGAAATCTTTTCAAAGCTTTGCTGCTACACTCTGTTTGGTTGCAAAAGGGAATCCCAATATATGTGCATTGAATGAGGTTGCATCTTTTCTTTTGCAAGAAGAGCAATCTAGAGTGAATAAGAGTGGTTTGATTGAGGGAACACAAGCACTTGCTATCTCACAAAGGGGGAAAAGCAAGTATGGTTCAGCTTTGGGTTCATCAAAACCAAAGCCTCAACCTTCCTCTTCCACTCATTCCTATAATGATGGTGATTTGCAAAATAAAAAGAGATGCAAATCTTGTCGGAAGGTTGGTCATACTATTGATGAGTGTAGAGAGCTTGCTAAACGCAATGAAAAGAAGAAGGAATCTGGTATGTCTTTTGCTGAAAATTCAGCAAATGCAAAGAATGATCAAGCTAACATGGCTCAAGATTTTTGGGCATGTGTTGTTACATGTCATTATAACGCATCTTTGCATTCTAAATGTATGGTTGTGAGTGAGGCTGATTCGGATTGGTTCTTTGATAATGGTGCTTCAAAGCACATAACATCATGCAGAAGATTTTTTGCCTCTTTAAAAGATGCACCCAAGGGAGTACATGTGGTGTGTGCAAACAATGCGTCTTATCCTATCATTGGAGTAGGAGAAATTGAGCTCATGGCTGCAAATAGGGGTGTGATTCTCTTGAAAAATCATTGTATGTACCCGGTATCAAGAAGAACTTAATTTCAGTTCCATTGATTGCCAAAGCTAGGCTTCATGTACACTTTGTTGATGATAAGTGTATGGTTCATGATTTGAGCAATGGTGATGTTATCGTGATGTCCGGTACATTATGTAATGGTTTGTATCACATGGATACATACAAGAGGGCTGCCTTAAATGCCTTGGTTGCTCATACTTCTTCCATGGCTGAAATGGAGCTTTGGCATGCTCATTTTGGTCACTTGAACTTCAATAGTTTGATTTACTTGCAAAAGAAGGACACGGTTATTGGTTTTCCTACACTTGATTTCATTGAAAAGAATGCATGTGAAGGTTGCATTCTTGGAAAAATGTATCGTGCTTCTTTTCCAAAAGATAGTCATACACACTGCAAGAAAATTACAACTTGTTCATAGTGATGTATGTGGTCCCGTCAAGACTCCATCTTTGGGAAGCATGTATATTTTTTTACCTTCATTGATGATGCTACTCGCCATACATCTGTGTATCCTATGAAAGAAAAGAATGAAGTATTTTCTTGCTTCAAAGCATTTTTAGCTATGGCTGAAAATTTTTCTTCACAAAAGCTTTTGACTCTATGCACGGATCATGGTGGTGAATACATGTCACATGAGTTTAATGCTTTTCTTCGTGAAAGGGGTATTTCACACCAATGTACAGTGCCATATACACCTCAGCAAAATGGTGTTGTCGAGCATAAAAATAGAACTCTACTTGAAATGACACGATGTATGGTTAAAGGAAAGCATCTTCCTGATAAGTTTTGGATGGAAGCGGCCATGTGTGCAAATTATGTGTTGAATCACTTCCCTACAAAAGCATTGAGAGTAATCACTCCTTATGAATCTTGGAATGTTCATAATCCTATGGTTAGTCATATGCATGTGTTTGGTAGTTTGGCATATGCTCTTGTGCCATCACTCTTAGAGTTTGATGTCTGTGGAAGCACACGAACAACACAAGGAAGAAGAAGAAGCTTGGAGCACAACACACAATACTGAATGTATCACCACTAGAATGTACAAAGATAAGTATCCCATTAGGGTAGTAAGCGTATATACAAGCCACAGGAAAAAAACCTCTTAAAGAGGGAAAAAAGTACCCCGACGGTCCTAGTGTGTTCACACACATCACTACCTAAATACATCAACAAATCCCCCCTAGGAGTGATGGGGTCAACAAGAAGCTGGCACTCATGTATAAGGAAGTGCCAAGCTATGTGGAAATCGTTCCACAAAAGGAAGTAATCCCAAAGCTTTGTGAAAAGCTTCAAACTTCTCCCTAGGCAGAGCCTTCGTGAAAAGGTCTGCAATGTTCTCCTGCGTGGGCACATATGCCAAGCTGATCTCCCTAGCAGAGAACCTCTCTCTAACATAATGATAATGCACCTCAATGTGCTTAGTGCAAGCATGGAACACAAGGTTCCTCACAACTGCCAATGCACTCTGACTCTCAATGAAGATGGTGGTGGCAGTAGATTGACCAACACCCAAAGCAGCCATAAGGCGTCTCAGCCACACACACTCAACAGTCGTTGTGAAAGCTACCCTATACTCATCCTCACAACTGGAAGTGGCCAGAGTAGGTTGCTTCTTGCTCAACCAAGATATACATGAGCTACCAAGCATGAAGCAAAAGCCACTAGTGGGCACACGAGTGTCATAGCAGCTAGCCCAATCAGAGTCAAAAAAAGCATGCAAATCTGGCGGTAGTGATCCCCCCTTGGGATAAAACAACCCAAGTAGCCAAGTACCACTCAAGTAGTGAAAGATGCGCTTAACTACCTACCAATGATTGACTTTTGGGCAATGCATAAACCTGCTCATCTCTGAGGTAGAAAACTGAATATCTGGCTAAGTAATGCATAAGTAAATCAAGCATCCAACAGCTTGCTGATAGAGAACAACATCAAATGCATCTCCAGCATCATGAAGACTCAGTCGTAAACGTGTCTCCATAGGAGTGGCAATAGGTTTACAGTCTTCAAGGCCAAAACACTACAACAATGTGTCAATATATTTCTTTTGACACAAAGACATTCCACCATCAACGTGCATAAACTGAATGCCCAAATAATGATGCAAATGGCCCAAATCAGACATCTCAAATGAGGTGTGTAAATCAGCCTTGAAACCAGCAATATGCTTCTCATAAGGACCCGTGAGTAGCATGTCATCAACATAGACAACAATGATCAGAAGCACATCATTAGCACACTTAACATATAAGGTGCTCTCAGTTGGACTGTTCTCAAAACCATGTGCATTCAAATAGGCATGTATCTTCTCATACCAAGCATGTGGTGCTTGCTTTAAACCATATAATGCCTTCTTTAACCTACACATCTGGTTTTCATGCCCTTTCTACACAAAGCCATGGGGCTGAAAAAACATACACTTCTTCATGCAACTCACCATTTAGAAATGCAATTTTAATGTCTAAATGATGAACATTCCAACCATGATGGGCTGCAATTACAAAGATGCTACGAACAGTAGTCATTCGACAAGTAGGAGCAAAGGTTTCATCAAAATCAATGCCTCTTTCCTGCGCATAACCCTTTGCAACAAGCCTAGCCTTATACCTGTCAACTATACCATCAGGTTTATGCTTGAGCTTGTATACCCACTTAGTGCCAATGGCCTTCTTTCCAGGATGCAAGTCACATAAAGACCAAGTACCATTCTTCATTATAGCATCATATTCAGATTGCATAGCAGCCATCCAATTTTCTAAATTTTGTGCTTCATCAAGCGAAACAAGCTCAGTCTCATCACAGGGACTAGATGCAGCCATAGCATAGCAATCTGATGCAAAAGAGGCACTATGAGAGCCTGATCGAGTACGATATGACAGAGGTGCATCTAATTTGTTGTCACGCAAGGTCTACACCAGCCATTTTGGCATAATTCTTGCCTGCTCAATATCAGGTCTCTCATCAATAAGTGCATCATGTAAATTTGCATCAGAAATGGAATGATCTGCATCATCACATGAAACCTGCAAAGGTTGAGAAGTTGCCTCATTAGAACCAGCACTAGATTGTCCACCTCTAAAAAGAGGAAGCAAAGTATCGTACATGTCTTTGGAGCTAACAGATGAAAGCAATGGCTAAATAGTATCTTCCACAAACAACATCACGGCTAACCAGCTGACAACCTCAAGCCAGAAACTATGTGGTAAAGCCTGACTCTTGACCATACACCTCACCATCTCCATGAGTGACCTGTTCTTTCGTTCAGCAACTCCATTCTATTGAGGTGTATACAACACTGTACACTGATGTTTTATCCCACGTTCAACCAAAAGTGCTTTAAAATCAGAAGACATATATTCCCCCCGATCAAAATAAAGGGTTCCCATTTTACATGCTGAAAGATTTTTAGCCAATACCAAAAACTATTTGAAGCACATGAACACTTTGGAATTTGCCTTCAATGCATATACCCATGCATGCCTGGAAAAATCATCGATGAAAGTCACGAAGTAAAGATAATTTCCAAAAGAAGGTGTCTGCATAGGACCACAGACATCACTATGTACAAGCTGCAATTTCTGAGTAGCCCGAACAGAACCATCTTTTGGAAAGGAGGAACGATGCATTTTGCCCAAAATATAGCCTTCACAAACATGTTTTCTAGGTGCCTCAAGTTTCTACAAAGAGGACACCATTTCAGATTTCTGCATGCGTAGCAAATTAGCAAAATTCAGATGACCAAAGCGTGCATGCCAAAGCTTTGCATCTGACATAGCCTGAGAATCATGTATTGCACATGCGGAATCATTTACAGATCTTCATAGTCTATGAGCTTATACAACCCACGACATAAAATGCCAGAAGCAATAATCATGTCGCCATTTGATAGATCATGAAATGTACATCTGTCATCAACAAATTTCACAACCAAGACAATCATGGCTAATGCAGAAACTGATAACAGATTTTTCTTGATCCTTGGCACAAACAAAGCATCTGACAAAGTGAAATAACTACCATCAGCAGTAGTCAAAATGATCTTACCAACTCCCATAACAGGATAAGAGGAGTTGTTGGTGCATGTAACAGTATTCCCTATAGGGGTAGGCTCAAGTGAAGAGAAGAAACTGCGTTGCGAGGTAATATGTTTGTTCGCCCCATTGTCAAAGTACCAAACATCTAAGTCTACTACAGACATGCACTGCTCATGAGAAGATGGGTCAGCACTGGAAACAGTAGTAAACGCCCATTCTTCTTCATGCACAAGATTAGCAGACTTTGTTTTTGGTGTAGAGGCCTCTGCAACAACCATTCCAGCCTCTTTCTTCTTTGCCTTTTTAGCACCCAGTTTTGGACAGTTCTTTATGATATGAGCATTTCCTTTACAGTACTTGCAAAACAATTTCTGTTTTTCTGATTTCTTTTCATCTTTGTCTTCCCTCTTTGATTGTGCAGAATTCGCAGATTTCTACTTACTACTTGAAGAGCTCCATTTTCCTTTGCCCTTCTGACTAGCCAAGAAAGCTTGATCTGCAACACACATAATGGACCTGTTCTGCCTGGATTGATCTTCCTACAATAGAATAGAGACTAAATTCTCAAATGACAAGGCATTTGGATTGCCTTTCATCATCAACGGAAGAGTACAAGCAAAACTCTAATATGAATCAGGAAGACCATTCAGAACGGACTGCACAAGTGACCTATCTGGTATAACTTCATCAGCAAAAATCAACTGTTCCTTCAAGTCTTTGATCTTTGTTAGAAAACTGTCCATAGAATCACCTTAATTAATGTGCTCACTCTCCAACTATTTTCAGAGGTAAGTACCACGAGCCTCATTCCTAGCTTGGTACAATGTGGTAAGTGTATCTCGAGCATCCTTAGCTGTTCAACAAGAGCGATTGTGAGGAATAATGGTACGTTTGACAGACAAAGATATCAATGCATGTGCCTGGGCATCTCTGCCATCCCAAATAATTTGCTCTACAGTAGGTGCAACAAAAACCGCAGCACAAACAGGAATATGCAGAATATCATCATCTTCAACACCTTCTACATCAACTTCAATACCTGCAGTTGTAACAGTTGTAGGTGTCATAGGATGTTTTTCAACACCCTGCATAATGTTCCACAATCCTTTTGCAATCAATACATGTCGCATCATATAAGCCCACAACGAGTAGTTGGTACCATCCAACTTATCCTCAATAGCCAACATACGGAATACATCACTGCTTTCAACCATGGCCTCTTCCTTGATTGACTTCTACTCTTATTCTGTTGACCATTCTTTTCCTTGTTCTTGTTCCTACCACGTTGCTGATTCTTTCCTGGGTAAGAATCATGAACATTATATGGATCTCCACTCTGAGTGCCAACCATAGATTTTCTACGAATCTCCTCAGTCAAGAGTGCTCCACATATGTCATCATAGATGAGTTTACCACCAAGTGCACTATTGCTAATAGCTGTGCAGAACGTATCCCATGATGATGGCAGGGTGCATACCAACAATACTGCTTTAATCTCATTATCCATATCCATTTTTTGAGCCTGTAACTGGGAGAATATAGCATCAAACTCATTTAGATGAGCAGCAACACTATCTACATCCTTCATCCCAAGGTCATATAATTTTCTCATCAGATACACTTTATTTGATATCGTCTCTTTTTCATATGTATTGCATAACTTCTTCCAAAGCTCCTCTGCACTTTCACAGTCTAATACTATAAAGTAAAAATTATCTGCCAGATGCAAGCGAATGGTAGACCTGGCCATTTCATCTAACTCATGCCAATCATCTTCATCCATGTCAAGAGGCTTCTTTGAAATCCCATTTCCTGGCTTCCATTGCCTCCTTTGAATCAGCACATCTTTAATCTGATTCTTCCATAGAGAAAGGTTTGTGCCATCAACTTTTTGGATCCAAAAATGGTCTTTGCCTTGCAAGTTATAGCTCCTTCTCGGAACACTCGCACTAGACCCTGATCCACCAGATGTGCCTGAGACCTCTGATGCCATGATGGTAGAGAACTGGATAGAATGATAATGGAGCTAGAAGAGTCCAAACACCAACAAATAAGTGTATCAAGGAGTAAATCAACCACAGTATAGTTGGCTAAACTAAAAATCAAGAAAAATTTTGCCAGATTATCCTCTGCAAAATGAGCATATGACTAGTGTCAAAATATCATTAAACTGTAAGTACTGACATGTTTTCCTGCATAGTGAATCACTGACTCCATTGCATATAATCAGTTACCCAAGAGAAGCCACATAGGCTTATCGAGCACCTATGAACAACTATCATACATCTCCTATGGCAAGGCTGGGTAAGTCTTCCACCTGCATCAGTAAAGAGACTCCTGGGTGTCTCCTAGTTAAGAAAATCTCACCACAACCCTCTTTATCAAATGTAAAAGGCTTTATGCAAAAAACCTAACCGCTATATCAATGACCACATGGATGTACATAAGCGGTATCCATAGAAGCGTGCATGTTGTGTATGTGCTCAATATATGCAGTAAAATGACACTAAAAAGGTTGAATACATATCCCAAAAACTAGCCAACAACACCTCGAAGTGTCTGTCAACTCTGACATTTTAAGCTCAAAAACCTGCATAAATTTGTAGCGGTTGCTCCCACCAAAACTGAAAACCTTTTGAGAAACATGTAGTTTTACGAGTATGGATGAAAACACATCCCCAAAGGTTGATATTTATTTTTAGAGAAGTACAAAGAACACTCTTCTTGATGTTCTTGGACCTGTGTGAAGAGAACTATGTGCAAATGTACTCCAAAAGACACCCCAAAAATGCTTCAAAAATAGGCTTTGAAAGCAAAGAATGAAGCTTTGAGGGACCAAAGCATGTTCAAGGTAATGTCAACCTTAGTCTTTCCCCTTCTTGAGACACCACAAGAGTGTAGCTTAGTGGCAAGAGATTGCCAAGGTTAAGCGAGCTCTAGGGGGAACAGTACTGGGATGGGTGACCTCCTAGGAAGTAACGGGAACCTCTATCTTCCTTGATCATTGAGGTCCTCCCTCGCACATAGCCAACAGTGACTTCGGTGACTCGAATGAGAAGGTATTCCAAGGTCTATGCCTTGGTCGCCGCCTTCCTCATAAGCCTAAGCCTTGGAGAAACCGGGGGGGGGGGGGGGGGGGGCTCACTTTGCTCGCACAAAAGGAACAAAGCTTTTGCATCAAACTGCTCTGATATCAGTGAAGGGTTTTGATGGCGATGCACCACGGTATGCTCTCCTTATCGAGAGCTTCAGTATGATATCCTCAAAGTAGAAAACGGACCTCCTAAGGCTGCACATGGTACTCTGCACAGAGATTGTAGAATACATAGAAAACACACTACACAGGGAGTACGAAGACAGACTTCTTAAGTCTTACAAATGCGGTCGAACTTACAGTCTGTGACTGACTAGGCCACTATATGTTTTATTAAAGAACATATACAAAGAAGTTTCCGATGGCCATTTGGCCTTTCACATGGACACTGACGGTAACACCACATGCCTATCTGATTGCACATGGTTTTGAGAACAATTCAATAGAGAGCACCTTATGTGTTAAGGGTGCTAATGATGTATTTTTTATCATTGTTGTGTATGTTGATGACATGGTTCTCACTAGTCCTCATGAGAAGCATATTGCTGATTTTAAGGCTGATTTGCATGCATCATTTGAGATGTCTGATTTGGGGCATTTGCATCATTATTTGGGAATTTAGTTTATGCAAATTGATGACAGAATAGCTTTGTGTCAAACAAAATATATTGACATATTATTGCAGCATTTTGGCCTTGAAGAATGTAAACCTATTGCCAGTCCTATGGAGACAGGTTTACGATTGAGTCTTCATGATGTTGGAGATGCATTTCATGATCTCTATCAGCAGGCTATTGGATGCTTGATTTACTTATGCATTACTCAGCCAGATATTCACTTTGTTGTCTCATAGATGAGCAGGTTTATGCATTGCCCATGTGTCAAACATTGCCAGGTAGTTAAGCACATCTTTCGCTACTTGAGTGGTACCCGTCTACTTAGATTGTTTTATCCCAAGGGGGGATCACTATCGCCAGATTTACGTGCTTTTTCTAACTCTGACTGGGCTGGATGCTATGATACTTGTGTGTCCACTAGTGGCTTTTGCTTCATGTTTGGTAGCTCATGTATATCTTTGTTTAGCAAGAAGTAGCCTATTGTGGCCACTTTCAGTTGTGAGACTGAGTATAGGGCAACTTTCACAATGACTGTTGAGTGTGTGTGGCTCAGATGCCTTATGGCTGATTTGGATGTTGGTCAGCCTTCTGCCACCACCATCTTCACAAACTGTCATAGCGCAATGGAAGTTGTGAGGAACCCTATATTCCATGCTCCCACTAAACAAATTAAGGTGTATTATCATTATGTCAGGGAGAGGTTCTCTGCTGGAGAGATCAGCTTGGCATACGTGTCCACATAGGAGAACATTGTAGACCTTTTCACGAAGGCTCTACCTAGGGAGAAGTTTGAAGCTTTTTGCAAAGCTTTAGGCTTACTTCCTTTCATGGATTGATTCCACATAGCTTGGCACTTCCTTATACATGAGTGCCAGCTCCTTGTTCACTGCATCACTCCTCGAGGGGATTTGTTGATATATTTAGGTATTGATATGTGTGAATACACTAGGACCACCGGCGCACTTTTTTCCCTCTTTAGGAGTTTTTTACCCCTAGATATAGACCTATTTCCCTAGTGGCTTACTCATCTTTGTACATTCTAGTGGTAATACATTCAATATTTTCTGTTGTGCTCCAAGCTTCTTCTTCTTCTTCCTTGTGCTAGTTGCGTGCTTCTGCACACCTCAAACTCCAACACGCGAGACAAAGGTTTTTTTTCTTGTTCATATTGGTAATAAAGGTAATGATAATATTGATGATGTGCACTTAGATAATATAGATAAAAAAAGGAAAAGGAATTGGTTAGATAAGAGATGATGTGCATAAACACAAATTTAACGAGTGAAGAGTTGGAACAAGTAAACAAAGATAATTAAGAAGAGACCCTATTGATGGTTAATCCTAATGATTAGAATAAGAACACGACAAAGGATTGTATGTAGCTCTAAAAACCCTATATTTCTCTTATATCTTGTAAGTTCGTTATATTTTGAAATAAAGTAGCACCTTAAAGTATGGTTTAAATACAATTGTGTACATGAGTGTTTACATGCATACATTCATATATACATATATATATATATATATATATATATATATATATATATATATATATATATATATATATATATATATATATATATATATATATATATATATATAGAGAGAGAGAGAGAGAGAGAGAGAGAGAGAGAGAGAGTTGGAGTTAGACGTCTGCGGAAGCACACCAACAACACAAGGAAGAAGAAGAAGCTTGGATCTCAACACACAATACTGAATGTATTACCACTAGAATGTACAAAGATAAGTAGCCTGTTAGGGCAATAGGCATATATACAAGCCAAGGAAAAAAAACCTCCTAAAGAGGGAAAAAAATGCCCCGGTCGTCCTAGTGTTCACACACATCACTACCTAAATATATCAACAAATCCCCCTTGAGAGTGATGTGGTGACCAAGGAGCTGGCACTCATGTATAAGGAAGTGCCAAGCTATGTGGAATCAATCCGCAAAAGGAAGTAAGCCCAAAGCTTTGCGAAAAGCTTCAAACTTCTCCCTAGGTAGAGCCTTCGTAAAAAGGTCTACAATGTTCTCCTGCATGGGTGCATATGCCAAGCTGATCTCCCTAGTAGAGATCCTCTCCCTGAAATAATGATAATGCACCTCAATGTGCTTAGTGCGAGCATGGAACACATGGTTCCTCGCAACTGCCAATGCGCTCTGACTATCAATGAAGATGGTGGTGGCAGAAGAATGACCAACACCCAAATCAGCCATAAGGCATCTGAGCTACATACACTCAACAGTTGCTGTGAAAGTCACCCTATACTCAGACTCACAACTAGAAGTGGCCATAGCAGACTACTTCTTGCTCAACCAAGATATACATGAGCTACTAAGCATGAAGCAAAAGCCACTAGTGGACACACGAGTGTCATAGCAACCAGCCCAATCACTATTAGTAAAAGCATGCAAATATGGTGGTAGTGATCCCCCCTTGGGATAAAACAATCCAAGTATCCGAGTACCACTCAAGTAGCGAAAAAGAGGCTTAACCACCTGTCAATGCTTGACACGTGGGCAATGCATAAACCTGCTCATCTGTGAGACAACAAACTGAATATCTGGCCAAGCAATGCATAAGTAAATCAAGCATTCAATAGCCTGCTAATAGAGAATAGCATCAAATGCATCTCCAACATCATGAAGACTCAATAGTAAACCTATCTCCATAGGAGTGGCAATAGGCTTACACTCTTCAAGGCCAAAATGCTTCAACAATGTGTCAATATATTTCTTTTGATACAAAGCCATTCCACCATCAACTTGCATAAACGGAATGCCCAAATAGTGATGCCCCAAATCAGACATCTCAAATGAGGCATATAAATCAGCCTTGAATTCAGCAATATGCTTCTCATGAGGACCAGTGAGCAGCATGTGATCAACATACACCACAATGATCAGAAGCACATCATTAGCACGCTTAACATATAAGGTGCTTTTAGTTGGACTGCTATCAAAACCATGTGCAATCAGATATGCATGTATCTTTTCATACCAAGAACGTGGTTCTTGCTTTAAACCATTTAATGCTCTCTTTAACCTGCACACCTAGTTTTCATGCCCTTTTTGCACAAAGCCACGGGGCTGAAAAACATACACTTCTTCATGCAAGCCATCATTCAAAAATGTTGTTTTAATGTCCAATTGATGTACATTCAAACCATGATGAGCTGCAAGTGCACAGATGCTACGAACAATAGTAATTCGTCATGTAGGTGCAAAGTTCTCATCAAAATTAATGCCTCTCTGCTGCACATAACCCTTTGCAACAAGCCCAACCTTATACGTGTCAACTATTCCATCAGGTTTACGCTTCAGCTTGTATACCCACTTAGTGCCAATGGCCTTCTAATGCTCGGAATTTTGTGCTTTATCAAATGAAATGCACTCAATCTCACATCAACAAGTGCATCATGTACATCTGCATTAGAAATGGAATGATTTGCATCATCACATGAAACCTATAAAGGCTA
>CM035439.1:74881085-75068585 GCA_020310875.1 Ceratopteris richardii
ACCAAGTGGAAGCAGAACTCCAAATTATATTTCCATTAAAATGATCTTTTACATTTCATGTGTTTTACAAGAGTTATGTGAATCTACAATAGAAGCTGATCATAGCTTTCCTCAGGCTCAAGGGTATTGGTATCCTCTGGCACATTAGAACACCTATCTTGCCTCTCTTGCTCCAAGATTGGCTCTTCAAGGTCAGCCATGTCCCCAGGTTCATCTGCAAGTGGGGGAACAGGCTCCCTTGAAGCTGGTTGGAATCTCTCCGTATCTGCAATGTGCTTCCTTCCAACCTCTTGGTCTTCATCTGGGCATTCATTCAGCCCATTGATTCTCATTCTAATGAAGCTCACTTGAGCATCATCCTTCTCCACAGCTATGCAGTGCCTGAACATCTTTAAGGAGCAAGCCAGAGTCGTTCCTGAAACAGCAGAAAACCTCTTAGAGGCTTCAATCAACAATGACTAATGAAAATTGTGAAAATTGAAATTACCTGTGCCCGAAAAAAGGTCTAGGACCCAATCATCATCATTGGAAAATAGCTGAAGCAATCTCATTATGAGTTTTTGTGGCTTCTGATAAGGGTTAACCAATGTCATGTCCCCAGCTACATGACGAAGTTTCTTGGTAACGGCTGGGAACATGAGCACATTTGAGATCCCATTCTCATTGCAATGCTCCCTGACTCTCCTTTCGCTTACTTCATCATAATAGCCAACTGTAATGCATTCAGTGGCGCTCACAAACCGATGCAAAGGAGTGTGATTTACGTTTGTCTTCACCCTGCAAAAAAGAACTATGAGTCACATAGGGCATCATTAAAGCCATGGAGATAGAAAGAAGATTACTTACCAAGTGAGGCACTCCACAACATGACATCTTGCCTTCAGAGCAGTTGAAACAGAGAAAGACTGGTCTCTGCTATGGAACATTACTATCCTCCAAAGAGGAGACATAGTCAACTCTGCAAAATCAGTGACCATCTTCCGAATCTGAGGGTGTTTGAAGGGTTCATCATCATTAACTGATCCTAACATCCTAAATCCATAGGGTATGTCCGCTATGAGAAGGGAGAAATGTTTTCTAGGCACAACAGAACAAATATTATTTACATCACTACAGAACACATTGTAATATACAGGCCTAAGGGGGTCTAGGGGATTGGAGAAACATTTAAGATCGGGTTCATCATCAAAATCCATCTCCTTCGCTTTCAATCTAGATTTCTCATGCCTTGCTCTTTGAATGTGAGCAAGGAATGCAGGGGGGCAATCATCTAGTACCTCTGTAGACTTACTTTTCCTTGGTTTCTGCAGAACAAATTGGAAAGACAATTAGAAGAGCTCTTCAGTACAGCAAACAGAACATAAAGAACGGATGTATGGCATCGATTTCTTGTTGGGGTAGATGCTAGGCATCGACCTTCTACTGAAAATCGATGCTTGGCATCGACCTTGGGACCTAAGTCGATGCCTGGCATCGACTTTTGCCACGAGGTCGATGCCAGGCATCGACTTTTGTTGCAGGTCGATGCCAGGCATCGACTTATGCTGCAAGTCGATGCCAGGCATCGACTTATGCCCCCAAGTCGATGCCAGGCATCGACTTATGCTGCAAGTCGATGCCAGGCATCGACTTATGCCCCCAAGTCGATCCCAGGCATCGACTTATGCCCCCAAGTCGATGCCATGCAATGCATCAAATTGGTTAGGATGAAATATTCTTATAAGAGAACCTACCCAATCACGAAACAGGATGAAATATTCTGATAAGGCTTTGTAGGATGATGTGGTTGGATAGTCTGCTTGGACCTCTGTCCAAGAAAAGCAACCCAGCCTCTTCATCATCACCTCCTGAATCTTCATGTACACTTTATGACTACAGACACATAAATATAAAAGAGACTAGGTTAGACAAGAAGCATGGGAGGAGGGAAAAAGGATCTGAGAATAACATACATACTTATTGAGCTCAGTCACCATCTCCTCGAGGCTTAACTCCTTCGAGATTACCCTTGACAAAGTTGATATGATCAATGTATCATCCTTGATTCCTTGAAGGGCCCTCCATGGGGTCAGCTTCATGTCCTCAGGAGCCTCTTCAATTGAAAGGTCAACTTTCCTTCCCTTTCCCTTCAGATCAACTTGTGGGTCTGGCCTCGACTTTCGTTGCTTCTGGCCCTTGACCTCCTTGTGCTCCCACATTGTGAAAATTCTATCCTGAAGATCCCAGATCTCACCTGATCTGAATGCCAGTTGAAACCATGGATCATATTTCCTCAAAGCATCTGACTTTCTATTCTCATCTAATGCAATTCCAACCTCAATAAGGCATTGCTTTCGTAGATTGGGATGTATTCTCCCAGCTTCCTTCACAAGACAATCTTTGTATTCATGGTGGAAGAACCGAATTCTCTCTATGGAGGACATTTTCTGCCTGTAGTCATTGTCGTTGTTGTGATCCCAAGCAAGAAGCTTGGCTTCCTCAGTTGTAAGACCAGCATATATCTTACACTCTGCATACCTAAAGAAAAATGTAGTAGGGTGCTCCTTCACTAACTGTCTACGAGCCTCTGCAGAGTGTGAACCTCCAATCACATAATAAGTGTAATCCTCAAACAAACCCTCATTGAAATCCTCCACACAGCTGCACTCATTCGGATCCACCATGACAAGGAATGGCACAACAGTAGCATGAGGATTTATTTTCATTTTCTTCTTAAGATTCTGGACGTGCAAATTATGTGGCTCCCTGATCTCAAGGGGCCTCCTCCCTGTGACTGGATCCAATGGTGGCCTGTGGATAATATTAATCGGCAGGTGGAACAACTGCCCCTTCTTCACAACTTTTCTTCTAGCTATGTCCTCCCTCATCTTATTCTGCTCAGTGCCAAGCACACCAGATGCAAGCTCTCCACCAGGTGCAACAATTATGTCCCCAGAGCTAGAGCTTGAGTCAGAAAAGTCCTCTTCTGAAATTATCTTCTTTTTCTTTTGGGGCTTTTTCTGCACACTCTGCTTACCCCTTGCCTTTACAGGGGTCGTCTTCTTGTGCTGTGTTGGCATGATATTGCCCTGGATCCATGGCATCAGGTCCTTGATGAAATTCACTGAGTCTCTGCATATCTGAGCTAGCCCTTCTGGAACACAGCACTCTGGGCACAAGAAATCCATCTTGCATATGACATTTCTTAATCCTTTCGATGTCTCCACCAAGAAAAGCAGGTTGTCAGAATCTTCATCTTCATAATCCAATTTGCAAACAAGTCCATACTGAAAACCTTGTGTTGTCGTGATCTTTCCTCTGCCATAGGCCCCTGCGAACACAAGGAGGACTGCATTCTTCTCTTCAACGTACTGAAGGCACCATTCGAGATTTGTCATGTCCCGAAGTGGACGATCTGTCCTCATGACCTCGGTCTCCCTAGACCTTTCCTTCATATTTGGATCCTCCACAGGAATTTTTATGCTACTCTGTCCACCTGAGGATATTCCTAGTGGGTTGCTGGCCTTCTCAGAGGATAATGGTGCAATAATTTTCTTTGGCTTTGCTTGGTGACCACTGCCTTTGTCACGTTGCTGGTCAGCAGAGCCCATGGTGACTCTGAGCTTCTTGATGGGCTTTTCATCCTTGTACTCCGCATCCCTGAAGGCACTTGGAAATATCAGATCAAACGTAAATGTGGTTTCAAAGGCCCAAGTCCATGCAAGGCATCGATTTTGAGCTTCAGGTCGATGCCAGGCATCGATGTTTAAGTGCATGTCGATGCCAGGCATCGACTTTGTGTGCAAGTCGATGCCAGGCATCGACTTGAGGGTGAAAGTCGATGCCAGGCATCGAGTTGGGGGTGCAAGAGTCGATGCTTGGCATCCACTTTTGGGCCCAAGTCGATGCTTGGCATCGACTTTTGGGCCAAGTCGATGCCTGGCATCGACTTTTACCCTCAAGTCGATGCCTGGCATCGACTTGGGCACAAAAGTGGATGCCAAGCATCGACTTGGGCCCAAAAGCCGATGCCAAGCATCGACTTTGCACCCAAAAGTCGATGCCTGGCATCGACTTTTCAGTGCATGTTGATGCCGGCAAGTCGATGCTTGGCATCGACTTTTGGGCCCAAGTCGATGCCTGGCATCGACTTGTAGGTGCATGTCGATGCCAGGCATCGACTTGTCGGTGCAAGTCGATGCCTGGCATCGACTTGCAATCCTAAGTCGATGCCTGGCATCAACTTACACCTTAAAGTCGATGCCAGGCATCGAGCTGTACATGCTTTGGATCCATATTTCTAGAGGTAAGAAAAATAAATACCTAGAAATCAGATATTTACACAGACATACAGAGGGAATCTTTTTGGAATCTTTATTTATGTTATGATTTTGTCTACCTCTTGGTACTTTTGGCAACATTCTTCTTCTCCATCAGACTTGGCTTGCTGGTATGCTGACCTCTGTGCTCCATGGCTGTCTGTGCTCTGCTGCTCTCTCTTGCTCGTGGATTTTGAAAATGCGAATGATCTCCTCCTCTGGTATTTATAGGCAATTGGGTAACTTGAACCAGAAACTAACTGGATCTAACTGAATGAGTCCACTTGCTAACTAAATCTGTCAACTTATCTAACCAGGGAATAGCACCCACACAAATAGGCTGTTTCAGAGCCACTTTAAAGAAATATTCATAGACCCTTGCAACTATTTGTTGGTGCATTTTGCCCAAGCCTACATGCTTGATATGCTTGATATTATCCTCATTTGTAAGTCACATGAGTAGTCATGTGAACACCTCTTGTAAAAGAGTACATTTTATCTCTTGTAAATGGAAAAAGAAAAAAGGAAAAGGATGGCTTACCTCATCCATGATGTAAAAGCAAATTCGTGGCTCCAACTACCAAAATCACGAATTTTTGAGCTGAGGGAATCTCTCCTAACTTTGGGGATCACTTTTAGGTGGAGCCATTCGAATTCGAATTCAAAACTCCCTCCAAGAATTGCTATAAAAGGAGCAAGAAGGAAGAGGCGATTAGCAAGACTTGTACGTGACCACTTCATGTCATTTTGTAGAGATTGAAGAGCTTACTCCATAGCTCTATCATTCTACTCCCATTGTGCAAAGATTCATTGCCAATGTGGTTGTAATCATATGTGAATCTATACATTTATTATCATCTACCTCTCTGTTTTGTTCTCTGCTATACTCACTCAGAGCAGTAACTTCAGAAGGTCATATCTCGAGTTTTACTGAACCTTTTTCAGTGTTTTAAAGTGCGTTGGATAGCTCTCACTGTCTAGTTTCTACGTATAAATTTTCAAGGTCATTGGATTTATAATTTTGGAGATATCTGCATTTTACTGCTTACTGGTCTATCTCTGCAGAGCCCCGAGAATTGTGGGAATGTTCCAGAACTTGATGAAACTTGTTCTCATTGCTCAGTCCATCATTTGAAGTGTTTTAACTTGGAATAGGAAGCTTGCTAAGTCTATTTGCTATGCCCAAAAAGAATTTTTCTAATTCCTTCCAGGTTGAGAGCACTATTCATTTTTTCCAGCAGGTGTATGTCCAAAAATAGCAAGTTTTGGGAGCTAGTCATTTCGCAACTTGTCGGTCTTGACTTAAACTTTTGGGATACATGTTCCAAAGTACTTGGCTGATATTTTGGTGGATTTAGGAAGCTCAAAGGGTCTACTAATCAACTCTGAAGTCTCAGTTGGCTGGTGTGAAGCTGGTTGTAGCGGCACCTACTCATCTTTGGATTGCATCCACCATCTCTCTTCACAGTGGTATCAGAGCATAGTCAAGCAACATGGGAGATGGATTTCCATCAACAATTGACAAATTGGATCGAAACAACTACCCGGCATGGTCTCTAAGGATGGAGGCTTACCTTCAAGGAAGGAATCTATATGGATTCATATCCGGAGATGAAGCAATGCCAACCATGAGGAACAAAGGGCAACCATCACATGAAGAAGTGGAAGGACTTTCGAATTGGTGTTCGAAGGATGCACTTGCAAGGTCCTATATTCTAAACTCAATCTTTGATTTTCTTTTACCTCATGTCAAGGGATGCAAGACATCAAGAGAAACCTGGAATGCACTTGCTTCTTTCTTCTCTTCCAACACTCGAGCAAGGAAGAACCAATTGTGGATGGAGTTCACAACAATGAAGAAAAGCCCGAAGCAAAATGTGACTGATTATGTCACAAAGATGAAGGAGATTTCCGACCAACTTGGAAGCATTGGAGAGGTAATTGAAGAGGAGCAAATCATAAGACAAATCATGAATGGAATCAAAGCAGACGACAAGTGGGAGTCATTCACAACAGCCATGGATTTATACATGGATATGCATGTACCCGACCTCAACACACTCATGGGCCAACTCTTCACTCATGAAGCAAAGATTAGCAAAGGTGGTGAGTCCTCAAGAGGTAATCAAACTTCTGCCTTATATTCTGATAAAGCTAAGGTCAAGGACAAGTCAAAGAATAGGAAGAATGAAGATGAAGGAAGCTCTTTCCAAGCAAACTTTGCAGGTAGAGGAAGAGCTAGAGGAAGAGGCAGAGGTGGAAAGCAAGGCAGGGGGAGATTCCAATCATCTCAACCTTGCAACATATGTGGCTTATCTAACCATACTACTGAAGAATGTTTCAGGAATCCAAGGAACTCAAGAGGAAGAGGATTCAATAGAGGTGGCTATGGATCAAATAGAGGCAGGTACAATGGAGGCTACAACAACAATTACTACAACAACAATTACAACAACAACAACAACTATCAAAGTGGCCATAGAGGAAGAAGAGATTACAATAACTATGCAGAGGACCAAAGTCAAGAAGATTCATTATTGATTATGAATCTATCAACGAAGAAGGGTAAGGATGCTGATCACATATTTTACATTGATTCGGGATGCTCGAACCATGTAGCAGGAAATGTGGCTTTACTTTCTGATTTGGAAGATCCTCATAACAAGCATGAAGTGCAGACAGGAGATGACACAAAGCACTCAGTGGAGAAGATAGGTAATGTGAAGACATCAGATGGGAATATGAACCTCTTAAGCAAAGTCTTGTATGTCCCTACAATTACCAAAAATTTAATAAGTGTTGGACAGATTGTTGAAAAAGGATTGCAGGTTAGATTCAATCGATTTGGAGCATATGTTGAAGACCCAAGGCAAGGCTTTCGAAGGATTGCCAAAGGAGAAAAGACAGGAAGGCTTTTCACTTTTGAAGTGGAAGATACAAAGAACATAGCTTTGTTTAGCTATGGATCTCAAACTCTAACAGAGTTGGAGATATGGCACAAAAGGCTTGCTCACATTGGTGAGAGGACACTCAAACAGATTTGCAGGGACCAAAGTGTACTTGGTTTGCCTAATATCACAAGGCAACACATGATTTATAAGTGTGAAGCTTGTCAACTCGGCAAGGCTCATAGACAACCTTTCAATAAGAAAGGATATATGTATCAAAATCCTTTGGATCTAGTGCACACGGATGTGTGGGGTCCAAGTAAGGAGCCATCTATATCAGGCTCAAGATATTATGTGTCTTTCATAGATGATTGTAGCAGGTGGACCATTCTGTTTTTCATGAAGCACAAGGATGAAGTGTTTAATTGCTTTAAGAAGTATATTGCTCTTGTTGAAAATCAAACAGGTAGGACTTTGAAAAGACTCAGATCAGATGGTGGAGGAGAATACTTCTCTTCTGAATTTGATGCCTTCTTGCATGAAAGAGGCATTAAAAGGGAAGTCACTACAAGGTATACACCTGAACTCAATGGTGTAGCAGAGAGGAGGAATAGAGCTATCGTCGAAGCTGCAAGGTCCATGCTCAACGAAAAGGGATTGCCGAACTACCTATGGGCAGAGGCTGTGTCGACAGCCACATATCTCATAAATAGACTTCCATCTAAGTCACTAGATGGAACCACTCCATATGAAGTGTGGAATGGAAGAAGACCTAGTCTAGAGCATTGTAAAATCTTTGGATGCTTAGCCTATGCTCACATTCCTTCTCAAGTAAGAGGGAAATTGGATCCCAAGGCAGAGAAGTGTGTATTCATTGGTTATGATCAAAACCAAAAAGGATATAGATTGTACAATCCAACCAATAAAGGATTTTCTGTGAGTAGAGATGTAATTTTTGATGAAAACAAATCATGGTTTGATGATGACAGGAAAGTGAAGCTGCCATATGACTTGGATGAAGATTTTCCATCACTTCAACCAAAGGAGCCAAAGCAGATTGAAGAAAGTGATTCGGAGATTGACCTAGAAGACTTGGAAAGACTAAAGCTATGGAAGAACAAAGGTAAAGCAAAGATGCAGGATGCTACATATGGACCCGAGAGCTCACATCAACCACTTAGAAGGTCTTCGAGGGAGAAGAAGAAACCAGAGAGGTTTGGTTATGATACTTCTTTGGTCACCAAGCACTCAATCTACATTGCAAAGGATTCAACCAATGAAGAACCTACCACATTCGAAGAAGCACAAAGCAAGAAAGCTTGGAGAGATGCAATGGATGAAGAAATGGAAGCCTTGAAGGAGAATGACACTTGGGAGCTTGTACCTAACAAGCCATCTATGAAGATAATCGGATCTCGATGGATATACAAAATCAAGAGGAATCCAGATGGAAGTATAAATAGACACAAAGCAAGGTTAGTTGCTAAAGGGTTTGCTCAAACCCATGGTATTGATTATGAGGAGACTTTCTCTCCTATTGCAAAAATGCCTACAATTAGGGTTCTCATTAGTCTTGCTGCATCTAGAAATTGGAATCTTTATCAACTTGATGTAAAGAATGCTTTCTTGAATGGATGGATTTCTGAGGAAGTGTATATGGCACAACCTCCTGGATATGAGGATGCACATCATCCTAACTATGTATGCAAACTAAAGAAAGCTTTGTATGGATTGAAGCAAGCTCCAAGAGCTTGGAATTTCAGATTGGTTACTTATTTGCAGGACCAAGGATTCAAAGCTAGCAAGGCGGATACCTCTTTGTTCATAAAGAGGAATGGATCTGAAGTGATCTATTTATGTGTGTATGTTGATGATATTATTATCACAGGCAATGATCTTGAAGGAATCAAACAGGTAAAGAGTCAAATGAAGGAGGAGTTCAAAATAAGTGACCTCGGACCACTCACTTATTTTCTTGGATTGGAGTTGATCTACACAGATTCAGGTATATACATCACACAAAGGAAGTATGTCCATGACATGCTCGTCAAGTTCAAGATGGAAAATACCAAGTGTGCAGGTACACCTATGGAGCAAAATCATAAGCTTAGTGCTTATGAAGGAGAGCCAATTGAAGACATCACAAGCTATCAAAGCTTGGTTGGAAGTTTGAACTATGCAACACTCACAAGGGTGGATATATGCTATAGTGTTAGCATATTGAGTCAGTTTATGCATAAGCCGAGAAGACCACATATGGAAGCGGCTAAGCGAGTCCTCAAGTACCTAAAGGGGACCATGAATGAAGGTTTGTTCTATTCATATACTTCAGATATTGAGCTAAAGGTCTACTCAGATGCAGATTGGGCCGGATCTAAAGATGATAGAAGAAGCACATCAGGGTATATATCATTTGCAGGTTCAAAAATCATTTCTTGGTCATCGAAGAAGCAACCAACCGTGGCATTATCTTCTACTGAAGCAGAATATAGAGGTTTGGCTAATGCAACTCAAGAAATCATGTGGTTAAAATCTTTGTACACAGATCTTGGACTTCATTCTTCAACACCTCACATTTTTGGTGACAACACAAGCTCACTACATCTAGCAGCTAATCCGGTATACCATGCTAGAACCAAGCATATTGAAGTCCACTACCATTATGTAAGAGAGAAGCTAATGAGCAAGGATATTCAACTATCCTATGTCTCTACAGATATGCAATGTGCAGACATGTTGACGAAAGCTCTTGATGGTACGAAGTTAAGTAGATTCAAGTTGATGATTGGTTTGCAGGAAATCAAGGACAATTGAAGACTTATTTGGAGGCCAAGCATGTTAGGCTTGAGGGGGAGCTGTTGGTGCATTTTGCCCAAGCCTACATGCTTGATATGCTTGATATTATCCTCATTTGTAAGTCACATGAGTAGTCATGTGAACACCTCTTGTAAAAGAGTACATTTTATCTCTTGTAAATGGAAAAAGAAAAAAGGAAAAGGATGGCTTACCTCATCCATGATGTAAAAGCAAATTCGTGGCTCCAACTACCAAAATCACGAATTTTTGAGCTGAGGGAATCTCTCCTAACTTTGGGGATCACTTTTAGGTGGAGCCATTCGAATTCGAATTCAAAACTCCCTCCAAGAATTGCTATAAAAGGAGCAAGAAGGAAGAGGCGATTAGCAAGACTTGTACGTGACCACTTCATGTCATTTTGTAGAGATTGAAGAGCTTACTCCATAGCTCTATCATTCTACTCCCATTGTGCAAAGATTCATTGCCAATGTGGTTGTAATCATATGTGAATCTATACATTTATTATCATCTACCTCTCTGTTTTGTTCTCTGCTATACTCACTCAGAGCAATAACTTCAGAAGGTCATATCTCGAGTTTTACTGAACCTTTTTCAGTGTTTTAAAGTGCGTTGGATAGCTCTCACTGTCTAGTTTCTACGTATAAATTTTCAAGGTCATTGGATTTATAATTTTGGAGATATCTGCATTTTACTGCTTACTGGTCTATCTCTGCAGAGCCCCGAGAATTGTGGGAATGTTCCAGAACTTGATGAAACTTGTTCTCATTGCTCAGTCCATCATTTGAAGTGTTTTAACTTGGAATAGGAAGCTTGCTAAGTCTATTTGCTATGCCCAAAAAGAATTTTTCTAATTCCTTCCAGGTTGAGAGCACTATTCATTTTTTCCAGCAGGTGTATGTCCAAAAATAGCAAGTTTTGGGAGCTAGTCATTTCGCAACTTGTCGGTCTTGACTTAAACTTTTGGGATACATGTTCCAAAGTACTTGGCTGATATTTTGGTGGATTTAGGAAGCTCAAAGGGTCTACTAATCAACTCTGAAGTCTCAGTTGGCTGGTGTGAAGCTGGTTGTAGCGGCACCTACTCATCTTTGGATTGCATCCACCATCTCTCTTCACACTATTTATATACATTTGCATAGAAATTACATTTCAATGGCAATAGTATGGTATGTCCATGAGGATGTCTAAACTCATGTAGAGATTTGTTTCTAAGAATCTCTTTCTTGGGAGAAAATCAAGTCAAAGTTGTGTTAAATGTGGGAGACTAATGACATCTTTATAGTATTACCCTCCTCACTTTAGTTCATATTCACATTTATCTTGTAACTCACTTGTGAAATGGAAAATCACTATGAATAAACATTCTAGTACAGGACCTTGCAACTATTTATATACATTTGCATGGAAATTAAACTTCAATGGCAACAGTATGGTATGTACATGAGGATTTCTAATCTCATGTAGAAGTTTTTTCTTAGAGTCTATTGCTTGGGAGAAAATTAGGTCTAAGTTGTGAGATTAATGACATCTTTATAGTGTTATCCTCCACACTTTAGTTCATATTCACATTTATCTTGTAACACATTGTTGAAATGGAAAATCAATGTATGAATATACTTTCTGTGTGCCTCTTTTACACATAATTCTTTTTCAATATACTTTCATCTACCTCTTTGATATCTAGCCAAGACCACAATAAAACCTAATCCTTGAAATCTTAACCAAATGTAAAATTTCTTCTTGTATAGTGTTCAATGGCATAGCATATTCCAGTTGGAACTCAACTTGGATATATTCCAGTTGTAAAATTTCTTCTTGTAAAATTTCTCCAAACAATTTTATTATATATTCCTGTTGGAACTCAACTTGGATATATTTTGATTCATTCACAATGCTTAGACTGAATGACTCATATGTAGTTAGAAATCAACTGTGTTTCTCATTTGAATCAAAAGTGAATCAAATCTTTGGTTCCCTTATTAGTGTATATTTGAGTAATTAAGTGATTTGATGTAATTTGATGTTTCATGTTATTTAATGTACTTTAATAAGCTTTTGATTTCATATCTTCTTGATGTGACATTTGATGTGATATCTTCACTTGATCTCGGATTTCTACTTATTTAAAAAGGTCATTCATCTTCAGTCTTCTGTGAACTCAATGAAGATGAGCTCAATCTTTTCAGTGGATGCTTGGGCATCAGCTTCCTCTGCTCATATTGATTCATTGTTCTCAGTTGAACCTTTCCAGAGAAGTGATGATCCCTATGATTTAGAACGTGCTGATGATTCCATGTTTTCGTCAAGAGGTATTTCAAATATATAGAGAAGACATGGAAAATAGAAATGAGAAGTATGTGTTGTATCGTCACTTTACTCGATTATGGAAGGAAGAGTTTAACAATGTTTCTATTCCTCGTAAAGTTAGAATGGGTGAATGTTCAGTTTGCGCCACTTTGAAAAACATGGCAAAAGGGGCTACAACACCACAGGAAAAGCATAATTTTAAAAACCTTCTTAACAACCATCGTGACAGTCAAGCATTAGAGAGAAAGAAAGCAATTCATCATCGAAGTAAGGCACTCAGAAATCCGGAGCATTATATGTGTTTGTTGATCGATGGTATGGATCAAAAAAAAACTTGTTTGCCACATTTTTATCGCATCCCTAAGGACATTGGAGATGAAGTCCTTGTGCAAATGCATTTGGTTGGCGCTTTGGTATACAATGGAACTGTAATGTCCAAGGTTTTCTTCATATATCCGAATGTGCATAATGATCCAAACCTTACAGTTACTGTCATTCATCGTGTTTTGCAATCATGGAAGGGTCTTTTGCCACCAACTCTATATTTGCAACTAGATAATACTCCAAGAGAGAATAAAAATTCTACAGTCTTTGGATATTTAAGCATGCTTGTTGAAAAACAGGTATTTCAGAAGGTTAAGGTAAATTTTCTTCTGGTTGGCCACACTCATGATCACATTGATCAAATGTTCAGTACTTTCTCTAAGAAGTTGGCACGTAACAATGCTTTTACTCTTCCGATTTTATCTGAGCTGATTTCAGAAGCATATACTCCAAAACCAGAAGTTCAACACCTCACACAGATTTATGACTTTAAGCACTTTTGCTCAATGGGCCTTGATAACAGTGCTAAGGTTTTGGCTCCATTGCACAATATTAGTTTCAACCATGTATTCTTGATGAGGAGGGTTGATGAAATAACCCTTTTATTTGCAAAGCAGTATTCATCTCCTCTTGGGTGGGAGCCTAAAGAGGGATGCAGTTTCTTATTGCAGGTGCCTAATTTGTCTAATGTAACAGTGTATGGTGCAGAACAATCACCATATGAAGATAAAAACAATACAGAAAGATGTGGAAGTGTGGTTGATCAAAGTAAAAGCTGGATGCATGCACTCATTGAAAAGAAGAGACATATTGAGCGTGCAAAAAAATATGCTGGAGATCAAGATGTATCTTGGTGGGAGGACTTTTTCAATCATCAAGAAGAGATTATACAGTATACAATTGCAGGTCACTGGCCAGTTGATGTTCCATTCACATGGGATTTTTGTACACAAAGATCCGTGAATGTGGCCCAAGCATGTAATGCAGATGCACTTCAAAGTTTTATACATCCACCAGAAAGAAATATTTATGTACGCCCAAGGATGACAAAACAGGCAGAAGCAAGATGGCAAGGAAATTTAATAGAGATAAATGTTGGAACGCTTATTGCAGTACTTGCTGATGGTGATGAGGCTACCAGACCATTTTGGATTGCAAAGGTTTTAGAGATAACTAAAGATATTGATCAGAGAAGAATAGAGGCTTTGGTGGTGCATTGGTATTACACTAAAAGTAGTAATGCATTCACAGGTAAATATAACTTAGAAATGGTGTGTGATACTAAACGAACAGGTTCAAAAAGGAAAAAGAATATTCGAAGCACATCCACTCTTAAAATGGATGATGTAGATATTCTTGTTTATGATTTTTCCTTGACAAAAACTGGTCACTTGAGGAAAGCAACCATCAACATGATAAAACAAAAGCTTCCAGATGTATGTGGTACAGGAAATCATAGGAAAACAAGAAGAGTTGTGCATGCTCCTGCAGAATTTGGTATGTACGTGGATGAAGATAGAGCTCTTGTGGATATAGAAGAAGAAGAAGAGAGCTCTCAATAGTATGAGACTGAATCAAGTGCATCAGATGATGAGGGTGTAGACATAGATCGACAAAGTTGTGAGTTGCATTGAAGCTCTCAGACATTTTTAGTGCTTATGTAAATGCCTCAAAGTAGTTTGGTTAATGAAACCATGTTTTGTAGCAATTTTGAATAACAATAAGATATCCACCCATTAAAGATATGTCTAAAATGTTATTTTTGTGTAAAAACTATTGATTTCTACATTCTTATATATATTTTAGACATGTCAATGTCTTATCATATAGATTTTGGACATGTCAATGTCTTATCATATACATTTTGGGACACGTCAATGCCTAATATAGTGAAATTTTGACTACATTTTGAGCTCATTTTTTTTTGAGAAAATGACAAAAAACGTCAAAAATTACTTGTTTTCACCTCATTTTTGTAATATATGTATACTGGTGTAAAGGAATTCCAAAAATGAGGTGAAAACATGTAATTTTTGACGAGAGTGTTCTCTTTTTACGACATAGTTCTCGTTTGTTACGACTCGCTGTTTCCTAGTGATTGGATTTCCCAACCTTTACAAGTTTCAAATGATAATGTAGACCATTCTATTTTTTATGCAAATTTACATGGTGCACTTATTGATGAGAGAGGGCTCAAATGCATTTTGGCTTATTTGGGTGTTCATCGGTGTTCTACCACCGCCATACTTTTAGATAAGCAGAGTGCATGGGCACTTGCAAGGAATCCTATGTTCCATGGTCGCACAAAGCACATTGAGGTGCACTATCATTATGTCAGGAGAGAATCTATAGGATACTGTTGCAAAACTTTTCAATAGGGGGGCCTAGCGATGCTCCTGAATTGAAAAAAAAAATCGGGGTTCATCACTTATGCGATGCTAGTGTCGCATAAGTGACGAGCCTATTTTTTTTTAAAAGATGTGTCGTCACATAAGCGATGTTAGTGTCGCTTATGCGACACTAAAACTATGCGTCGCAAATAGCTTCGCTAAATAGCGATGCTTTTAATCATGTTGGCAAACTGCCTGTGATGTTTGAGCATCACATAAGTGACGTCCTGGTGTTCCAGAGCGTCGCATAAGCGACACTCTGGAATGTTAAAAATAAATTGATTTCTCAAATGTGCCGGGATTTGGGAGAGAGAGAGAGAGAGAGAGAGCCACAAGAGCTCTTCCTGTGAAGCAAGGTACGCACATACACACACACATACACACACATACATATGCATACACGCACACATATACACACATAGAAACACACACATACACATAGACACACACACATACACACACATATACACACTAATTTACATACACACATACACATGCATACACACACACATATATACACACATAGACACATGCATACACACATAGACACACACACACACATACACACACACAGACACATACACACTTACACACACACACCTCTACACACATTTATACACACACATACACATGCATACAAACACATATATATAGATACACATGTATATACATACATAGACACACACATACACACATAGACACACACATACACACATAGACACACACACACATACACACATAGACACACACATACATACACACACATACACACACATATAGACACATACACACACATATATGCATACACACACACACACGTAGAGAGACATATACACACACATACACATACATGCATACATATGCATACATAATACATTTGCATATGCATACATAATGCATATGCATATGCATACATACATACTTACATGCATACACACACATGCATACATATGTATACATAATGCACAATGCATATGCATACATACATGCTTAAATTCATACACACACATACACATTTTGCCATTGTGAGAATCAAGAGCACAGAAATTCGAATTTGTGTCTTCTCCTCCCTCTATCTTCTTCTTTGTGAGCTTGTATGCTTGTGTATTGCTTGGAAAGAGTGTAGGGAAGTGTTGTCTATCCATGAAAGTGTTTGTTTACTGTGGTTAAGGTGTGTGCAAAGTGTAGGAAGTGCTGAAGTGTAGGAAGGTCTTTCCCGTGACTCAATATTTTGCTCATAACTTGAAGTAGAAGTGTCAGAATTGAGTGAAAATACTTCCATTGGATGCGTCTTCTTGAGAGCTTCGAAATGCATATGCTATTTGCTATATTTAGAGTTCGGAGCTGAGAGAAAAGCTCAATTTACTATTGGCTGCTGTTCCAAGTATCGTGACACCATTACTAATAGTTGAAGCTTGTTTGGATTAGTCTTTGCATTGTTTGCACTCTTTAAGTAACTCGTTTGCATTGATTGTCATTTGAATGCATGTCTTCATACACTCGGCTAGGTTTCAATACTCATTGGATTGATAATTAAAGCGTGAATCCCCACTATATGCACTTGAGGGGGATTTAGGTATAGCCTCTTTCTCCACAAGTCCCTAAGCTGGTTCTTAGGTACACACGTTTTTTGGCGCCATTGCCAGGGAGTGTCGAATCAAACCGAGGCATTCGTGTGATGGTAAGTAGCTTTTTGCATTGAAGCGAGAGGAGGAGAAGTGATTTTCTCTTCTTTGGTAAGTCACTTTCATCGGCACTTACTACTTCTCACTCTTGAAGTGTGTGTAGTGAGTTATTGGTCTAGGAAAGTGAGTGGAGTGAGTAGAGTAGGAGTGAGGTAGTAGGTCAAGTAATTAGAGTAGCTTTCAGTCTTTGTCCAGTGGATTTTTTTTAGTGAGTAGGAAAATTCAAAAGTATAAAAGCTAAAAATTGTCATTTTGTGAGTCACTTGTCTTGTGAACAAGTATCGTGGAAGAGTACTGTCGAGTATCGTGAGTGAATTCCGGGTTGTTTGAGCTGCGCAGAGCTGGTAGAGTTGTGCAAGGGTTGAGAGAGAGTAACAGAGGTGAGCATACTCATCATTCACTCATTCTTGCCACCTACATTCAACATTTCAGAAAAAACGATCTGCGATAGGTATCGTGAGGGTCTTACAGGGGGTAGAAGGTGTATGTTGGGTGATACAGAGAGTAAGGAGAGGGTAGATGAACCTGGAAAACATTTGTCTACATTCAAAATCCAAAAAAATCCTGCATAAATTTGAAAAAGGGTCAAGTATCGTGTTCTCCCACAGTCGAGTATCGCGATACCTAACAAGTATCGTGATCTCCCGTGGTTGAGTATCGCGATACTTCCCAAATATCGTGTATCGTTTTTCAGCGATCGTGATACTTCACAGAGATCGTGTATCGTTTCTCAGCGATTGCGATACTTCACAGAGATCGTGTATCGTTTCTCAGCGATCGCGATACTTCACAGAGATCGTGTATCGTTTCTCAGCGATCGCGATACTTCTCAAGTATCGAGTATCGCATTTGCTCAAGTATCGTGTATCATCTTATCAAAGTATCGTGTATCGTGTTCATCCAAGTATTGAGTATCGCATTTGCTCAAGTATCGTGTATCGTCTTTTCGAAGTATCGTGTATCGTGTTCATCCGAGTATCGAGTATCACGTTTTTGAAGTATTGAGTATCGTGTATCGAGTATCGTGGTATTGAGATATCGTGTATCGTTTCTGGCAGATATCGTGTATCGTTTAGTTCAAAGATCGAGTATCGTGTTCTTTTTGAGTCAAGTGTCGTGACTTAAGAGTTCGTGGTCAGTCCTTTTCCAGCCACATCTTTCTAGGATTCTGACCTTGAGTGAAGAACTCTAGAAGTTGGGGGTTGGCAAGGCTAAATAGAACTTTAAAGTGGATGAACCTAAGATCTGGGAGAACCCTAAGAAGCCGAAGAAGTGTGATCTCTTCTGTAGGTAGTGTAGCTGAGCCAAGTAGCCGTTCACATTATTCTGAAACCTCTAGTGAGTCAGAAGAAGAAATTCCTATGGCTTTAGAGGACATGCAAAACACTGTACCAATGATTGGCATGATGTCAATTATTGAGGGAGAATATAGGACATCTTTGGAATATGTGAAGACCAACCAAAATGATATACCTATCTACTTAGATGGGCTAAACCGATCAGTGGCCAGACTGAAGAAAGCTTCAGATGCTTACATAGTGCCTAGGCCAGCAGTCAAGTATTCAAGAGGAGTTTATATGGATAAAAGGGACATCCAGTATGTGGTTACCGAACATCCTAAAAACATTAATGAACTTGGGGAAGAAAACAATACTCATAACCCTAATGGTGAGGGAAATGAAGAGCTAGTGACCACACCTAGAGGGAGATCTACTGTTGTTAGGGGTTGGAGAGGAGACCTGATTCCCCAGGATGACTCCTTAATGGATGTGTATTTGATTAATGGAATGGAGCACCTCCTTAGAGCCCACTCTTCAATATGGGAAGCAGCACCTAATCCAGTTACTGTCTATGAGTTACAAGATCCTGACTTTCCCACAATTATCACATATTTGGACAAAAACCAGTGAAGGTATTGGCCCCTAACAGATTCAGAGAGAGACGGGTTGAAATATCAGAACATTCCAGTGTTTCCTCCGAGGGATCAAGCCACTACTTCACAAAACCCACATGGAACCTCCCAGAATAATTCATTTCAACAGTCACGACAAACACAACAAACTCAAATCCCGGTTAGACCACATGTGTAGTTTGCTATGCCTACAAATAATCCTAACTATCGGCCTCAGCCACCTGTTGACCCATGGAATGGAATTCCTGTCCCAGTTAGACCACCTGTAGCAAGAGGACCTGGTATCCCCATAGGAAGACCAGTTTTCCCTGTAATGCCTAGACCGCCTGAAGGAGGAAGAAGATTAAGGCCAATTCAAGTGGCCAAATGCATGAGAAATCACTATGATGGCTCGAGTGAACCTTACAATCATATAGCTGAATTCAAGCAAGTAATCAGAGCCGAACAAGTAGAAGATTTTTTGATCCAATATGAATCTTTTGGTCTAACTTTGATGGACACAACTTTAGCTTGGTTCCAGCCATTAGATCCAAATGATTTTCAGAACATGGAACAAGTCTATCAAGAAATGATTGAAGAATTCACTAAGTCTGGAATTAAAAACAACTCGTCATCATTAATCCATAGCTTTAAGCAAGCTCCTACGGAATCAGTGAGATTGGCAGCAAGAAGATTCAAGCAGTATGTGGATAGATGCCCAGTGGAAGAGAGACCCACCCAAAACAAAATGGTGTCATTATTTTTGGAAGGATTATTGAATGGATCATTAAGATCTCTGGTGTATGTGAAGAGAGTTCAAACCTTGCAAGAATGCATGAAAGAATGTATTGACCTAGAGGACAATCTAGCGGAGGATATGAAAATACCTCAAGGTATTATGAAGAGTGAAGATTCAGCAAGCAACACATCGAACGAGGAAATAGCCGACCTAGTAGCAAAGAAGCTGAATGTCCAAGGACAGAGGAACTACCCCAACAACCCAATGAGAGTGCCCATGCTTAGAAGATGTATGCATTGTGGAGGTGATCATCCATCTCATTTGTGCACTAGGGGAATAGTCCCACCACCTGCCTATGCTTACAATAGACCACCCGTGCTAGGCCCTCTACAATATTGCAGCATAGAACAAAAATACACAAATCACAGTGCAGAAAATTGTCCCTACAATAGGCAATCAAGACCAACACAACCTGCTATGAGACCTTATGGATACCCTCAGAGAGATCAAGGAGAGGAAGCCTTTAGATATCCCACCTAACAGCAGCAGGTACCCGTACCACGACCATATGCTTATCAAGGATACACTCAACCACAACCAGTGTTAGGACAGCAACCACCCCATCCTCAGAATGTTGTCCCCTGAAAATAGCTCAACCTGAAGAAAACCTAGAGAGACCGATAGTCCTAGCCACACCATTTCCTAGCAATGAACCATATGACTCATCTTATGAGTCATAGTCATGAAACTATCCCAGTTATGAGAGCTCTAAGATAGAATATGGACACATGTACGAACCATATGCCTATGGCATGGAAATGTCGGATAGTTCCTACGGATATGAGCAGGATTATGTGTCATTGATGTACACAGCCCCTAGGGCATCCATACCCCCCCGACCTATGAACAGACCGCCTGTACCTAGAGGACCATGTTATAGATGCGGAGGTGATCATTATATCAGAGAATGTACACTACCAAACCCACCACCACCACAGTGAGTCTGGGAAGGATACTGTAGTGATTGTGGTAAAGAACACCTTTTCAGAGATTGCCCCAAGAACCCCAACAAAGTTAACTCTAATGTGCAGATTAATGTGATCGAAGTGATAGAATCATCAAAAAGTGATAAGGAGTATATTGTACCATTGAAAGCAATAACTAGAGCCAAAGCGAGAGAAACCCCAGACAAAACTGAGGAGAATGATCAAGGTGACAGAGAAATGAACATACCCACACCTCAGATAGTTGAAGACTCGGAAGAGCCTGAGAAAAGTGTTGTAAGCAAACGGACACAAAGATGGAAGAACCGTAGAGATAGGATAAAGGAAAAGAAGTTACTATAGAAGAGCGAACAAAATCCAAAAGAGGAACAGAAATTTGAAGAAGAAAATAAAAATGGAAAGTATAAAAAAGAAGAGGTAGGATCAGTTTTAGGAGATCCCATGCCTGAAGAATTAGCCATGTGGATTCAGGCGTACAAAGCACGAATAAGAGCAGGACCTACCATTGAACAACATGAAAGAGAATATCCTAGAGGTGACCTAGAGAAAGAAAGGTTGGAGATATGCAAAAAATTAATTGAAGTGGCTCAACAGACCCTAGAAAAATCTGTTGTTCAATTATCCAACTCGCGAATTTCCGAAAAAGAATTCCAAGAGTGTGTCATCCTTAATGACCCTGAGAAAACCAAAGAAGGTGAGATACACAATGAAAATCACTTTGAGGATAAAAGGGAAGGATCCATTATTCCCGAAGTAGAAGGAGAATGGCCTAAAGATTTGTGGGCGAGAGTCCAAGAAGACCGGTGGAAGAAAGTGGAAGGAATAGACCCACCCTTCGAGGAGCTAGAAGCAGAAGGTGAAATTGAAGACTCCATACCTGAACTGAATTCAGAAGAAATAATACCAATTGATCCAAGTAACGAAGAAAATGATAGTGTAAAGGTTTTGCCAAATTACACAAGAGAGTACGAACATAATTCAGAAATGTATTGCATTCCCTCAATAAGGAAAAAAGAACCTAACCCATCAGTCCAAACATCGGACATCATACAACATCTCAAAAAAGTAAAAGTCCCTTGTACCCTAACATTGGAAGAACTTTTGAAGATCAAACCACATTTGAAGGAGAAATTAACCAGTCAATTGGAGATCCAGGTGGAAGAGAAGGAGATGCCTGATGAAGTAAACACAGTAAAAATCCCAGTCGATAAGGTTCGAGATTTTAGTGAGGGAGATGAAGGAAATACTTGCCTTCCAATTACCTATAGAGGTTACACTACTAAAGCCATCTTAGATTCTGGAGCTGGAGTAGGAATTGCTACTAAAGAAATCTAGGAGAAATGAGGAAAACCAGCTTTAAGACCAACACGCATGAAGATACAAATGGCAGATGGACACACTAAGCGACCCTTGGGATTATTGGAATGAGTAGTTTCTACCACTTGCGGAGTTGAGTTCGAGCACACTTTAGCGATTTGTCAATTTGAAAGGCCTAGCAATTATGAAATGATACTTGGAAGACCTTTCATGAGACAATTAAAGGTGGTGCAAGATTGGGGAAAAGACGCAGTATATTTACAGCATGAAGGAACCACCACGAGAATAAATCTCCACACATATACATATCAAGATGTTCCCCCCTTACAATGGAATCAGATTCATAAGGAGGAAGATAATCAGTCGATTCATAGTATAGGTTCAAGTGATCAATCATGGATGAATGAAGACACTCATCTATGGATATGCCAAACTGCGAAAAAGGAGGAAGATAGGAGAAAAGGATGGCAGCAAAAGCAAGGAATCGCTAGATCTGTACAAGATCCAACCTACATGCCTCAAATATTCTTAGATGAAGAATTTGAACCTCATGGTTGGATGGAGATTTTAGCTACTCTCGATGTGTGTGTAAACGAAGAAGTGATAACCATGAATGAATGCATTGATGAGGAAGGATATGACGTTAGTCTATATGTGGTAGTCCTTCAGGAGGCTGAAGAAGGAGAAATCATAGAAAAGGAATGGAAGGAAGACTATGAGAGCATTGAGATGGAGCAAGAACACATGGAAACAAAAAATGAAACTCAAGAAATAAGTGTCATAGCTAATGAAATAAATCAAGAACCAACACAGGAAGAGGAGCTTGGATTAGAAAAAGCAAAAATTGATGAAGAAAACAAGCCTCAAGACCAATTTGAAGTGCCTGCCCACTTCAAAAAATATGAAGTAGAAGAGAGAAGAATTGCTATTCAAATGCCAAAACGAGAAGCACAGCCGGGAATAGCATATGACAACAAAGAGCAAACCAACAAGATAGTAGTAACGTTATAAGAAGGAGAGGAGCGATGTACTTTCATAGGACAGGATGTCTCAATGGAGGAAGAACAAGAGCTAATATGCCTCATAAGGGAATACCGGGATGTTTTTGCCTGGACCTTTAAGGACTTGAAAGGAGTAGATCCATCTATATGTGCTCATAGAATCCCTATGACATCCGAAGCCAAACCTTCTAAACAAAGACCGTACACATACAATGATGTGTACTCAGCAAAGATAAAGGAAGAGATAGATAAGTTGTTAGATGCTGGATTTATATATGAGATTGAACACACGGAATGGGTATCACCTTTGGTGGTTGTACCGAAAAAGAATAGGAAGTTAAGGGTATGCATTAATCTGAAAAAGGTGAATGCCGCCACCATAAGAGACAGTTACCCATTACCCATCACGGATCACCTTTTGGAGAGAGTGGCAGGGAAGGAAGTGTATAGTTTTTTGGACGGCTTTTCAGGCTATAATCAGGTAGCCATTGCTCCTGAGGACCAGCATAAAATAGCCTTTGCAACTGAATGGGGAGTATATGCCTTTAGGGTTATGCCTTTCAGCCTAACCAATGCCCCAACCACCTTCCAAAGATTGATGTGCCATGTATTCAAAGAGTTCCTAAGAAAGAGTATGGAGGTATACGTGGATGATTTATGTACTTATTCAGCTATATGATCAGAGCATATCCCTGAACTCGAAAAGATCTTTGCCAAATGTCGACAATATAGAGTATGCCTCAACCCAGAAAAATGTGTCTTCATGGTTTGACAAGGAAAGATATTAGGACATATTGTCTCTAAAAATGGAATTTCAACTGATGAAGACAAAATCAAAGTAATTTTGGATTTACCGAGACCAAAGACTGCTAAAGAAGTACAAGCATTTATGGGACATTGTGGATACTACCGAAGATTTATACATATGTATGCCATAATTGCTAGACCTCTTTATGCATTATTGATGCAGTTTAATTGGACTGAAGAATGCGAAAAAGCCTTTAATGAATTAAAGAGTCAATTGAGCTCAGCCCCAATCCTTCGAGTACCTAATTGGAACAAACCATTTCAAATCCACGTAGACGCTTCCAAGTTTGCCATTGGTTGCAGTGGAAAAAGATTTTGAAGTAGTAGTCAAGAAAAGAAATACCCACATAAGAATGGATCACCTATCAAAAATGACACATGGTGAGCCACCCATAGGAGTACCCGATGATCTGCCAGATACGTACCTGTTTAACCTCGAAGTATGTCCCCAATGGGCAAAAAATTTGATCCCTATACTCACGCATGGACCTAAAAATGGGATCACACCAAACCGAACTCAAGACCTATGGAAGACTAAAAACCTTCATATCATCACTGGAAGCTTGTATCACCAAGACTCAAATGGATTACTCATGAGATGCGTAGAAGAAGAGGAACAGGAAATGTGGCTTCAGAAAGCAAATGTAAATCAATGGAAAACTCATCTAAATGCGAACGGAACATGGCAAACACTAAGAAGATTTGGCATATATTGGCCAACCATGCAGAGGGATGCGCATAACTATGTATCAGCCTGCCCAACCTGTCAAGAACGAATCCAGAAGAGAACTGCACTCTATGCTACTCCACTATAGCACCAAGATGGAGCATGCCTCTGGTGAAGTTCTTAAAGACCCAAGAGTACCCCGAAGGAGCCACTGTAGCAAGAAAACGAGCAGTGGTAGAACAAAGTAAGGACTATGCTCTTATTGGAAAACAACTCTTCAAACGAGGCAGAGATAATCATTTGCGAATGTGCATTCATGAAGATGAATATCTTGCTGTTTTAGAGATGGCACATACAGGAGCTGCAGGAGGACATTTTTCTGCAGAGAAAACAGCAAAAATGATTCTCTTTGCTGGAATGTGGTGACCAACTCTACATCAAGATGCAGCAACATATGTTCAACGATGTGATACGTGTCAACGAACGAAATATCCAATTAAAAGGGATGAAATGCCACTAAAACCCATGATGAGTGCCAGAGCTTTTACTAAATGAGGAATAGACTTCATAGGACCTATTAGCCCCCCAGCTAAAGGATCCCATGCCGAATACATAATTGTAGCCACAGACTATCTGACCAAATGGGTTGAAGCCAAGGCAACCAAGAAAAACGATGCAAGAACTACTGCCAAGTTTCTCTTCGATAACGTTTTCACTAGATTTGGACTACCGATAGAAATTGTGAGTGATAGAGGTACGCATTTTGTGAATGAAGTGATAGAAGCCTTACTGAATGAATTTTTGGTAATTCATAAGAAATCAGCCCCTTATCACCCACAAGCCAATGGACAAGCCGAAAGCTCCAATAAAATCTTATGCACAGTTCTCACAAAAATTGTGAACACTGGTAGATCTGATTGGGATAAACAATTACATCACGCTTTATGGGCATTTTGAGTAGCCTACAAAACAGCCATAAGAACAACTCCTTTTAACTTAGTGTATGGACAAAATGCTATTTTGCCAATTGATTTCTTAATACCACTCTCAGAGTAGCAACAACTTATGAGTGGACGGGACATGAACTCTCAGCTCAATTGGATCAAATAGAGAAGCTTCATGAAACTAGGTTACAAACAGTGGCAGGGATTTATGCTGCTAAAAGGCGATAAAAGGCATATTTTGATGAAAAAGACAAAAATTTGAAGGAAGGAGATTTAGTTTTGGTATATACTCTGAAACAACACGCTAAGAAGTTGCAGAAGAGAGGATATGGCCCGTTGATCATCAATCGTATATCTACGAGTGGAGCCATCAGCTTAGCAACTCTAGATGGAGAAGTATTACCAAACTATATCAGTGGGTGTCGAGTGAAAAAATATCTAGAACCATTGATTGAAGAAACAATGTCACGATTAATCAAGGGCAAGAATAGACGCATCGAGGAGGAAAGGATACGAGAAGAAGCGAGACAGGAAGCACTAGAACAAATCAAGAAACAAAAAGAGTGGATGAGAGAGAGAGATGAGAGATATCGACTAGGGGAAGAACTCATCCCAATGTCTAATTTTAGAACCACTGAAAACCTAGGTCAACAGAGGACACAATCATATTTGAATTTGGGAGCCAGAAAAAAGGAATACCACTTAGTGGATGCTCTCATTGACACAAGAACCGCCATAAGTTGTATCAAACTTTCATTGACTCAAAAAATCAAGGAGGAATTACGTCCATCAAAGGCACAGTTGATAGGAATAGGGGTCACAGTTACTCAATGTATGGGTAAAGTAACCTTACCTCTACATATTGGAAACAATACTATGGAACAGAAACTCTTAGTATGTCATGACCAGGATTTATTGGAAGAGCTGGTGTTAGGTCAAGACTGGATATACAAATATGAGGTGACTATTCAATTGGCCTTAGGATACATCTCAGCTAAGATAGGACATCGTGAAGTATTCAGCATGCTAGACGAACGACCAATCAAAGCCGCAAGCTTAGAACCAAAAACCCACTCAAATGAACACAATGATGCATGTATGTTCACTAGCACTATGGATACCCCTTCAGCTAGTACTTCATGTGAAGACACACCGAATTCGGCTTGCATACCACCTTCTAATCTAGCAAGTCACAAGAGTGTCATTCTATCTGAAAACGGCCTTAGCAAAGAACCATGCACAAGAGAGACTAGTTATCTGAATAATCCCAAGTCTGCACCTATTCGAACATACCACATTCCTTACACTCAACAAGCCTGGATAAGGAAGGATCAGGTAGCTACATATCTTCTACAACAGAAACATCAGCAACATCAGAACAATCCAGTGAAAAAGGAGACAAATTACTTTGGACATCGACGTCCCCAACAAATTGCTAGAATATGGGTTCCAAAGAAGATGATAGCCGCCCAATCAGACCGAACTCAAATATGGATTCCCAAGTCATGTACTCAAAGGGCAATCACCAGAAAGGAGGAACCATTGCATAAAGAGAATCGAGATGGCCTAAAGACAAGACAACCAAAGAGGAACTGCTACAGGACAGAGCTGGAGTCTACATTCAATTCACTTGTCATTCCAAGATTCAAAAAGCAGATAAAGAAGAAGCACCAAATGAGAAGCATCACAATCACCAGGAGGGTTGGGAACACGATTTCTCCCAACAAAATCAAGCACATTTGGATGCCGAAAGACAAAGCAAGCTGTATACATCTATCAAATAATTCGAGTTGTACGCATTTGGAGTTACTAGAATCCAAAGTATGCATGATAGGGCCACATTACAAGGCCACGCATTCGGCACAAGATTCTTCTATTTCAGGATAGTGAAGCACATTTTCCTCTTGGGAAATAGGAGAGCACTTGTACATAATTTAAAGAAAATTACTAAAAAATTCATAACTGCTTCGGCTATGAACTCACTTTTCTGTTTTTCTTTCAGACAAAAACATAAAAATACCTAAAATTATGAAAAATCCTAGGTATTACCTTTCTCACACCCACGGGGAGGGGACGACACCATTCACTCGAAGCAATGTCAATCTTATGAAAGACAAATGAAGGAGGATTTCTGATACTATATGACCACTAATTCATACTCTATATTTAGTGCAGATGGCATCCACTAATTCTGAAGCAACTCAAGAGGAAGAGGTTCAACTTCTTCCACTAGAATCTATAACAAAAGTGAGAGGCCATTGGTTTCTGGATGACCAACCGGTGTCGGACCTCATTTTCATGGCTACCATCAAGGTTATGGACAGGGATCACTACTTCCCTATTATGTCGCAAGACTTAAAGACTATCATACAAGGATTACCTTTCATGGTGGATGTCTGGATACAAGCAGGAATAGAGGCATTTCTAAAGCTGCCTATTTATTTGCCAGATTTTCAAAGATGCACGCAAGTGATGAACACACTTCAGCCTGCAGCGAATCGGATACCAATTCCCGAGGCACGAGTATTGGACAAAGTGGGTACCTTGAAAACCATTCAATTCACTCATGAGTTAATCAACAAAGCTTTCGGATGGAATCAAGAAGGAATCACCAATGTCAAGGAGGAATGTCATGATCCAAAAAAGAGATCCTTTTTGGATATCAACAGAACGGATATTGAAGATGCGGTCCGCTTAGTGCATCAGCACTTTTGTTTTCCTAGTATGCATAGATACACGGCACCTCAAAAGATTGTCGTACAACTGCTTTCACATGCGATGAGGCAAGTCGGTAATAAAGTAAATATGACTCCATATGTTCAAGAACGTCTATTTGAAGCCAAGAAGAAGTGGGGTCAGAAAAAGTTTCTCAATGGCAGTTCAGCTTTGACCTTACTTATCTATGAGGCACTTGATATGAAAAACTGCTTGCGTGAGATGCCAACCTCAGAAGGGCTAGCCAAATATGCCAAGTCAGCTATAGTCCCAAAGAAAAAGAAAACAGTCATTGATGTTGAAGATGTAGGAACGAGTTCAAGGACACCTATGAAAGGAACTAAACGCTTAAGAGAGGAAGAAGCTCAGGAGACACCCACTTCGAAGAGGACACACACCTTACCAAAGATTCTTGGAAATCAACAACCAATTACGAAAAGAGACCTCTCTACGGCCCTAGAAGAAACACATCAGTATATGCGGGGGCAGATAAATTTGAATATTCAAGGTCACCATTACAGACAAGCGAGCCAAGAAAAGAAACAGAAGGATAAAGCAACTCGTCAAGTACCTTCCAGATACAAAGAAATAGGATTGGAGGAATCAAGCTCTAATGAAGAATCAAGCTGTGAGAAGGACACCCTGGATACAGATATGCAAATAGAAACACACAATGAAGATTGGACAGAGATCAATCAAGTTGAAATCCATCCAGATAACGAACGTAAACAAGCAAAGAATGTAGAAGAACCAAAGGAACCAGATCATGTCATTCAATTGAATGATACAACAAAGATTAGTATCAAAGAAGCTACCATATCGAATAAAGAAGTAATGCAACCTATCAAGGAAGAAATGCAAACTCTTGTAAACACAGAGTCAGACCTACGCAAAAATGAAGAGCAAATTGTAATTGAAGTATCGGAGGACACTCCTCAAGGCAAAATCAGCCACATGGAGGCTGAGCCAAGGATACAACTCCACATTAGGAAGCCCCATGACACTTCATTACACGTAGCACAAGGAAAAGATGTGAGAACAGGAGCAGAACCGAGTATTCCTAAAACATGGTTAAATGTGGATGTTACACAATTAAAACCAGTTGTCAAACAAATGATCCAAACAGCCATGGATACACAACAGCATACAGATGCCGATTACGACAAGGCCATGAGGGAAAAGAATCAGTTCCAAATTATGAGTGAACAACTATCTGCACAATTAATCCAGGCACAAAAAGATATTGCTGTCAAAGAAACGGAGTTACTTGAGGTAAAAACACAATGTGACACATTGATGACCCAACATCATCAACTCTAGGCACAATTAATGGACTCACAAAGATTATATGAAGCCAGCGAGGCCGACAAAGAGCGCATAAAAGCTAGAAGTCATCTGCTTGAAACACAACTGAAGGTATACATGGAGGAGAATGACACTTTATGCAATAGAAATAAAGAACTGATGAAGTCATTGCTATATGATCAACCCATTGAAAAACAAGAGACAACGGATCTTGATCAGGGAGAATTAAAAGCTCAAATCGAGAAATATGCAGATTTGCTGAAACAAGAGCAAGAATTGAGAGAAGAATGGGAACGTAAGTACATTCAAGAAACAAATGAGCTAAAAAAGCAGTTAAATACAGCCCATGGGAAACTTGAAGCAAGCTACAGTGAAAATATGGATCACGTAGCAGAAATTGGCAATGAACTGCTGGCAGCCAAAGAAGCACTCAGAGCTGCCATGCAAGAAAATAAAGAGAAGACTGAACGTATAGCACAATTAGAGATTCAAATAAAGCAGAAAGCACCAATCGGGACACCAGTAGAGCCAACAAAAGAGAATCCTACTGACGAGGTAGAGGTACGTCCTCTATCTCCCCCGATTTATAATTCTCCAATACACGAGCAGATGGCAGACATACATGATGATCATCCAATGCCATACACTGCAGAAATAGGTCATAAGGAACGGGCACTATTGGTGTCCCGGTTGACAGAAAATTTTGAAAATGAAGTCATCAAAGTCATGAAGGAAGCAAAGATCAAGGGTAAAGACTTGGATATGATTATGAAGCCTTTCAACATTCCCTACGGACTGATGAAAGAGAAAACAAGACAATATATAAAGAAGATACACAGAAAAATCCAGATGAGCAGCTAAACTTCAAACATGACACATTCGCTTACACTCAAGAAGAATTTGAAGCTGCACAACCTGTTTGGAGAAGGAAATTTTTGGAGAAAAATCCTACACTACGGGTGCATTGGCAAGCAGCACCATATTTACTACAGGTAAACCCTTCTTTTTGCCCAACGCCATGTCGCAGAGAAGCACACGAATTTTTGGATATGCAAAAGACGGGTGTAATCAATAAACAATGGCTAAACTACCCGCTACTTCCAAGTCCACCACATAATTATTTACCTACAGAAGATTACATGGTAAAGACAATCGAATTTTGGCTGCAGACATATGCTACCGTACCAGATTTAACTATCAAGCTGACAAATAAAATACTCACTATGATACTTACAGTATTGAAGGTCTTCAAGCATGCTGCATACATTTTTGAATTTCATTGGCATTAACCAGGGAACAGATATTCTGGTTTTTGACTTGTCTGTTACGCCTAGCCGTCCTACCATAATGGCTTATTATTCAAGACTCATGTTTTTGCCCAGCACATATATGCAGACCTTCGAAGAAGCTTTTTTCATAGGATTTTTTGAAATCGATTCAAAAATCTTTTTGAATATGTCATCCAACTTGAATGCCAGATTAGTGGCATATGAACTGAGCTTCTTCGCCAACCACAGATACCCACCTAATGATGGAGTAAAAACTGAACAGTGGAAATAGCTAATGATACGTAAAGCCAATCTGCTTAATGAAACAGAGCAAAAAGTATATAGAACATACTCCCGCCAACTGTCAAAGCCTGTCGGGGACGACAGAGTTCAGGAGGGGGGCAGTGTTCAGGGAGAATCAAGCAAAAAGAAGAAAAGAAGAAGACAACGAAAGAAGCTTCACTAAAAAGATCATATCTGAAGACATATCTCTGCAAGAAGCCCCGCAGGGGTGCAACACCCATCTCTGCACAGAGCCCCGCAGGGGCACGCATCAAGGGAAAGCACGGAGGTGGAAGGAGGAACCACGGCCAGGAAAGTATCCATGAAGAAGTGCAAGAAGATATCCAGCGGTTCCGAAACCACAAGAGGGTGCTTCAACCTCTCGATCTTTGGAAGGTCCAGATCGAAGACTGAAGAATCACATCCTCATACCTTCCACTGGTGGCATGCGTGGCAACTCGACTTATTAGGAAAGACAAATGCATCAGGCCCAAAGGATGTAAATCAAGAATTAAGAAGAGGCCATCAAAACTGAACACATGTTTAACCAACAGGCAGAACTGACCAAGGGTTGCGGGCAATGAAAAGAAAAGAACAGGTAGCACGAATGCATAAGGCCCAGAGGATGTAAAAGAAAAAATCAAGAATAGGGCCATTAAAACGTAACGCCAGTCCAACCAGTAGGCAGAACTTACCAAAGGATGCGTGCGGACAACAAAGGAAAGACAAGAAGTAAAGCCTGTCAAGGGACAACAGAGACAAAGAGGGGGAGAGTGTTGCAGAGCAAAGAGAGCACAAGGCAGAGAAAAAGAAGGGCCCCAAAATTTTTCCGATTTGGACACCTTATTTTTGTATTATAACCATTCTTGTAATATATTTTCCATTGTAAATGCACTAGAGGAGTCCTCTAGATGCATCCCCAGAGAAGATTAGAAGCTTACCCATGTAAATTAGTAGGAAATTAGCCTTTTAGTGAATAAAGTGCCGGTGTCTTGTGTGAAAGGACCATTTTTAGGGCACAAGTATATAAGTCAATTTATGACTCTTTGGAAAGACTTTTTGCCATTGTGAGAATCAAGAGCACAGAAATTCGAATTTGTGTCTTCTCCTCCCTCTATCTTCTTCTTTGTGAGCTTGTATGCTTGTGTATTGCTTGGAAAGAGTGTAGGGAAGTGTTGTCTATCCATGAAAGTTTTTGTTTATTGTGGTTAAGGTGTGTGCGAAGTGTAGGAAGTGCTGAAGTGTAGGAAGGTCTTTCCCGCAACTCAGTATTTTGCTCATAACTTGAAGTAGAAGCGTCAGAATTGAGTGAAAATACCGCCATTGGATGCATCTTCTCGAGAGCTTCGAAATGCAGCTATTCGCTATATTTGGAGTTCGGAGCTGAGAGAAAAGCTCAATTTACTATTGGCTGCTGTTCCAAGTATCGTGACACCATGACTGACAGTTGAAGCTTGTTTGGATTAGTCTTTGCATTGTTTGCGCTCTTTAAGTAACTCGTTTGCATTGATTGTCATTTGAATGCATGTCTTCATACACTCGGCTAGGTTTCGATACTCATTGGATTGATAATTAAAGCGTGAATCCCCACTATATGCACTTGAGGGGGATTGAGGTATAGTCTCTTTCTCCACAAGTCCCTAAGCTGGTTCTTAGGTACACACATACATATGCATATGCATATGCATACATACATACTTACATGCATACACACACATATGAATACATATGCATACATATGTATACATAATGCACATGAATATGCATACATAATGCACATGCATATGCATAGATACATGCATACACATACACACACATAGACACATACACACACATAAACACACATATTTACACACACATACACATGCATACACACACACACATACACACACACATACACACACATACACACACACACATACACACATAGACACATACACACATAATGCATATGCATACATACTTACTTACATGCATACACACACATACACACACATATGCATACATTATGCACATGCATATGCATACATACACGCATACACATACACACATAGACACATACACACACATAGACACATACACACACAAAAACACATACACACTCATAGACACATACACACACACACATCCACACACATTTACACACACACATACACATGCATAGAGACACATATATATAGATACACATGTATATACACACATAGACACACACACATAGACACACACACACACATACACATACACATACACATACACACACACACATATGCATACATAATTGTAATAAAGTGATAGATAGGAGATGGTTGAACCACACCCTTGATAGATAGGAGATGGTTGAACTACACCCTAAGAGAGAGGATTAGGAAGTAATCCTCAACCATGGCTTTTGGGGCAAGTGGTTAGCCCATCACATTCCTATCCAAGAGGTTATAAGTTCAATTCCTTACAATAATGCGCATGCATATGCATACATACATACTTAAATTCATACACAAACATACACATGCATACACACATACACATACATGCATACATATGCATATATAATGCATATGCATATGCATACATACATACTTACATGCATACACACACATGCATACATATGCATACATAATGTACATGCATACACACACATACACACGCATGCACACATACACATACACACATAGACACACACACATACACACACACACATACACACACATATATGCATACACACACATAGAGAGACATACACACACATACACATACATGCATACATATGCATACATAATGCATATGCAGATGCATACATACATACTTACATGCATACACACACATACACACACATATGCATACATATGCATACATAATGCACATGCATATGCATAGATATATGCATATGCATAGATATATGCATATGCATAGATACATGCATATGCATAGATACATGCATATGCATAGATACATGCATATGCATAGATACATGCATACACATACACACACATACACACACATATGCACACAAATTTACACACACATACACATGCATACACACATAGACACACACACATACACACAGACACATACACATACACACATAATGCATATGCATATGCATACATACATAATTACATGCATACACACACATGCATACATATGCATACACACATACACATGTAGAGAGACATACACACATACACCACACACACATACACACACATGCATACATATGCATACATAATGCACATGCATATGCATAAATACATGCTTACATGCATACAGACACATACATATACACACATAGAGACACACACACACGTAGAGAGACACGCACACACGTACACACGTATATATGCATACACACACACGTGTAAAGAGACATACACACACATACACATACATGCATACATAATGCATATGCATATGCATACATACATACTTACATGCATACGCAGACATACACACACATATGCATACATAATGCACATGCATATGCATAGATACATGCATACACATACACACATAGACACATACACACACATAGATACATACACACACATGGACACATACATACATATACACAAACACACACATTTACACACACACATAGACACACACATGTTGGAACAAGCCAATCACAAATTGGTGATTATACAGATCTTGAAGAATGCTTATGGTTAGAATGAAGCAAAGGAAGACACTTGTAAAAGTGAAGAAGAATTCAGGATGATGTCTTGTACACATATGTACATATAAGTGAAGAATCTTGTAAGCTGAGTATAGCTAAGCCTTTAGGATGATTAGTAACAATGTCATAGACGCGGGATGAGTTAAAAAGTTATGTATATATAAGTTAATGATGACAAGAATTATGAGAGGAGAGAGGAGAAGTAAGAGAGTCATTTTGTAGATGACAAACTTCAAAAAGATGTGTAGAGAGTTTTTTCCCAGAAAGTAGCGACGGGTTTTTCTCTGAGTGCTCTCTGTCTGATCACGTGGATCAGAAATCCTTTTGTACATATCTAATTGAGAAGCTAATGAAGCTATGTCTAGAGTTTCAGAATCTAATTCCTCTCCTACTGTGAGAATGATCAATAGGAACATTCATATGTGAACTTTGGAAACTGAAGTCTGAGAGTAGCGCACTTTTCCGTCTCAGTATTTTGATCAGATCTGAGTGTGTACTGTAAAGTTTTTGATGAGTGAGCACTTAAAATTTAAGTTAGAAGATAAGGAAGCTGTGGCTAAAAGCATTTAGTAAAACGGGTTTCAGATTGGGAGAAATCAACTTAAGAAGTTGACTATGTCGAAGGCGCAACTTCTGAGAGACATTTTCTGACATGTCTTTGATCTTAATGATCAAATTAAATTTTTGATGATTAGTTTTGAGAACTAATGATTGATATGATTGCGCAAAGGTATTGCGAATACGTGTGCATCATTTGCTTGAAGAAATTTAAAGATTTATGCAGGTAATGAAGTAGATTCCTGAAGCAGACTTTCTAAAGTAGACACTTCTTCACTCAGAGAAGTGTTGCTTGAAGTTTTGGTAAAGAAGAATATTGTTTGTGTAAAGTTTGGTTTATAACTGACATAGAAGTGTTCTTAAGTCAGTATAGATCAAACCTTTGGAGATTAAGAGGTCTCCAACAGTGGTATCAGAGCTGAAGGTGAAATACAAGAGAAGAAAAGACAATTGAAGTTCCGACTGGTGCAGATATTGAAGATTTTCCAAATCAAAGGAGGACAAGGACAAATTATTGAAGATAACTTGTAGAAGTTCAAAGCACAAGTTCGAAAGAATCAAGAAGGACAAAAACTATATCAAAGGTACACTTTCTCCTCATAAACCATAGTAATTGCAGATACAGAAGGTCAAGGATGGGAGAAAGCTTGCAGATTGATAAGCTAGATAGGGAGAACTATCCAGCATGGTCCATGAGGATGGAAGCACACCTCATGAGCAAAGACCTTATAGCATTTATTACAGGAGATGAAGAAAAACCTGAATTTGCAGATCCTAGTATTCCTACTAGGGAAGAGCTTGCAATGTTGAAGACATGGATGAGAAAGGATGCTCAAGCAAGGAGTATCATCTACATGGCTGTAAATGATTACCTTCTACCTCACATCAGAGGTTTGGAAAGTGCTACAGATGTTTGGAATGCCTTGGAAGAGCATTTCCAAAATACAACTAAGTCAAGGAAGTCCTCACTATGGGCTGAGTTCACAACCTTCAAGAAGAAGAGCTCACAATCAATTTCTGATTATGTGGCAAGAATGAAGGATATTGCAGATAGCTTGGGAGCAGTGGATGAAGACATTGAAGAGGAAAAGTTGGTAAGACAAATACTTACAGGTCTGAGAGGAGATGAGAAGTGGAAGCCTTTCATATTGTCCATAGAGTTGTCACTTGATCACTTTACTCCTGATCTTAATCAATTGCTAGGTCACATGCTAACCTTTGAGCAGGATCTTAAAGGAGACAATGATAGAAGTACAAGTCAAGCTATGTACTCCAAGGACAAGAAAAAGAATGGCAAGGGAAAGCAATCGAATGATGATGAAGGGAATTCAAATCAAGCTAACTTCACAAAAGGGAAGATGAACTTCAGAGGTAAAGGAAGAGGAGGTAAGAACAAAGATAATGCTAAAGCTTGTTGGATTTGTGGCAGAACAAATCATTTGGCAAATGATTGTTGGTATAACAATCAAAATGGTGGAAGCAATAATCAGAATTATAATCAAAGAGGTAGAGGAGGCAGAAACCAAAGAGGCAACTTCAGAGGAAGAGGTGGTAGGACATCATATGGTAGAGGAGGTGGAAGAAACTTCCAATCTCAGTCCTACAACAATAACTATTACAATTATGCATTAGATCAGAAGGATGACATGACTCTTATCTTGAATGCAACTCATGAATCAATGGGAGAAGATCAAAGAGTGTTTTATATTGACTCAGGGTGTAGCAACCATCTGAGTGGGAATCTATCCTTGATGACTGATATGGAAGCAAGGGTGAATGGACATACAGTTCAAACAGGTGACAATACCAAGCATAAAGTGGAGAGCATTGGATCAGTAAAGACAAAGAGTGGAAGTACACTTCTGAGCAAGGTACTTTATGTTCCTACTATTCCTAAAAATTTGATAAGTGTAGGGCAAATTGTGGAGAAAGGATATGAGGTAAGATTCACAAATGATGGTGTTTATGTACAAGATCCAAATCAGGGATATAGAAACATAATTGCAGGTAAAAAGGAAGGAAGATTGTTCACTCTCAAAGTCCAAGGTAATGTGGGACATGCATTATGTACATATGGAAGTCAAAAGGTATCTGAATTAGACCTATGGCATAAAAGGCTAGGTCATTTCAATGAGAGAGCTATAAAGGAAATGTCGAAGAATCAGGTGGTGCTTGGATTGCCAAATATTGAAGGGCAACATATGGTGTACAAGTGTGAAGCTTGTCAACTAGGTAAAGCACATAAGAGTTCTTATAACAAATCAGGGTACAAGCATTCAAATATGCTTGAATTGGTTCATACAGATGTATGGGGTCCCTCAAGGGACTATAGCATAAATGGATCCAGATATTATGTGTTGTTTGTTGATGATGCAACCAGGTGGATTACTTTTTATGTAATCAAGGATAAATCAGAAGTTTTCAAGACATTCAAACATTTTCATGCTTATGCAGAAAGGATCACAGGGCAAAAGCTTAAGAGGTTAAGATCAGATGGAGGGGGAGAGTATTTCTCTAAAGAGTTTGATGATTATTTGTGGAATGCAAGTATAAAAAGAGAAGTAACTTGCAGGTACTCCCCTCAACAGAATGGAGTAGCAGAAAGGAGGAATAGGACTCTTGTAGAGTTTGCAAGAGCCATGATGAAGGAAAAGAATTGTCCAAATTACTTATGGGCAGAAGCCATTAACACTGCAACATACCTTGTGAATAGGTTGCCTTGCAAAGCTTTGGATGGAGGAACCCCTTATGAAGCATGGTGGGGTAAGAAACCTACTCTTGATCATTGTAAGGTTTTTGGATGTATTGCATATGCTTATGTTCCTTCACAATTAAGACATAAGCTAGAACCAAAAGCAGAGAAGTATGTGTTTATTGGATATGATGATAGACAGATGGGTTACAGGTTGTGGAATCCATCGACAAAGCAATTTCTTGTTACCAAAGATGTGACATTTGATGAGCAAAATACATGGTATGTAGGATCACCAAATGATTTTACAAGTGTTGAAGAAATACAAAGGAAAGGAAAGGCAAAAGTAAAAGTGTGTGAAGAAATTGTTGATGAAGTTGACTCTAGAAGTAGAGTGCAGGATCATGTAGAAGAAGGGCCAAGATTTGATCCAGAATCAAATGAGGCTGAAACTTCGAGAAGTGCAGAAATCAGAAGATCTACAAGGGAAAGGAAAGAACCTATAAGGTATAGTTATGATACATCTTTCCTAACAACAAAAGATTATGCCTACATTGTGAAAACAGAAGAAGATCCAACCACTTATGAAGAAGCCAAAGGTAAACAGAATTGGGAGAAGGCAATGCAGGAAGAGTATGATGCTCTACTTGAAAATGAAACTTGGGAATTAGTACCAAGACCAAAGAATCAGAAAGTCATTGGATGTAAGTGGGTATATAAAACAAAGAGGTTTGCAGATGGTAAGGTGTCTAGATACAAGGCTAGACTTGTGGTCAAAGGTTATGCCCAAACTTATGGGGTAGATTATGATGAAACCTTTAGTCCTGTTGCTAAGATGTCTACAATTAGAACATTGATTGCTATTGCTGCTTGTAAGGGATGGAAATTATCACAATTGGATGTGAAGAATGCATTTTTAAATGGATACATTGCAGATGAAGTATATATGGAGCAACCAGAAGGCTTCATGGAATCAATTGGATCAGATTATGTGTGTAAGCTCAAGAGAGCTTTATATGGGTTGAAGCAAGCCCCAAGAGCTTGGAATTACAGATTGGTCAAGTTCTTGAATGAATGTGGATTTCAAGCATCAAAGGCAGATAGTAGCTTGCTAATGAAGGCAAGTGAAAATGGATACATTTACATGTGCATTTATGTTGATGATATTATTGTTACAGGAACAGATGTTCAAGGAATCAATGAACTCAAAAAGCAAATAGAGAAGGAGTTTAAGATAAGTGATTTGGGAAACTTATCTTATTTTCTAGGAATGCAGATTGTGTATACTCAACATGGAGTATATGTTTCACAAGAGAGATATTTGAAGAATCTTCTAGTCAAGTTTAACATGGAAGATTGCAAGACCTCAACTACACCATTGGAGGTAAATCATAAATTAATCAGGTATGGAGGTGAAGAATTCAATGACATGAAGAAATATCAGAGTTTGGTAGGTAGTTTAATCTATGCTACCTTGACAAGGCCAGATTTATCATATGCAGTAGGTGTGTTGTCACAATTCATGCATTGTCCAAAGAAGACTCATTGGATTGCAGCCCAAAGGGTACTCAGATATATCAAAGGAACCCTAAGTGAAGGTTTATATTATGGTTTCACTTCTGACACAAGAATCAAAGTGTTTAGTGATGCAGATTGGGCAGGTGACTCAGATGATAGAAGGTCTACTCATGGGTATCTCTGTTATGTTGGAGATAAGCTAGTTTCTTGGTGTTCAAGAAAGCAACATACAGTTGCTTTGTCATCCACAGAAGTTGAGTATAAGGGAATGGTAGAAGCTGCAAAAGAAGTGATATGGTTGAAGACCTTGATGAAAAGTTTTGAGACTGATCATAGTACTCCAATAATTTTTGGAGACAATATGAGTTCTTTGTATTTGGCAGCTAACCCTGTTTTTCATGCCAGGACTAACCATATAGAGATTCAGTATCATTTCTTGAGAGAAAAGGTACTAGATAAAGAGATTGAAGTGATGTACACTCCAACAAAAGAACAAGTGGCAGATATGATGACAAAGAGCTTGGATGGACCTAAGCTACAGAGATTCAAAGATATGGCAGGAGTGAAGAAGAATGGAATAATCACAATTAGTGATTGAGGGGGAGCTGTTGGAACAAGCCAATCACAAATTGGTGATTATACAGATCTTGAAGAATGCTTATGGTTAGAATGAAGCAAAGGAAGACACTTGTAAAAGTGAAGAAGAATTCAGGATGATGTCTTGTACACATATGTACATATAAGTGAAGAATCTTGTAAGCTGAGTATAGCTAAGCCTTTAGGATGATTAGTAACAATGTCATAGACGCGGGATGAGTTAAAAAGTTATGTATATATAAGTTAATGATGACAAGAATTATGAGAGGAGAGAGGAGAAGTAAGAGAGTCATTTTGTAGATGACAAACTTCAGAAAGATGTGTAGAGAGTTTTTTCCCAGAAAGTAGCGACGGGTTTTTCTCTGAGTGCTCTCTGTCTGATCACGTGGATCAGAAATCCTTTTGTACATATTTAATTGAGAAGCTAATGAAGCTATGTCTAGAGTTTCAGAATCTAATTCCTCTCCTACTATGAGAATGATCAATAGGAACATTCATATGTGAACTTTGGAAACTGAAGTCTGAGAGTAGCGCACTTTTTCGTCTCAGTATTTTGATCAGATCTGAGTGTGTACTGTAAAGTTTTTGATGACTGAGCACTTAAAATTTAAGTTAGAAGATAAGGAAGCTATGGCTAAAAGCATTTAGTAAAACGGGTTTCAGATTGGGAGAAATCAACTTAAGAAGTTGACTATGTCGAAGGTGCAACTTCTGAGAGACATTTTCTGACATGTCTTTGATCTTAATGATCAAATTAAATTTTTGATGATTAGTTTTGAGAACTAATGATTGATATGATTGCGCAAAGGTATTGCGAATACGTGTGCATCATTTGCTTGAAGAAATTTAAAGATTTATGCAGGTAATGAAGTAGATTCCTGAAGCAGACTTTCTGAAGTAGACACTTCTTCACTCAGAGAAGTGTTGCTTGAAGTTTTGGTAAAGAAGAATATTGTTTGTGTAAAGTTTGGTTTATAACTGACATAGAAGTGTTCTTAAGTCAGTATAGATCAAACCTTTGGAGATTAAGAGGTCTCCAACAACACACACACATACATAGACACACTTACACATAAATACACACAGACATACACACATAGACACACACACACACTTACACACATAGACACACACACATACACACATAGACACATACAAACTTACACACACACACATATATAAACACACACACAGATACACACACACATATATAAACACACACACAGACACATACAGACTTACACTCTCACATACACACATCCACACACATTTACACACACACATACACATGCATATAGACATATATATACAGATACACATGTATATACACACATAGACACACACATATACACACACTTACACACACACATACACACACACATACACACACACATACGCACACACACATCCACACACATTTACACACATACATACACATGCATATAGACACATATATACAGATACACATGTATATACACACATAGACACACACACACACACACATACACACACATGGACACATACACACACATATATGAATAGATAGACACATAAAGACATACACACATATATATGCATACACACACATATATATGCATACACACACATAGAGGCACATACACACACACATACGCATGCATGCATACATATGCATACATAATGCATATGCATATGCATACATACATACTTACACACATACACACACACATGCATACATTTGCATACATAATGCACATGCATATGCATACATACATGCTTACATGCATACACACACTCACATATACACCTAAATACACATTTACACACATACATATGTACACGTATATATATTGATTTCTAACCCATTTTGTTTTATATGTGTTGGCATACAAAGCAATAAAGGAGTCATGCACAATACGGAAACAAGGCCAGATCATTTTTTCCCATAGATTATGTACAACCCAAGTGATTTTAATCACTACACAAACATGGTAAATCCCGTTTTTGGTAGATTAGACTCCATTTTGTGCAAGCCGAGGAGTCCTCGAGCTTGAGGAGTATTAGAAGTACCATCGTACCAAATTTCATAATTTTTAGACTTCGTTTGAGCCCTCAAATAAGCCCTGGAACCTAATTTTTAACTAGGCCGGACACTAGGTCTGGACAGGGCCAAAAGCTAGTCAAAAACTATAAAAAGAGCTAGAGAGCTCATTTTTGAGGTTAGATTGTAATTGAAACGAAGTTGTAAGAGCATTTTGAAAGTAATCTAAAAGCTCCATTGATTCTCACTCTTTGTCTTACCGTGTGTGCGCGTGTGTGTGTATGTGTGTGCATGCTAGTGTGCTTCTCACTCACGCACTTGTGCCGCCACTTGCTCGAGGTCTTCATACCATCCTCACGTCTTCCCGGATTGACATTAAAGGAGGTGCTACTCATCACTAAGCTACACCAAATTTTGGCGCCGTTGCCGGGGATCGAGCTTTGAGGACGAGCGTGTGATGGTAAGACGTAGAGTTGACGCGTTGGAGTTGTAGGTATTTTCTTCACTCTCATCGATTTTCTTTTACTTTCTTCACCATTTTCATCACCATCATCATCACCACCATCTCCCACCTCCATCTCCATCATCGCGAAAAATTCAGTTTTTTGACTATATTCCCATCTCCACCTCATTTCCCTCATTTCACTTGTGAGAGAGAGCGAGAGAACGAACTTGCATGTGCTGTTTTTGCATGTTTTCTGAGCTATTTTGCAGGTTTTTGCTGTATCATCATCCCCAGCAGTGTGCGCAGGTACGACAGGCTCTGCACAGGTCCCGGGGCGACAATCTCTGTCTATCGCGACAGACACAAAATCTTAACATTTTGTGAATGCATGATTAGCACTGTAACCTACACCTTGAGGGCACTCTAGATCACTAAAAGTTTTTCAAAAATTTGCGTTTTTTCTGTCTATCGCGACAGACAGCGTCTATCGCGACAGACACCGTCTATCGCGACAGACAGAATTTCACGACAGATAGCGTCTATCGCGACAGACACCGTCTATCGCGACAGACACCGTCTATCGCGACAGACCGAATTTCACGACAGATACCGTCTATCGCGACAGATACCGTCTATCGCGACAGACAGAAATCCGCGACAGATACCGTCTATCGCGACAGACACCGTCTATCGCGACAGACAGAAATCCGCGACAGATACCGTCTATCGCGACAGACACCGTCTATCACGACAGACCGAATTTCACGACAGATACCGTCTATCGCGACAGACACCGTCTATCGCGACAGACAGAAATCCGCGACAGACACCGTCTATCGCGACAGACAGAATTCCGCGACAGATACCGTCTATCGCGACAGACACCGTCTATCGCGACAGACAGAAATCCACGATAGATAGCGTCTATCGCGACAGACACCGTCTATCGCGACAGACAGAAATCCACGATAGACACTGTCTATCGCGACAGACAGCCCCCACGATAGATTGTGTCTATCGCGACAGACACCGTCTATCGCGATAGACAGGCATTTTCGGCAAAAAATTAAGGAGTGAATTTTTGGAAATTTAGGCTAAATTTTGGGCATATTTGCACTTTCATGTACTCATCTACTTACGAAGGCCTTAGAAAATGCATTAAAACCCCCGAAAGGTTCTGTTTGTCTAGTTAACCCCCTAAACCCTGAACGGTCATAACTTTTTCATACGAAATCCATTTTCTGAGCTCTAGGGCTTGTCGGAAAGCGCGTTGATTTTCAGATAGGATATTTGGAAGTTGACACACTGAGGGGTAGGAACACCAAGGGAGCTCTAGAGTAAATTTCTAACAATTCAAAAGGGGAAACAAGGGTCATTAAAAAAGTGTCTGAAATAAATTGTCTGTCAATTGAAAGATCTACTTGGAGCTAATCTTGGGATTTATGCAGGCCTATTGAGAAGCAACTGAGAGTATCCAAGCAACGGTGTGGCGCACGCTTGAGAATCAACTTCTCGAGCACTAAAGAGCAAGGTTCGGCAAGAAAGGTCGGAATATTCTCAACTCCTCTTCGTCAATTCCTAGCTTAGGCTAAGAACGATTAGAAGTAGGAGTAAGTCAGGGCGACGATAGGCCACTATCAAGTTGAAGACTACTTAAAAACTCAAGTTCAAGCTAAAAACTTAATCTCTGTACTGTCGACAACATAAAGGAAAGAACCTAACGTGGAACGATCAACCTGAAAGTACGGAGAACATTCAAGTATTCCTGACGACGTAATAACAGATAAGACTTTAAACACGAGGAATAACTAAAAAGAATCAAGTGACTGGTACCAATTGAGCGGCAACGAGGTTGTACTCTGGAAAAAATTTGGGGCTAATCAGATAGGCATATGAACCTTAGATCAGGACGACACCTAGTAAGAGAGAGACAAAGCCTTAGATCTTCAGAGGCTAGTGTCAACCACACTGCTAGGTCCTGGGCCCAGCAGTTGAGTCACCACTCTCATTACCCTAGCTCGGATACCAGTGAGTCAGAGATGTCTCAAGGCATGGACAGACCTACGGGAAGTTCAGGTGTGCCTTATTTGTACAGGGTAGAAGGCCCTTACAAAACACAGCTGGAATATCTTAGGACCAACCGACTAGGTGCTAGCATCTATGAGGACGGCCTAGGAAGATCGGTGGTCCAGATTAAAAACCCTGACCAATCCATTGGACTAGAGCACCCAGCTGTCAAGTTTGAAAATGGTGCATACCTGGACAAAGAAGGAACTATATATGTAGTCACTAGTCACCCTGATAGGACAGATGACTTTGGGAACGTAATCTCAGAAGCGGACTTAGGGGACCTGGAACAAGGGAACATGGGTGCAGAACCTAGAACCCCTCGAGGTAAATCAGTTCTCACTAGGATTATCACGCCTGAATGGGTCCCCCAAGACAACAAGAGCATAGAGTTGCTCCTCAATCGAGAAACTGATGAAGCCTTTTGGAGGTATAAGTCTAATCAGCCAACGGACATAGGAAATATCATGATCTATGAGTTTAAGGATCCGGATAGCCCAGGCAGAGTGACCTATTTAGATCATGCTTCAGAACGGATCTTTGTGGTGACAGAAAATGATAGGCATGCCTACACTTGGAAGGGTGAATTCATTTTCCCCCAACCAAGATCAAATGTATCCTATGGTCACCCTGGAGCTGGAACTTCCCAAGCTCATGGTACGCAAAGAGACAGAAGTAGAGATAGACCAGAAGTAAGTTTTGCCAACCCAGTGGGCAGAGAAAGAACGAGAACAGAGACGAATAGGGTAGAACCTGAGATGCATAGAGCCCACAGGAACCAAAGACATGTAGATGGATTCCCTCTGCCAAGGCCTAGAGAGCACACAAGAACTTTGAGACCCACAAAGCTAGTTAAGTCTATGAAGAATTACTTTGACGGCACAGGAGATCCCTATGATCATGTGGCGGAATTCAAACAAGTCTTGAGAGCTGAACAAGTGGAAGATCTGTTCACGCAGTACAATGCCTTCGGTCTAACCCTTAGGAACACGGCACTTACATGGTTTCAGCCATTAGATGAGCGTCAGTTCAGGAGCATAGACCAACTCCTAGAGGCATTCATTGTAGAGTTCTCTAAGAGCGGCATAAGACACAATACCTCCTCATTGATTCACAGCTTCAAGCAAACCCCTCAAGAGACTGTGAGACTTGCAGGAAGAAGATTTAGACAATATCTTGAAAGGTGCCCTATTTCGGAGCTACCCACATCTGCTAAACAAGTAGCCTTATTCCTTGATGGATTGCTGAGTACGAAATTGAGATCCTATGTGTATCTGAAGGACCCTAGGACTATAGAAGAGTGTGTACGCATGTGCATTGACATTGAAGATAACCTAGGGGAGGAACTAGAGCTTTCCAAAATCTACAAAGATTCAGATAGTGCTTCTAGTCACTCTTCCACGCAATCCACATCAATTGAGGAACTCGCAGAGAAAGTGGCACAAAAACTAGGTGTCTCTAGCAAACAAATTCCTAGGTTTGCCCCTGTGAAAAGATGCTATACTTGTGGTGGCAACCATATGGCGAACGTCTGTCCCATTATGGCTCAACCCCAAGTAAACCCTAGTAGCCAGTACTGCACCATAGAACGGAGATACACCAATCACACCGCACAAGACTGCCCATACAACAAGCAGGCAGTTAGGCAACCCTACCAACAAGGGAGATACCAGAACCAAAATCCACCACCACAATATGCTAGACCCCAACAAACCTACCAACCACAGTATCAGGCCCAACAAAGGCCTCAGCCTGTGCTAGCACAACAACCCCCTGCCCCAGCTAATGTGATTCCGGTAAAGTATACTGCTGCAGAAGAGAACCTGAATAGAGCTATAGTCCCTGTAACATCCTTGATCTCTGAAAATGACCCAAGTGACCATAGCTTTGATTCTACCCATGTGGATAGCCCCCAGGCTTACTACATGCAGTCTCTAGAACATGGCGAGTCCTACTATGGTGAAGAGCCAAACGAACCTAGTTGGGAGTCAGATTACACGAACGTCATGTATGCAAACCCCAATCAACCTAGACAGGTACGACCACCAATTCCTAGAGGACCATGCTACCGATGTCAGGGGGATCACTTCATTCGTGATTGTCCCTTGCCTCCGCCCACACAACCTCAGTCCGTGACTATCCAAGGCTTTTGCCAAGACTGCGGAAAAGAGCATCTCTTACGAGATTGCCCTAAGAACCCCAATAGCATGCCTAAAATCACCCCTATCAACGTTGTTGGGTTAGTGGTAGACTCCTCAGGAAGCGTCACTTCCACTGCACCAGTACAGGTAGTCACTAGGGCTCAGGCATTGCAGCAAAACCAAGGGGTAGGCCAGGAAAAGAGCCTAGATGCTAGCGATACTGAGAGCCAAAATAAAAAGAGAACAAGAGTTTTGGAAAGATAGCCGCGAACGCATGAAAAGGCAATGGGCAAAGAAGATGAGTGAACTTGAGGAAAGTCTACGAGAAACCAAGGCTAAAATCATAGAGATCACGTCTCAACCGCACTCTCACACATTCCCACCGCTACCATCCCCATCACCCTCCATCCCTTCACCCTCTAAGACAGCCCACGCAACCCACCCACCACCCCAAACAGGATCAGTATTAGCTGATCCCACTCCCGAAGACATAGACATGATGCTTAAGGCATATCAGGCCAGAATCCAAGAAGGGCCAAACGTCACGGATCATGACAAGTGCTATCCTAGAGCTGACCTAGAGATAGAAAGAACCAAACTATGCGCGAAAATGGTCGCATTGGCTCAGACTATGTTTGAAGCCAGTCGCCTTTTCAATTACTCAGGCTCAGCCAAAACGCAATTACACTTGGATGGATTCCTAGAGAAGTTAGAGAGGATAACTGCAAGATCTGACAAGGAAGAAAAAAATCAAGACCAAGAAAAAGCAAGCAAAAACAGGAATCATTCCCAATCAGAAGTGTATGTGGCCAATGCCCCTAAACCGGACAACTTCCCCTCCTTAGAAAGAATAGAGAGGCCAATAGCACAGCCAGAAAAGGAACCTACCCCTCAAAGAAAGGAAAGGGCAAGAGAACGGATAAGCCAGCCTCTTCAGAAAGCCCATGTGCCTCCTCAAGGAGCCTATCTTCCTCCCCAAAGGTCACAGGAGCCCCCCTCGAAAGCATATGTACCTCCACAGGTAACCCACATTCCTTCCCAGAGAGCGTATGAGCCTGTTCGGAAAAGTAATAGAATAAGTAACCCTCCCCAAGAAGCTTGTGCTCCAGCCATTTGCGAGAACGAGGAGAGAGTCAACAATAGAATCAGCCCTCCTTCACAGGTTGCTTATGCGCCCAATTCTACGGAGCCAGACACTTCTTCTTCTATGAATCGGTTTGCCCCAGACTTCCTACGAGAGATTCAAGAAGACAAATGGGATAACGAAAGCGAGGTCGCCCCTCCTTTTGAACTTGTGGACGATGCACACGACCAATTCCCACAAGACATCCCATCTATTTACGGGGAGCATGAGAGTGTTCAGTCTCACGAGAGATTAGACTTTGAGTCGAATTCCATACAAGAGCTACCCCACTTCACAGGCCCATGGGAAGCAAAGTCCACATGTATGAGAGCACCCACAGTCATGGTAAGGAACGACGACTCAATCATTCCTAGGAACACAGAGGTAGTGAAGAACACTAATGTGCAGTGTAATCTCAAGTTAGAAGAGCTACTCAAGGTTAGACCTGAATTATGGAAACATGTAGCCAAACAAGTACCAGAGATAGCAAAACCTCGTTCCCAGGTAGGATCCCATAGGACAGTGCCAGAAATTCCCTTGGATAAGATAGGGGATATGTGTGAAGGCGAAGAAGGGAACACCTATCTTCCCATCACCTACCAGGACTACACCACGAAGGCAATTTTGGACTCAGGTGCAGGAGTTGCAATTGCCACTACCTCCTTATGGAAGCGTTGGGGCAAGCCAGCTCTCAGGCCAACAAGAATGAAATTGCAAATGGCCGATGGTCACATAGAGAGACCCCTAGGATTGTTGGAAGGAATAACTCTCACCACTTGTGGTGTCGAGTTTGAACATACCTTTGCCATATGTGACCAGCAAAAATCATGCCTATGAGATGATTTTAGGAAGACCATTCATGCGACAGTTGCAAGTGGTACAGGATTGGGGGACCAATTCTTTGTACCTGCAGCACTTAGGTGTTACAACCAAAGTCAATCTCAAGGATTATTCTCATAGAGATGTCCCTCCTATCCAATGGAATCCCATCCATAGAGCCAAAGATGATACAGAATCGGTGCATTCCATAGGGTCTGGATCCTCATGGATGCATGAAGATACTCACTTATGGATGTGCAAGGTAGCAGTAGAAGAAGAGAAGAGAGAGAAAGCCAGAGAGGTAGGTGCGAACGAAACTCATAGACCCATTCAAGACCCAGCCTATGCACCTGTAGTTTTTCCAGACGAAGAATTTGAACCTCACGGTTGGGCAGAAATCTTAGCAACAATGGACGTAGCCATCAACGAAGAACAATGGACACCTCACTGCGATGAGGATGGTTATGATATTTCAGTCTTCTCCATAGAGCCAATCATGGGAGAGGCAGTTCTAGAAGAATGCGAACCTAGCCCTGATACATTTGAGGATGCAAGTGACTCCGATCTAGAGTCAATCATTATGGACCCACCATTTGCATCAGATGAAGAATATTTCCATGAAGTGGAATTTCAACCTCAGAAGCATGGAGAGGTTACAAATGATGTAAGATTAGCAACACATATGACCCCGAAGGAAGAAGGAAAGAAACGAAGAAAGAAAGAAGTCTTACCAGAAGAGGAAGAATCTTTGTTTGAGGTCCCAGAAAATTTTAAGAAGTACGAGATAGATGACAGGAGAGTCATGATAAGAATGCCTAAACGAGAGGCACAATCAGGAGATGCCTATGATAACAAAGAAACCACCAAGAAAATAGTGGTGGCCATAGAAGAAGGAGAGGAAAGATGCACGTATATAGGCCATGACCTGACAGAAGAAGAAGAGCATGAATTGATTGCCTTGCTAAGAGAATACAGAGATGTATTCGCTTGGAGTTACAAGGACTTAAAAGGGGTTGACCCGGACATATGCTCACACACTATTCCCATGATCTCAGATGCTAAACCCTCTAAGCAAAAGCCTTATACATATAACGATAATTACGCCGCTAAGATCAAGGAAGAGATAGATAGACTGGTTGAAGCTGGATTTATCTATGAAATTGAGCACATTGAATGGGTATCCCCCATCGTAGTGGTGCCCAAAAAGAATGGCAAACTGCGTGTGTGCATTAACTTGAAAAAGGTTAATGCCGCCACGATTCGAGATAACTATCCGCTTCCCATCACAGAACATCTCTTAGAAAGAGTGGCAGGCAAGGAAGTGTACAGCTTCCTTGATGGATTTTCGGGCTACAATCAAGTAGCCATAGCTCCAGAGGATCAGCATAAGACAGCCTTTGCCACAGAATGGGGCATTTTTGCTTTTAGAGTAATGCCATTTGGGCTTACCAATGCACCAGCTACCTTCCAGAGGCTGATGTGCCATGTGTTTAAGGAGTTCCTGAGGAAGAGTTTAGAAGTCTATGTTGATGATCTTTGTGCTCATTCCAATGTTAGACAAACTCATATTCCTGAACTCAGACAAATCTTTGACAAATGTAGAGAATATCAAGTCTGCCTGAACCCAGAAAAGTGCGTTTTTATGGTCAGGCAAGGTAAGATTCTAGGACACATAGTGTCAAAGAATGGCATATCTACTGACGAAGAGAAAGTGAGAGCCATAGCAGAGCTACCTAGGCCAAAGAATGTCAAGGAAGTACAAGCTTTCATGGGGCATTGTGGTTATTATCGACGATTTATACACATGTATGCTGTCATTGCAAAGCCCATGTACGGACTTCTGACAAACTTTGAGTGGACGGATGAATGCGAAAATTCCTTCCAAGAGCTTAAACGAAGATTATGCTCAGCACCAATCTTGACCACACCAGATTGGAATAAGCCATTCCACGTTCATGTTGATGCATCCAATTATGCTATTGGATGTGTGCTCGCACAACCTACTGGTGAAGGTAATATGGATCTTCCAATTGCCTATGCCAGTAGACAATTGAATGCGGCTGAACGGAATTACACCACTACAGAGCGCGAAGGATTAGGCATGGTATATGCAGTCAAGAAATTTAGACACTATTTGCTTGCAAATAAGTTTAAATTTTTTACTGATCATCAGGCATTGTTATATCTTGTAAACAAGCCATGCAATACAGGAAGATTAGTAAGATGGTTTCTCTTGCTAATGGAATATGATTTTGAGGTTGTGGTAAGAAAGGGTAGGACTCATTTGAGAGCAGATCACCTCTCTAGACTCACATCGGGAGAAGCCCCACAAGGAGTGTCAGATGACCTTCCTGATGCTTACTTGTTTAATTTGGAAGTTGTGCCGCAGTGGGCCAAGCCAATAGTACCAGTATTGACATACGGGCCTAATCATCCAGTGGTGAACACACGGAATAGAGAGATAGTAAAAGCCCAAAAGTACCATATCATGGCAGGCAGCATGTACAAGCACACAGATCAAGGGATCCTGGCTTGTTGCGTAGAAGAGGATGAGTACGCTAAATGGTTGCAATTAGCACATGTAGGTGCGTTAGAGCAACACCATTCAAAGCAACGAACGTTGCAGACTCTAAAGAGATTCGGAGTGCATTGGCCAACTATGGAAGCGGATGTCCAAAAGTTGTGCAAGGAATGCCCAATCTGTTGCACTAAACCACCTGTGGAACATGCCACTCTCTATCAAGTATCCATTGTGCCAGATTGGAGCGAACCACTAGTATCATTCCTGAGGACAAACACATTCCCTCCAGACATGACTCTGGCTAGGAAAAGGAGTTTAGAACAAGAAGCCTTGGATTACTCACTCATTGGTGATAATCTATACAAACGCGGTAAGGATGGTTACCTGAGATTGTGTGTCCATGAGAGTGAATATCTTAAGATCTTGGAAACTGCTCACCAAGGTGTAGCAGGAGGACACTTTGGACCAGAACGGGTGATCAAAGCGATACTATTTGCGGGCTTCTGGTGGCCTACCCTTCACATGGATGCACATACCTATGTGAAACGGTGTGATGTCTGTCAGAGGACTCAGTATCCTATACGCAAAGATGAGATGCCACTGAAACCTATGATGGGTGGACGTGCATTCTCTAAGTGGGGAATAGACTTCGTAGGTCCTATTAACCCCCCAGCTAAGGGTTCTCATGCGGAATACATCATTGTGGCAACAGATTATCTCACCAAGTGGGTAGAGGTAAAAGCTACAACCAAGAACGATGCTCAAACAACCGCCAAATTCTTGTTTGAGAACGTATTCACAAGATACGGGCTACCTATAGAGCTTGTAAGTGATAGAGGCACTCATTTCTTGAACGAAGTGATTGAAAATCTACTCCAAGAATTCTTGGTAATACACAAGAAGTCTGCCCCTTATCACCCTCAAGCTAATGGACAAGCTGAGAGCACTAATAAGATTTTATGCAATGTACTGACGAAATTAGTGAACACTAAACGCTCTGACTGGGACAAACAGCTACACCATGCTGTTTGGGCATACCGAGTTGCCTACAAAACGGTACTCCAAGCCACCCCCTTTCAGATGGTATTCGGTCAAAACGCTGTGTTACCCTTGGACTTCTTGATCCCTACATTGAGAGTAGCACAAGAGCACGAATGGACAGGTCATGAACTCTCCTCTAGGATCTTTGACCTTGAACGATTAGGAGAAACAAGACTGAGAGCCGCTGCAGGGATATATGCAGCCAAGAAGAGACAGAAGGCATACTTTGATGCCCACGTGAAGGATAAAGGCTTGAAAACGGGAGATCTAGTCTTAGTCTATACACTGAAACAACACGCAAGGAAGCTAGAAAAGAGAGGCTACGGACCTATGATCATCAATAGGATCTCCACAAGTGGAGCAGTACAATTGGCCACATTAGAGGGTGATGTTCTCCCTAACTATATTAGCGGATGCAGAGTCAAGTTGTACCAGGAACCCCTCACGGAGGAAATGCTCAGCCGACTCAACACTGCTAAGAAACGCAAAGAGGAAGAAAAGAGAATTAGAGAAGAAGCTCAAGCAGAGGCTTTAGAACGCATCAGAAGGATGAAATTACGAAGGCAAGGTAGAGATCAGCCTGGAGCGAATGACTATGCAGACCAAGGATTTCCCATAGCCATGTGTGAAGTTGCAGGAACAAGCTCGAATAGAATAATTGATAGACGTCCTTTCATAACCATAGACATAGGACAAGGAAAGAGTACAAGGACCGTAAGAGCCTTGATTGACTCAGGTGCTGCCACTAGCGCTGTTAAGTTGTCTTACTGTCAAGAGTTACAGTTAACTGTCCATCCTGTGGAAGCATACCTCATAGGATTGGGAGGCGTGGAAACCCCTTGCATGGGCGAGGTGGAACTTCCCCTCTACATTCACGAGGAGGCAATGACCGTTAAAGTACTAGTGTGTCAAGATGAGGATCTCACTGAACCTCTCGTCTTGGGTCAGGATTGGATCTATGACCAAGCAGTCAATCTAAACCTAAGAAGTGGACTTCTCCAGGTTTGGGTCAATCATAGTCGAGTTACAGTAGAATTAGACAATGGAGCACTCAAGGAACTAGGAAAGGCACAGACTCCTGGTCCTTCCAGGGGTACACATGAAGATGACCATACTGCTCTTGTTCAAAACCCTGTGTTGCAGAGGAATGACATTTGCAAAAAAGGAGTCAGGGATGCGACGGATCTCCCTTCTTTTCCAAAGGCCAGAAGGAGGCAGCAACCAAAGGCGGATCACAAGCAGAAGAAGCAGAGTACTACTTATGTCCGAGATCAAAAATATCTGCGCAGCGGAATGTCCCAGCAAATAAACCAGGTATGGGTGCGGAAAGGCGAACGACCGGGTGCACCACCGTCAACTACGCGGGCAAAGCCTCTTATTAGTAACCAACAACACGACACTAATAAGGAGTCTTTCAAAAATTCTTCTGCTAAAGTAAAATCTATTTGGGTGCCCAAGAAGTCGATGAAGGCAAGCCCACAATCTAGACAAATTTGGGTGCCTAAGGCTTGCTTGAGGGCACAAGTAGTTAAGCCAAGGCCGCAACCTATGCAGCATAACCCATCTACGAGTACCACCAGATTTCCCTCGTGCTCAACACTTAGGAACACACAAAGACCCATGAGTATGCATGTAATCACTTATAAGTGGGTCCCTAAAAGGCCCCATTCCCAAACAGCGACACCGACACAGCTCTCTGGAGTCTCTACGAAACCGAAAGCAAAGCCCATCCACTGCATTTGGCAGTCTAAGATCTGTAATAAACCCCCCGACCCCGATTTGTAAATTCACCCCACTTACTAACGGCATTAGTCTCCTAGGAATACACAAACGTTAACTACACTCACTGTCTTCGAGCACTTACTAACCACTAACTCACCATCTACCTCATGTTAATGTTGTAACGGGGACAACAACGGATTTATTCTGTCCATTACGATGTTAACACATGATTCTATATTCTCACAGAATCAGAAGGCAAGAAGAAAAATGGCAGAAGCGACAGGTTCGGGCTCACAAGTAGGGATACTTACTGCAGGAATTGATGTGGATAGCCTACCCGTGGATGTGCCCCCGACTGAACGACCAGTGGAGATGCAACACCTCCAGCAACTCCCGGTGCCAAATCCACCTACAGGAATCACGGAAAGAGTTCATGCAAATTCTCATTGGTTCAATGGCATGCCCGGTCCATTAGGTGAGGCCAAGTATATCTGGGAGTCTAAATGCGAGTATGACAGATCATGGGTGCGATTCCAATTTTTCTCCAAGGAGTTCGAGACTTTACAGAACACCGAAGATCTACAGACCATATGGCAACGAGCAGGATTGGCGGAATATTTTGAAGCCCCACTACCTAAACCCGATCTCCTCCGATGCTACTATTTGGTCTCCACATTACAAGCTAATGAAGATAAGGACCAACCCGGATCATTTGTTCTCCCCTCACTGCTGGGCAACAACGAGTTGAAGAGGTTTGAACTTACTGTGGAGTTGGTAAGCGACGCTTTAAATATGCATGGCACGCATGTACCCTCAGAAAAGGATGCTCTCGTTCCCAACAACATGAAGGACAGGAAAGTAGTGAAGCTGAAAGACATGGCAGCCCTCACCCCAAATGTGTCCATCCCTCTCCGCATGTGCATGCAACATTTCGCCTTCCCCGGTCAAGACCGATTCACGCAACCACACAAGAAGATCTGGTTTGCTCTCTACTTGGCGGAGGCAGGTGCGCTACCTATTAAGCTACCAGTGTGGATTATAGATCAGTTGTATGAAGCGAACAAACGGGCTTCTAGGAAATTAGTGGTGAACGGATGCTGTGCACTCACACGCATCATTTACCGATGCTTGGCATATGATGTCCCCATTGAGCGTGCCTTAACTTGGGCACAATTACAAATGTTTAAAAGGCTCAAGACATCCACACATCAGTCCAAGCGCATGAGGGGCGCGATTCCGTGTGTCCAGGCAAGGGAAGTCCTGACTACTCCTGAGGCATCACCATTAAGAGAGGGCACTGTACCTCCTTTTACCATTAGGATACCCAGGTCGGAATCTGACACTACGACACAACCCACCCCATCGGCTCCTCCGGTTACACCTGAATTCGAGTTTGCTGCCACTGGAGAGGCGGAAGGACTGGACCCCCAGGATTTCGAAGCATTCCTACAAAGCACACAATTCTCTGATGTAGAGTTTTATTCAGAGGCAGAGGAGCAGGGCACATCCTCACGAAGAAGAAGAAAGTCTACAGACGGTAGACATGTCCATTGGAGTGACACTCAGGAAAGTCAACAACACGGACATCCGGAAGAAGAAGAAGCGTATGAAGAAGAGACCACTGAAGCCCCAGCATATACAGCCGAACTCCGAAGGCTGTATCAGATTATGGAAAGAGTACGATCGCAGCAATTACTCACTGAACAGAGCAGCAGAGTACTTATGACTCAGTTGTTGGAAGAAGCGGGAGTTGACTCAGAGTATAGGGAAGGTCTCTTATTGATGGCAGAAACATATGGAGTTGTAGAAGCTGTGCGCACTGCCATTCAGAGGCCTTCAGTTCAATATGACCCACGAAGGTTTCAGACAAGACCTCGCCCAGGTAAAAATATACAAATTCCTGTTACAGTTGCAGAAGAGCCGACTACTACACCTGAAACTATCAGAACAACCTCCCAGACAGCTAGCCAACAGCACCCAGCCACCCATGAGGAGTCCACCGAACCACTACCAACTACTCCCCCACCATCACCTCCTAGAAGAGAAACAGTAGAAACCACATCGACTACTCAACCCACCGACCCCACCTTCATCTTCCGTACTCCGATCTCCAGTGCCACCCTATTCTCTACCACTGATAATCCTATCTTCGAAGACAACCCCAACACTACACAATCCGCCGAACCCCTTCTAGACCCTGCCCTAGGGCAACCATCCCCTACGCCCTCAGCCACGGGTCATCCTGACCCTAGATCCACATTCATGGGCTTCCCTGCTACCACGCAACCCTTTCAACCCTCCTCAAATTTACGACCCCAACCCCCGATATCCCTCTCTCCATTTCTACAATCCCTCCAGGACATCTTTGCGAGGGCTTTTCAACCAGGCCCTCAACCATTCCCTGTCTTTTCAGCTCCCCACCCCACTTCACATCTATTCACCACTTCCACACACACACCACCTACCATACCAGTGTATATGGCAGGCCCCACACTAACACCCACTCCTGAAGGGATGGACATTTCACCACCCACGGCACCTCCACCCACGGTTTCACCTCCTCCCATTCCCCCTCCACCAATTTCACCCACACACACAACTTTCGTAGACACATCATTCACTGTCTCCCTTCCCCAATTCCCTTCCCATGCATCTTCCACGGTAAACACCCCCCACTCATCTATAGGTAATGCATTGGACACCATGTTGGCTTGTATATCAAATTTAAGAACAGATTACATTCAGCTCCAGCAACAAAACGCACGCCTGCAAGAGCACTCAGCGACACTACAGCTCCGCCTTGCGGTACTAGAAGAGGAGAACACTCGCCTCCACACACAGTTCCACACCCTCCAAGAAGCCCACAATATATTGGAGGTACAGCTACAGAACGTAGATCAGGAAGCAGTGCAGGTGGTAGAAGGTCACCTACGGACACAGCTGGAACGCAACTCAAAACTTCAGCGAAATATGGCGCTACTTAAACGCCATCTTGCAGCTGCTCAGGAAGAGAACAGACGTCTGCAAATACAAAACCAAGAGAACCTGGAGGCAGCTATTGAGAGCACACCGGGGGCACCCATCAGCCCATCCAAGTTTCAAGCAGTGACCCCCGATAATATCAAGATTATATTGGAAGATTATGCCATGCTACTCGAAGCACATGATAAGCTATCGGAGGAGCTAGGACAACTGAAGCAGGAACACCAACAAGGCCCAACAGCTGCCCCTCCAACCACCCACTCTGCAGCTTCGCTTCCCTCCGACGCAGAGGCCATAAAAGATCTCCAGCAACAGGTAACTGAATTGCAGACACGCCTACTACAATATGAGAGGCCATCTTCCCCTCCGGAGGCTCCCACGGACGAAGAAGTTGTGCAAATTCCTGTGGAACAAACGTTTGATGAAGAATATGATCCGCAACCATTCCCAGGAGGCCAACAAACAGAAGAAGCGCAGGACACGTTCGAGGCACCACGGCCGCCATGGTTACGACAAGTGGAGGAAATAGGGACCTCGCATGAAGAGCGCATCGTAGTGCAAAATCAGGCCATGAGGGTCATAGAGGAGACTGTGTTACAATCAGCTTACTTCAAGAACTTGTCATCGAGACGCCTGATTCTCTCATCGGAACTCCAGTACAGGCCATATTATATTATCTTGGCTGATTATAATGCAGAAATACAAAGAGTCACAGGTCAGATTCCTACTTTTGCGACCCAATTTCAACCCGAAGACCTTCCTCCAGAGGTGCGAAAAGGCAAGATTCGTCAACCAACATGGCGGCAGAAACTTTTAGAGACCTACCCAGAAATGCTACGCACATGGAACAACGCGCCGCTGCACCTCCTGTACAACCCATGCTACGGTCCAGTCCCCCGCCGCAGGTCGTGGAAGGCATTTAATATCAAGGTACAGAACAATGCGCAATGCAAGGAATGGCTGAACTACCCGTACATCGCGCCACCACAAGGACCACCATCGGTAGCATATATGATGGGGACCATTCGCCACTGGATGCCGCGTTTGAAGCCCATGCAAGATGTAGCAGCGCAAATGATGCTTAAAATCTTAGATATGATGCAAGTAGTGCTGAAGACCTTTAGAAATGCAGCCGCACCACATGTACGTCTTCCGGGGTTTAGCAATGGAAATTACGACTTGGTGTATGACATGAGCACCACCCCCAGTATCCGTGTGGCTTACGCTTGGCATGCACGCATCAAGTACCTCCCCGCCTGCTACAAAAAGACCTTCGAAGAAATGTTCAGATCAGGTTTCTGGGAGTACCACTCGGAGATTTTCGCACCAAAGCCGACACATCTGCTTCAACTGTTTGCTTGTGAACAAGCAATGTATTCAGAGTACTACACCACCCCGCAACCAGAAACCCCCGGTGCAATAAATTGGGAGGCATTGGAAGCCGATCTAGCAAGAGGCTTAAGGATAGGAGAACATGAACTGGCCACCAATGTCATCCAATATTACATCGACCACCCGCGCGAACAAAGGTCTGTCAGGGGCGACAGACGCTAGGAAGGGGGGAGTGTTGGCATACAAAGCAATAAAGGAGTCATGCACAATACGGCAACAAGGCCAGATCATTTTTTCCCATAGATTATGTACAACCCAAGTGATTTTAATCACTACACAAACATGGTAAATCCCGTTTTTGGTAGATTAGACTCCATTTTGTGCAAGCCGAGGAGTCCTCGAGCTTGAGGAGTATTAGAAGTACCATCGTACCAAATTTCATAATTTTTAGACTTCGTTTGAGCCCTCAAATAAGCCCTGGAACCTAATTTTTAACTAGGCCGGACACTAGGTCTGGACAGGGCCAAAAGCTAGTCAAAAACTATAAAAAGAGCTAGAGAGCTCATTTTTGAGGTTAGATTGTAATTGAAACGAAGTTGTAAGAGCATTTTGAAAGTAATCTAAAAGCTCCATTGATTCTCACTCTTTGTCTTACCGTGTGTGCGCGTGTGTGTGTATGTGTGTGCATGCTAGTGTGCTTCTCACTCACGCACTTGTGCCGCCACTTGCTCGAGGTCTTCATACCATCCTCACGTCTTCCCGGATTGACATTAAAGGAGGTGCTACTCATCACTGAGCTACAATATGTGCAGGTATTATGGATCCTAGTAGAGAGAGAAAGGCGAAACTCACTCTCATAAAAAGTCTTATGAGAGCAAGAGTTCCGCCTAATACTCTAGGGATCATCATGCATGAGTACTCAGAGATGGATGGTGATGAGCTAGATTATATAGTACAGATGCTTACCCAGCGATCAGAGGAGGGCTCTTCTGCGGCTCCACATGCAGGAAGACAGCTATCTGCTCATAGGTATGCTTTTTTTCACAAATTCTTTTAATGATATTATAACACATATTTTTATTTATTTTTATCTATCTATTTTCAGGACATCTATACCACCCCCATATCATGATAGTAAAGCACAGGTGCCCATACTCACATACACATACACATACATAATCATATGTACACACACATAGACTCATATAATCATATTTACATGCATATATACATATAGACATGCATACACACACACAACACATGCATACACACATATAGACACACATACACACACACATGCATATGCACATATAGATACACATCATACACACACATGCATATATATATATATGTATGTATGTATATATATATATATACTTATATATCTATATATATATATATATATATATATATATATATATATATATATATATATATATATATATATATATATATATATATATATATATCCTAATTCAAAAACCCTATTATAAATATTCTAATTCAAAAATCCTATTTCAAAAATCCTAATTCGAAAACACTAATTTTGATATTAGGGTTTTAAATGCCCTAATTTAGAAACTCTAATTCAGCCTTTTAGCCATATGATTGAAGTATATGTACACATTGCATCTATTCCTCAGACGTCCTACTAGAGAGGTGTCTCTTTCTGCCAACCTTATGCCTCTATATATAGCTACTCGAATCAACGAGGATCATAATATATATAAAGATATATACACATCATGTAGATACACATACATAAATATAAAATGGAGTAGATACATTATGCATCACACATACATGCGTAAATGCACACATAAATATATATACATGCATACATATTTACATGTACACATTTACACATAGACACATATACATATATACATGTACACATCACATATACATGCCTACATATATTACATGAATACATGAATATTTTACACAAATGCATATGCATATATACACGTATGCATACTAACACATGTATACATATATCACACACATGGACACACATACATATACATGAAACACATATATATGCATATGTAACACATGTATACATATAATACACATGAATACACACACATATGCATACATACATGAGAAAAATTTGCTCCTCGAAGATAAAGCTATATATAAAATAGTTAGGCATACCCCCGAGCTTCATGTTCTAACTTAAAAGAACATGATTTCATCTCTCTAGTAGGATTCATCGATATTCAAGTTGAATAAAGTATCGATTATCTGATATCCATTAAGAAGCTTCAAGTTATTGATCGATAACTAGAGTAGAATTTACTATCTAATCTGTTCGTATGTTTTCATTATTGACATCATTTTGGTAAGACATCAATATAGTCTCATTTTCATTATGCTTATTGATTTCATTTATTTCTTCTATTGTTAAATCTGTGTTCTCATGAGTCACATAATCTATTGATGGATTAATATTGATTTGTAGTAATTCCTCTTCATCATCAGTAGAATCAGCATGTAGAGTATTATCCTCTTCGTCAAAAAGATTAGTATCATTATCACGTATAATGATTCTAATTTCTCTTTCAGATGTTTATGTATCAGTATCTGATGGTGAATCATCAAGAGGACTTTCTTCGATCTCTCTAACAATAAACTGTTCAAACAATGACCTACCTCTAGGTTGAACATGAATGCACTTGCCACCAAGGGTGAGCATCTGTGTTTTTATAAAAAAATGCATGTTCAATATGCCTAGGAAGAATATATGGTTCTTTAGTAGATCACATTACCTTGGAAGTATCAATTGCCCAAAACCCAGATAATTCCTTTCTTAATGTGGAATTACTACCTTTATACTCGGCTCAAAATCAGTCAATCTTCAAAATGACCTATCAAAAAATATATAGAAAACCCATTATTAGGTGCTTAAAAAAATAACTAACTCTATCATGAAAAATATAAACTTTTTTCTACCTGTTTGAATGTACGAAATGATATTTCGTAGATATCAACAACCGTTCTCACGTAACCAAGTTCGCCATCTATAAGGTTCGTGTCTTTTGAGCTAGCACGTGATAGTTGCTTGAAAGAAGCAACAATACTAGAATCCTCTGTTTTATGTAAAGAATCAATGGCTTTGATTCTAATATATTGTCCAAAAGCCCACATATTAGTGAGCATTTGAGCCTGCAAAAGAAATTAAATTAGTAAATAGAAAATAATATACATATATGAAAAAACCAAAATATTATTAAAATAAAATTACCTTTCATTCACAACCTATCATTAACTCTCTCTGCTCATCTGAGATTTCTTCATTATTTGTACTGTTGGCGCGTTGCAAACAACTATATAGCCAATCCGTGAAAGAAGATATATTTGTAATCTCATTAGTATCGAGATTATGTGTATATCTTTTATTTCTTCACCTTTTAATTTGGAGATTTTGAAGTTCTTGTTCGTACTCGCTAAGGAATGCTTGCATGCATTCGCTATTATATGCTACAAAAGTAGAAACATCATTTTTTTCTTGAAATGTAAATAAAAATGCAACTCCCTTACCTGATAATACCTCATCTATTATTTTTGAAGAAGACTCGTTGGTCCATGCACTTGGAGCTTCTTCATGAACTCTTTCAAGGTACTCACTAACATAATACATGCACTCTTCAAGCATCCAACCCTTTGCCATGGATCCTTCTGGTTTCACTCTTTGTTGCACATAACCTTTTAATATTCCCATAAATCATTCGACCCAAAACATCCATCGAGTGTTGATAACACCTGCAATCTAGATTTCATCTACAAGAAGGACTAATAAATGAACCTGAATATCAAAAAATGAAGTAGGAAGCTCTTTCTCCATCAAACATAGTAGCTCTTTGCATTCACGTTTTTTTGTGGGATCGAGTTCTTGTCAATCTCTTTTGATGTAATCCACCTATACATATCATTAAAAAAATTATAAAGAAGTTAATTCAAAAATAAAAGATATCAAATATTCATACATATTAAATATAAAGTATCATAATTACCTTATAAGCGATCCAAGATCTCGTTGATTTCCTCTAAAAACAATTGGAGAGTGAGGACATGAATGAAGGAGATTCCATGGATAATTTTTAAAAGAAAAGTAAAACGGTCCAATCATCTTCAGTTGGTTACAAAATCATGCAACCACCCAAGGTGATAGTTAGGAGAGAGTTCATTGCATCAAATTGCAAGCCAATTCTCCACTCTTTGAGTGTTTTAGTGAGGCAAAAGAAGCTCTCTAGAAGCTCCAACTTTGTACTACCAAAAGGAAGCAAATTTAGGTAGTTATAAAGTGATCTATGTGTACCTATCAATTGTTCGTCTACATATTCTTCAAGTTTACCAAATTTCAACTCAATTTATGTCAAGTGTATGGTTTCTTTACATCAACCACTGATTGCCTCATCGGTATAAAACATCAAACTATCATTGTGCAAAAGAAATTTGTTTGAAGATCATTATCCACAGAGATGTAAGCTCTTGAAAGTTGATTGTCTAGCCACCTTTTAAAGTCTACATAGTTGGGTATACAATTTCGCAATCAAAACTTCTTTTCTCTTTATCTAGAGCTTTATAATTCTATTTCTTTCTCAAAATGTGTGTCTTTGTTCAATTTCAAACCGCCTGAGAGAAATATGCATTACACGATATATGAACATCCGAAAATAGAGAGTTTTTCATTATGTTCTTATCATTGTAAACCATTTTTTTAATGCACACATTTGAAACACATCCAAAAAGTACCATAGTGTTTTTAATGCATCATTTGCAACGTAAAAAGTTCACTACAACTTCCAAATGAAACACCCACGTCCTAATCAGGTTTTAGGTCCTCGACCACCTCAATTCTCACTTAATGTCATAGCAAATAGTGGTATCAAAGAATATACAACCTCTTGAACAAAATGGGTGATGGATTTCCATTGACTATTGAAAACCTTGATAGGAACAACTATCCAACATGGTCCATGAGGATGGAAGCTTATCCAAAAGTTAACAATCTTTGGACTTGTTACAGGTGATGAAAGGATGTCAGCCAAGATTAACAAAGAAGGCTCAACCCACACATGACGAGGAAGAGAGGTTATCCACATGATGCACAAAGGATGCATTGGAAAGATCATATATCTTGAAATCTATCGTAAAATTATTTTATTTCATGTACGAGGTTTCAAAACTTCATATGAAATATGGAATGCTTTAGAAACATTTTTCTCTACAAGCACGAGCTACGAGGAACCGATTGCGGTTGGAATTTTCAAGCTTGAAGAAGCAACCCAAAAAGACTATAATGGATTTTGTTACCAAAGTAAGGGATACAATTGACCAACTATCAAGCATTGGAGAGATTATAGTTAAGAAAAAATCATAAGGTAAGTCATAAATGGAGTGAAGGCAGATAGCAAGTGTACTTCATTTACAACACCCTTGGAATTTTATTTGTACATACAAGTAGTTTCAACACACTTATGGAAAAAATCCTAAATCATGAAGCTAAATTCAACCAAAGTGGTGATGATTTAAAAGGTAATCAAACATCTACCCTTTATACTAATAAAATTAAAAATAAGAATGTTGAAGATAAAGGTAAGAAGAAGAATGAAGATGGAAAATGTTGGAGTTCCAAGATTACGGAAGCACACGAACAACATAAGGTAGAAGAGGAAGTTTGGAGAACAACACAACACTCATTGCATTATAAAGTGAGTGTACAAAGATCAATGGCTCATTGGGGTTATAAGAGAATACACAAGCCATGGGAAATGTACTTCCTAAAGAGGGAATAAGGTGCCTAGGAAGTCCTTCACACACATCATTATTGAAATATATCAACAAATCCCCCCTTGAGTGATGCGGTAAACAAGGAGTTGGCACTCATATATAAGGAAGTGACAAACTATGTAGAATGAAATTAATCCACAAAATGAAGTAAGCCCAAATCTCTGGGGGAAGCTTCAAACTTCTTGTTGCATAGAGTCTTTGCACTACAAGGAATACAAGTGCATAGCGACAGTTAAGGCGACACAATTTCATTGCTATAAAATTGCAAAAAGCATCGCAAGAAGCATCGAGCACGGACCGTCAATTAAACGACGAGCTAAACGATGTTTTTTTCGACATGTGGTGCGATGGAACATGCAATGCTCATAGTGAGTGTCGCTAAAGCGACAGTTTAAAAAAGCATCACATAAGCGACACTTTTTTGCATCCCATAAGCGACACTAAATAATGTCGCTTATGCGATGCCAATTCCAGTGGTTTTTACGACACCTTACCATTGCTTACACGACGGCTTGCTGACGAAAAAATTTAAAATGTTGGAAGCTCTTCGATCTTCATGTTCACGCATCTGATTGAAGAGCTCTCCAACATTCGCAATTGCACTACGCTTACGAGCTGAAACAAGTATATGCAAAATTGTTGTTTTGCCTAACCTCTATCTTATTGTCTCTCTCTATTTTTGTTTCTCTCTGTCTACCTCTTTCTCTCTTTGAATTTTCTCTCTCTCTCTCTCTATCCCTCTCTTTATTGTAGGTTATTCAAGAAGCTAACCAAGCAAAAAATATGGTTAACTATTGTAACTACAATTTCTATTCTTTGTATATCATTTGAATTGTGTTATTTTCATTAGTTAGCATACTCACACTTATTGATATGCACATATGCACTTATAGATGATGAAGATGCATGTTCACACATATACACATGCACATACACACACATACATGTGCACATACACTTACACATACACACACATATACATGCATATGCACAAACATTTCTACAACCACATAAAAAGAGTTGCATGCATGCATTATCGCATATATATATATATATATATATGTATATACACACACACATACACACATTTACATATACTTAAATACATGTATATGTACATCCACATGCATATACATGCATATACATACACTTGTATATGTTAAACACATACACATACATATGCACATATGTATATATACACACACATACACATATATATGCACATATGCACACACACACATGCACACACATACATATACACATATACATGCACATGCACACATTTACACATACATTTACACATATACATGCACATACATATACACACACATACACATGCACATGCACATACACATTTACACTTACACATGCACATGCACATACATACATATACACATACATACACATGCACATGCACATACACATATACACTTACACATGCACATGCACATACATGCATATACACATATACATATGTACATACATTCATATACACACACACATTACACACATATATTACACACATATACATGCACATACGTACACACATATGAATGAATTATATAATTAAAGTACTAAAACACATGCTTAATATGAACAATGATAACAATCAATAGAACAAAACTTTGCATTACTTAATACCATACACACATTCAAAACATAACTGAAATTGCAAAAAGCATCGCAAGAAGCGTCGAGCACGGACCGTCGATTAAATGACGAGCTAAACGATGTTTTTTTCGACATGTGGTGCCATGGAACATGCGATGCTCGTAGTGAGTGTCGCTAAAGTGATGTTTTAAAAAAGCATGGCATAAGCGACACTTTTTTGCATCCCATAAGCGACACTAAATAATGTTGCTTATGCGATGCCAATTCCAGTGGTTTTTCGGACGCCTTACCATTGCTTACACGACCGCTGGTTGACGAGAAAATTTAAAATGTTGTAGGCTCCTCGATCTTCATGTTCACGCATCTGATCGAAGAGCTTTCCAAAGTTCGCAATTGCACTGCGCTTACGAGCTGAAACAAGTATATGCAAAATTGTTGTTTTGCCTAACCTCTATCTTATTGTCTCTCTCTATCTCTGTTTCTCTCTTTCTACCTCTTTCTCTCTTTGAATTTTCTCTCTCTCTCTCTATCTCTCTCTTTATTGTAGGTTATTCAAGAAGCTAACCAAGCAAAAAATATGGTTAACTATTGTAACTACAATTTCCATTCTTTGTATATCATTTGAATTGTGTTATTTTCATTAGTTAGCATACTCACACTTATTGATATGCACATATGCACTTATACATGATGAAGATGCACGTTCACACATATACACATATACACATGCACATACACACACATACATGTGCACATACACTTACACATACACACACATACACATGCATATGCACAAACATTTCTACAACCACATAAAAAGACTTGCATGCATGCATTATCGCATATATATATATATATATATATATATATATATATATATATATATATATATATATATATATATATATATATATATATATATATATATATATATATATATATATATATACATACACACATTAACATATACTTAAATACATGTATATGTACATCCACATGTATGCACATTCACATGCATGCACATGGATGCAAATGGAAATGCATCCACATGCACATGCATGTTTCATACATATACACATGCATATACATACACTTGTATATGTTTATACAAATACACATACATATGCACATATGTATATATACACACACATACACATATATATGCACATATGTACACACACATGCACATACATACATATACACATATACATGCACATGCACACATTTACACATACACTTACACATATACATGCACATACATATACACACACATACACATGCACATGCACATACACATTTACACTTACACATGCACATGCACATACATACATATACACACACATACACATGCACATGCACATACACATATACACTTACACATGCACATGCACATACATGCATATACACATATACATATGTACATACATTCATATACACACACATATTACACACATATACATGCACATACGTACACACATATATCACACACATATACATGCACATACATACACACATATGAATGAACTATATAATTAAAGTACTAAAACACATGCTTAATATAAACAATAATAACAATCAATACAACAAAACTTTGCATTACTTAATACCATACACAATTCAAAGCATAACTCAAAATTGCAAAAAGCATCGCAAGAAGCGTCGAGCACAGACCGTCGATTAAATGACAAGCTAAACGATGTTTTTCTCGACATGTGGTGCGATGGAACATGCGATGGTCGTAGTGAGTGTCACTAAAGCGACGGTTTAAAAAAGCATCCCATAAGCGACGCTTTTTTGCATCCCATAAGCGACACTAAATAATATCGCTTATGTGATGCCAATTCTAGTGGCTTTTACAATGCCTTACCATTGCTTACACGACGGCTTGTTGACAAAAAAATTTAAAATGTTGGAGGCTCTTCGATCTTCATGTTCATGCATCTGATCGAAGAGCTCTCCAACGTTCGCCATTGCACTGCGCTTATGAGCTGAAACAAGTATATGCAAAATTGTTGTTTTGCCTAACCTCTATCTTATTGTCTCTCTCTATCTCTGTTTCTATCTTTCTACCTCTTTCTCTCTTTGAATTTTCTCTCTCTCTCTCTCTCTATCTCTCTATTTATTGTAGGTTATTCAAGAAGCTAACCAAGCAAAAAATATGGTTAACTATTGTAGCTACAATTTCAATTCTTTGTATATCATTTGAATTGTGTTATTTTCATTAGTTAGCATACCCACACTTATTGATATGCACATATGCACTTATACATGATGAAGATGTGCGTTCACACATATACACATGCACATACACACACATACATGTGCACATACACTTACACATACACACACATACACATGCATATGCACAAACATTTCTACAACCACATAAAAAGACTTGCATGCATGCATTATCGCATATATATATAAATACACATACACACATTAACATATACTTAAATACATGTATATGTACATCCACATGTATGCACATGGATGCAAATGAAAATGCATCCACACGCACATGCATGTTTCATACATATACACATGCATATACATACACTTGTATATTTTTATACATATGCACATATGTATATATACACACACATACACATATATATGCACATATGCAAACACACATGCACATACATACATATACACATATACATGCACATGCACACATTTAAACATACACTTATACATATACATGCACATACATATACACACACATACACATGCACATGCACATACACATTCACACTTACACATGCACATGCACAACATACATATACACACACATACACATGCGCATGCACATTCACATACACATATACACTTACACATGCACATGCACATACATGCATATACACACACATATTACACACATATACATGCACATACGTACACACATATATTACACACATATACATGCACATACGTACACACATATGAATGAATTATATAATTAAAGTACTAAAACACATGCTTAATATAAACAATGATAACAATCAATAGAACAAAACTTTGCATTACTTAATACCATACACACATTCAAAACATAACTGAAATTGCAAAAAGCATCGCAAGAAGCGTCAAGCACGGACCGTCGATTAAACGACGAGCTAAATGATGTTTGTTTCGACATGTGGTGCGATGGAACATGCGATGCTCATAGTGAGTGTCTCTAAAGCGAAGGTTTAAAAAGCATCGCATAAGCGACACTTTTGTGCATCCCATAAGCGACACTAAATAATATCGCTTATGCGATGCCAATTCCAGTGGTTTTTCGGACGCCTTACCATTGCTTACATGACGGCTTGTTGACGAAAAAATGTAAAATGTTGGAGGCATTTTGATCTTCATGTTCATGCATCTGATCGAAGAGCTCTCCAACGTTTGCAATTGCACTGCCCTTACAAGCTGAAACAAGTATATGCAAAATTGTTGTTTTGCCTAACCTCTATCTTATTGTCTCTCTCCGTCTCTGTTTCTCTCTTTCTACCTCTTTCTCTCTTTGAATTTTCTCTCTCTCTCTCTTTGTCTCTCTCTTTATTGTAGGTTATTCAAGAAGCTAACCAAACAAAAAATATGGTTAACTATTGTAACTACAATTTCCATTCTTTGTATGTCATTTGAATTGTGTTATTTTCATTAGTTAGCATACTCACACTTATTGATATGCACATATGCACTTATACATGATGAAGATGCACGTTCACACATATACACATATACACATGCACATACACACACATACATGTGCACATACACTTACACATACACACACATACACATGCATATGCACAAACATTTCTACAACCACATAAAAAGACTTGCATGCATGCATTATCGCATATATATATATATATATATATACACATACACACATTAACATATACTTAAATACATGTATATGTACATCCACATGTATGCACATTCACATGCATGCACATGGATGCAAATGGAAATGCATCCACACGCACATGCATGTTTCATACATATACACATGCATATACATACACTTGTATATGTTTATACACATACAAATACATATGCACATATGTATATATACACACACATACGCATATATATGCACATATGTACACACACATGCACATACATACATATACACATATACATGCACATGCACACATTTACACATACACTTACACATATACACGCACATACATATACACACACATACACATGCACATGCACATACACATTTACACTACACATGCGCATGCACATACATACATATACACACACATACACATGCACATGCACATACACATATACACTTACACATGCACATGCACATACATGCATATACACATATACATATGTACATACATTCATATATAGACACATATTACACACATATTACACACATATACATGCACATACGTACACACATATATTACACACATATACATGCACATACATACACACATATGAATGAATTATATAATTAAAGTACAAAAACACATGCTTAATATAAACAATAATAACAATCAATAGAACAAAACTTTGCATTACTTAATACCATACACACATTCAAAACATAACTAAAATTGCAAAAAGCATCGCAAGAAGCGTCGAGCATGGAACGTTGATTGAACGACGAGCTAAACGATGTTTTTTTCGACATGTGGTGCGACGGAACATGCGATGCTTGTAGTGAGTGTCTCTAAAGCAATGGTTTAAAAAAGCATCCCATAAACGATGCTTTTCTTCATCCCATAAGCGACACTAAATAATGTCGCTTATGCGATGCTAATTCCAGTGGTTTTTACGACGCCTTACCATTGCTTACACGACGGCTTGTTGACGAAAGACTTTAAAATGTTAGAGGCTCTTCGATCTTCATGTTAACGCATCTGATCGAAGAGCTCTCCAACGTTCGCAATTGCAGTGCGCTTACGAGCTGAAACAAGTATATGCAAAATTGTTGTGCTGCCTAACCTCTATCTTATTGTCTCTCTTTATCCCTGTTTCTCTCTTTCTACCTCTTTCTCTCTTTGAATTTTCTCTCTCTCTCTCTATCTCTCTCTCTCTCTATCTCTCTCTCTCTCTATCTCTCTCTTTATTGTAGGTTATTCAAGAAGCTAACCAAGCAAAAAATATGGTTAACCATTGTACCTACAATTTCCATTCTTTGTATATCATTTGAATTGTGTTAGTTTCATTAGTTAGCATAATCACACTTAATGATATGCACATATGCAATTATACATGATGAAGATGCATGTTCACACATATACACATATACACATGCACATACACACACATACACTTACACATACACACACATACACATGCATATGCACAAACATTTCTACAACCACATAAAAAGACTTGCATGCATGCATTATCGCATATATATATATATACACATACACACATTAACATATACTTAAATACATGTATATGTACATCCACATGTATGCGCATTCACATGCATGCACATGGATGCAAATGGAAATGCATCCACACGCACATGCATGTTTCATACATATACACATGCATATACATACACTTGTATATGTTTATACACATAGACATACATATTCACATATCTATATATACACACACATACACATATATATATGCACATATGTACACACACATGCACATACATATACACATATGCATGCACATGCACACATTTACACATACACTTACACATATACATGCACAAACATATACACACACATACACATGCACATGCACATACACATTTACACTTACACATGCACATGCACATACATACATATACACACACATACACATGCACATGCACATACACATATACACTTACACATGCACATGCACATACATGCATATACATATGTACATACATTCATATACACACACATATTACACACATATACATGCACATACATACACACATAAATTACACACATATACATGCACATACCTACACATATGAATGAATTATATAATTAAAGCACTAAAACACATGCTTAATATAAACAATAATAACAATCAATAGAACAAAACTTTGCATTACTTAATACCATACACACATTCAAAACATACCTGAAATTGCAAAAAGCATCGCAAGAAGCGTCGAGCACGGACCGTCGATTAAACGACGAGGTAAACGATGTTTTTTTCGACATGTGGTGCGATGGAACATGCGATGGTCGTAGTGAGTGTCGCTAAAGCGACGGTTTAAAAAAGCATCGCATAAGCGACGCTTTTTTGCATCCCATAAGCGACACTAAATAATGTCGCTTATGCGATGCCAATTCCAGTGGTTTTTACGACGCCTTATCATTGCTTACATGATGGCTTGTTGACGAAAAAATTTAAAATGTTGGAGGCTCTTCGATCTTCATGTTCACCCATATGATCGAAGAGCTCTCCAACGTTCGCAATTGCACTGCGCTTACGAGCCGAAACAAGTATATGCAAAATTGTTGTTTTGCCTAACCTCTATCTTATTGTCTCTCTCTGTCTCTGTTTCTCTCTTTCTACCTCTTTCTCTCTTTGAATTTTCTCTCTCTCTCTCTCTCTTTATTGTAGATTATTCAAGAAGCTAACCAAGCAAAAAATATGGTTAACTAGTGTAACTACAATTTCCATTCTTTGTATATCATTTGAATTGTGTTATTTTCATTAGTTAGCATACTCACACTTATTGATATGCACATATGCACTTATAGATGATGAAGATGCACGTTCACACATATACACATATACACATGCACATACACACACATACATGTGCACATACACTTACACATACACACACATACACATGCATATGCACAAACATTTCTACAACCACATAAAAAGACTTGCATGCATGCATTATTGTATATATATATATATATATATATATATATATATATATATATATATATATATATATATATATATATATATATATATATATATACACACACACACACCTACACACATTAACATATACTTAAATACATGTATATGTACATCCACATGTATGCACATTCACATGCATGCACATGGATGCAAATGGAAATGCATCCACACGCACATGCATGTTTCATACATATACACATGCATATACATACACTTGTATATGTTTATACACATACACATAGATATGCACATGTGTATATATACACACACATACACATATATATGCACATATGTACACATACATGCACATACATACATATACACATATACATGCACATGCACACATTTACACATACACTTACACATATACATGCACATACATATACACACACATACACATGCACATGCACATTTACACTTACACATGCACATGCACATACATACATATACACACACATACACATGCACATGCACATACACATATACACTTACACATGCACATACACATACATGCATATACACATATACATATGTACATACATTCATATACACACACATATTACACACATATACATGCACATACTTACACACATATACATGCACAAACGTACACACATATGAATGAATTATATAATTAAAGTATTAAAACACATGCTTAATATAAACAATAATAACAATCAATAGAACAAAACTTTGCATTACTTAATACCATACACACAATTCAAAACATAACTGAAATGAACAATATAAAGATAATATATATATATATATATATATATATATATATATATATATATATATATATATATATATATATATATATATATATATATATATATATATATATATATATATATATATATATATATATATATATATATATATGTGTGTGTGTGTGTGTGTGTGTGTGTAAATACATATCCAATGTCATAATCACGAATCCTAATCATCATCATCATCATCATCAGTATCATGATCATCTTCATCATCATGATCACCCTATGACGATCGAGATCGTCCCTCCTGTGTCTGTCTCTCCACCTCATCCATATCTGCCTCTCCATAATACTCATGTATTACATATAACAAACATAAATAAGTAAAACAATTAAAACATCCATAAAAATAAAATAATATATAGAATTTAATAATACTCACAAATGATCTCACATATACTCACTTAAATGCGGATATCCAAAATGTGTAGCATACTCGATCTCATGTTTTGTAGGATATCGGCCATAATCCTTTCGTTGCATTGAAACAAATAAAAAAGATTAATTTCTTGCATTTTAATCAAAATAAAAAATATACTCACAATAACACATATCCTTACGAATGTAGCTACAAAACCATGATGGCCCATTTGTCCTAGGTGCGATGTGTGGCCCGTCTCAACTCTCTTCTTTGTAGTAGCCTGCTTATTTAAAGAAAAAAAGAAATACATAAATTAAATGTAAAAAAAATTACTAAAATATATGAAAATTATAAATATAAAGGATTAATTTGTATACTTCCTGCTGAGGAAATGACTCCTGAAGATGTAGCTATCTACGAAAAAACTGTCTCGTCTCATGTGGTATGTTAGGTCACCTCTTATTTTCTTTCACCATACAATATCTCCTGTTAATTTAATCTCAAATAGAAAAAAGAATCAGAATACATACACACACATACACATACAGATATACATGCAAACATATACACATACATATATGCATACATATACACATATACATACATATAACATAAACACACATATACATATCCACATATATGTGAATATGTGTGTATGTGTAAATATGTATTAATATCAAATACCATTATTTGTAGATTTCGATCAATCAGATGGAACTCCACCACCGTCTCCTAATCGTACAAGGACTATATATTGTAAGTATATCAAACAATTAATCTAAACATATATGATAGATACATAACTAATATATTTTTTTGTTTCTTGTTATAAACATATTCTGATCAATCAGAGGGCACTCCACCACCTCCTACCCATGCAACGACTTCACATGTGTCCTCCGATAGGAGTTATGATGAATTTTACTATCAAGGGCATAGTATATGTTGGTGTAACTCTTGCAATGGCACGTATCAAAGACCACGATTGGAATGTATTGAACATGAGGTATAGTATGGTAATTTTGAGCATGCACCATCACCTGGTCAACATGATAATGCTTGGGTACGTATTTTTTCTATAATTTAATGTCATTATTTTATTTAAAAACCATATACAAAATCAAATTACTATTGATATACAAGAAAACTCGCTCGATGATGATGATGATGATGATATTTTTTCTCAGAATGTTAATATACCTCCTACACGTCATTGACTTGTTGTTCATCAATTACAAGCAAAGGTTTCTAGAAATCCTCTACCTCCTGGTTTAGAGACTTAAACGGCTGGAGATTATCCATTGCCAGCTCGTGATCACTCTCTAGTACAAACATATGATAGAAGAAGATATGGAGGATGGAATAGAGGACCACTTCCTTTAGATGGAGAGGTTTTCAACTTTTGGGGTAATCCTATATGATTGCTTCATCCACTATTACTAATGCTAGTCATGGTCTCTTTATTGTAGATGATTTGTATGTGCCTCCGAACTTTGAAGTCACTCTTATGTCATTTTGTGGTCCTATATATGGACGGGGAGATTGACATCGACTTGAACGTTATGTTCAAAGCATGAGTACTTATGGAATATGCTTGAATGCAGCATCCCTTACTAATAGAATGATTTCACATGCAGAAAATGAAAGATTATATATTGATGGAAGACCTTACATGCATGGAAATATAACAGGTTTAATAAATAGTAGTTAAGGGTTACATAATATTTCAACGACTAATTGCACATTTGAGGAGCATGAAAATAGTCATGAATCACCATACATGAGTAGAGATGTATCAAGATACATAGTTGTCAATGCTATTACTACATTACATGCTGGTGATGATTTATTAGTGAATTATGAATGGCATAGACCTCCAAGAGCACCTTTTAGCTAGAGAGAGAATGAAAATTTTCTATCCATATTTAATAAGCTATATATTTAACTTTATGTTTAAATTTTACTTTTTATTCATTTATGGAATACTAATGATTTTTATTCATGTGTATAGATTCTAACGTATGATGTCATTTATGGAATACTAATGATTTTTATTCATGTGTATAGATTCTAACGTATGATGTTGATGATATTCCTGCACACCATTCACAATTGACAATAAGACCTCACTTATCACAAGCTTCTATGAGGAGGCTATGCAAAAGTGATCCTGTGAAATATGCAAGGTTGAAAGATCTATATTCTAAAGAAGATAAAGTACAAGATTTGTACGACAATGATGAAGATGATGGCATGGCAGATTTTATTGAGGAATGGTATCAAAATGACAGTGAGAGCATTGATATTTCTAAAAATGAGAAATATCTTCGAGAGGAATGTCTAAAGCATGTATATGAAGGAAGTTGTTTGACATGACTAAGTGCGAGCCTACTTATTCTCAATCTTCAAAATTGTTTTGGATGGAGTAATGTATCTATTTCGACACTATTAAGGTATAATTTTTAATTTTCTGTCTATTTATATATATATACATGCATACATATATACATATAAATACATACATACATAGACATACACACACACACACACATATATATATATATATGTGTGTGTGTGTGTGTATGAATGCATACACATATAAACATACATACACATATGCACACATACACATGTGATGAGAGTAAGGTCAAATTATACATACCTATATCGAATGAAGATATTTTGTCCATCTCTCCTTTGGAATTGTTTGCCCAGTCTTTAGAATCTTCTTGACACATCTGCTTCTCCTATTCTGGTCAACCTAATACCTGCGCTGCTAACTCTTTTATGAACTTTGCATACAAAGATCAAGTATCAGTTAGCTATGGAGGTATTAGGTCGTTTGGAAAGTGGGAGAATCAAATCTATTTGGAAGATTTTGAAGGATGGAAGAATAATTTTAAAGGATGGGTAGAAAGAAAGCGTCCATTCAATGCAAGTTCTTGTTTTTACCTTAGCTAAGGTAAGAATAAGAACTTGCATTGAATGGTCACTTTCTGTCTGCCCATCCTTTAAAACTATTCATCCATCTTTCAAAATCTTCCAAATAGACTTGATTCTCCTATTTTTCAAACTACCTAATACCTCCATAGCTAACTGATACTTTATATTTGTAAACAAATATGTAAGTTTTAGTTAGCAAGGCAGGTAATAGATTGACATACAGACATATAGACATACACAAACATATACACACATACACATGTTATGAGAGTAAGGTCAAATTATACATACCTGTATTGAATGAAGATGTTTTGTCCATCTAGCCTTTAGAATTGTCCACCCAACCTTTAGAATCTTCCTGACACATCTGCTTCTCCTATTCTAGTCGACCTAATACCTACACTGCTAACTCTTTTATGAACTTTGCATACAAATATTAAGTATGAGTTAGCTATGGAGGTATTAAGTGGTTTGAAAAATAGGATAAGTAAATTTTCCTTCAAGAATTTGAAGGATGGAAGAATAATTTTAAAGGATGGGCGGACACAAAGTGTTCATTCAGTGCAGGTTTTTGCTTTTACCTTAGCTACGGTAAGAACAAGAACTTGCATTGAACGAACACTTCATGTCCACCCATACTTTAGAATTATTCATCCATTTTCCAAAATCCTCAAGAGAAATTTGCTTGTCTTATACGTAATACCTCCTTAGTTAGCTGATACTTAATCCTTGTAAACAAATATGTAAGTCTTAATTAGCAAGGTAGGTAATAGATTGAATATAAAAGGGGAGACAACCAAACGATTCAGTGGTCTAGATATGAAAGTCTGCAAACCACAATATACAAAAAAAAAAAAAAAGAAATCAAATATACACAACTACACATGCATACATACATATACATACATAAATACACATTCATACATACATACACATACATACATACACATACATACATACATACACATACATACATACACATACATACATACATACATAGACATATATACACACATACACATACATATATGCATACACATACGCATACGTATATATACATACATATACACCTATAAAACACATATACACACATACATGCATATACACATACATACATATACACATACGCATACGTATACGCATGCACATGCATATACACATCCAAATACACATACACATAAGCATACACATATATAAAATTATATGCATATATATATATATATATATATATATATATATATATATATATATATATATATATATATATATATATATATATATATATATATATATATATATATATATATATATATATATATATATATATATATATATATATATATATATATATATATATATATATATATATATATATTATATGTGTGTGTGTGTGTGTGTATATATTTATTTATTTATTTTTATTAATATGTCTTTTTTTTATCAAGTTACAGGTTATTATCTAAAAGTTTTTACCAAGTCAGAATATTCTTCCTACCTCACATGATGAAATGAAGAAGATAATCAACAATCTTGGTATAGATTATCAATGTATACATGCATGTCTTAACGATTGTATTTTATATAGAGGTGAACATAATTTCAATCTCCTCGATATAAGGACAAAGAAGGTAATATCCCAAAAAAGGTATTGAGACATTTTCCATTGGCTCCACGGATTAGACATATGTTCCAAAGCCCTGAATTATCAAAGCTTTTGACATAGGGACATGATCATAAAAGTACTGATGGAATAATTAGAATTCCTCGTGATAGTGTTGCTTTTCAGCATATTGATTCTACATGGTCTGAATTTCCACAAAATCCACAGATTCTAAAGTTAGGAGTTGCATTAGATGGGGTTTATCCATTCTCTATGAAATCCAGTAAATGGTCAACATGGCTAATGGTAGTCATAAACTACAATCTTTCGCCATATCTTAGCATTAAAAATGAACATTTAATGCCTTCACTTTTAATCCCAGAAAGAAGACAAGTTAAAGATATGAATATATATCTTGCTCCTCTCATGGACGATCTCCAAGAGCTATGGAGAGGTATTAATGTCATTGATGTATCGAAAATCATAAATGAAAGACATATTACGGTTCGTGGTATTGTGGCTTGGACTATTCACAATTTTCTAGGATATGGTGTTTGTTCAAGTATTGATGTAATTTTTTTATTCAATATGCATACAAATAAATGTGATTTAATCTAATTATATTTTTATTGTTTTCATGATGCAAGAATATCTACTAAGGGTTATAAAGCTTGTCCATATTGTGGTAATTGGTTGAGATCAATCTATAGTAATAATCTCAACAAAAATATTTATCTTCGACATCGAGGATTCTTGCCTGATGATCATCCATTAAGATTTAAAAGAGAAGCGATACATTTTAATGGAAAGCTTGAAACAAGTGAGTGTCCAAAACCTATGACGCCTATGGATAAGTATAAAAAATGGAAAGATGGACCTCTGATAGATCCAGAATCACATATTGTCAGTGATGATGAAGATAATGAGTATGTGAAGAGAGGTAAAGGAAAATTGGAACTCGTAGAGAAGATATCAATATGGTATTCTTTGGAGTATTGGGAAGAGTTCAAAGTATGTCATCTTCTTGATCTTATGCATATATTCAAGAATATTGGTTATTCACTATGGAAGCATCTTCTTGGACTAAAAGATACCATAGCATCAAGGAATGATTTGAAAGATCAAAACTCAAAACCAAAGTTATGGCCAATTTTTTATAGACATCGATAGGGACTTATGAACCTGCTCCTTAGGTACTTACAACAAAAGAGATACAGACTATCAACAATAGGATTCAATTGATTCGGACTCCTACAGGATATGGAGTATCTGTCCAAGACATGTTTACTATGGATGATAAGTCCTTTGTTGTCTTGCAAGAGTGAATGTGAAGGATAATGGCACGTTTGACAAACAAAGCTATCAATGCATGTTCCTGAGCATCTCTCCTATCCCAATGAAGTTTCTGTATAGTAGGTGCAACAAGAACCACGACACGAACAGGAATCTAAAGATCATTATCTTCAACACCATCTGCATGACTGTCAATAGTTTTATTTGTAGGTGTAGTAGGGCATTTTTCAATACCTTGCACAATACTCCATAGCCCCATTGCTATCAATGCATGATGCATCATATATCCTTATAACGGGCAATAGTACCATCCAACTTGTCCTCAACAACAAACATATAGAATACATCATTGCTTTCAGCCATGGCCACTCACTAAATACCCTCATGCATAAAAATAACAACATCTCAAAAAGTTGAATAGAACTACCCTATTGAGCTCTGCTAAACTTGTAGCTAACTTTGAGGCACTTGTACTACTTAATCAAAACCTGTATATATCTTTGGCACAAAAGGATGAAATTGCTTGCAGATGCACTGTGATAGTGTGTTTGGAGGCCAAAATGAGCTCATATCAAAATTTTGATGCCACATAGCAAAGTTGTTTTGAACATCTATCGCACTGAGTATGCTCACCAATTTTTGTGGAATTTTGAGACTATGATCGGAGGGGTGTCAAGGATGCCCTAGATGAAGCGGTGACCTGCTCTAATACCAATTTTTAGACTTTGAGGTTTGTAGAAGCACGTGAACAACACAAGAAAAGCTCGGACATTTATGGAACCCTAACTTCCAAGTTGGATGAGCTCTATGTGTGACCGTTGATGGTTAATAGATGATGTTTGTGAGCCTAACCATTAGGTTAGGTAGGGCATAAACTTCCAGGCCATTGGATTTCCATTCAAGGCAAAAATAAAGGCTTTGTGGTGTCATGTAGTTCCCCCATAGGACCTTAATGGGGGGAGTGCAAGAAGGGCTTGCCCCCTTCTGTGGGATCTAGGGTGTCTATCCCCCATGCCTATAGGGTTGAGATGGTAGGACTTCTGGTCACATAGATATTATCGGATTATATATTTTTCCGACTATTTTATCTCTCCCAATTACATTCATGAACTTAATGGTTCATGCTTTGAACTCTGTGGGAGGAAGTCCTAGGTTCCAATCTGGCTAACTAGATGTATCTATTGGAATCCCCAAGTTGATGGGTGCCTCTACCTTACGAGGTTGGGTGTGTGAGTTATTTCCAATTCATTGTAACTTCAAAAGAAAAAAAATTACATTTATCTATACTGATTCCCATTGTAAAATCTATATAAGCAAACTTATGTCTAGCTCTACATAACATTGCGTACTATTAAGCCCTTCATCTAGAGTCTTTCTAGATCACCATCTAAGATCCATATTGGGAGCCTACACTTGGACAACACCCTTTTTATAGTTGTCTTATTCTTGGCAATTTGAGGATTTGAGTTCTCTCTCTCTCTCTCTAGAAGTCTGACATCTTTCTTTGTCTACGTTTTTTCTCAACTTTGTCTATTTGTCTATTCTGCTATGCTATTATTTCTTAGAGTATCCACTTGTAACTCGCAGGGAATCCCCGCTCTTCACCTTTGAGGTAGCGACTTAAAGAGAAGCATTGCGCATGCTGGGACTTTGTTTTGTAAGTTTTTTTTTTTAAGAGAAAGTTTTTTTTAATCTCCCTTGCTTTAAAGCGTATCCCACAAAGCATGGATCCCTTGCTATAAAAAGTATCCCACAAAGCAATGATTATGTCTGCCGAATCAACATTAAGAAAGGACTCCTTGAAGGCATCTAGTTGGAGTGGCCTGAAAGCAATACAATTGAGAGATGAGCTGGCCTATGGCGTATACATTTCTAGCAGCCCTACAAGGGGGAGCGAATCCATAAACTCGCTGTTTACATTCCAAATTGGACAGGATAAACACACTCTTTGAGTTCGAAATTTGAAAGGATAAATACACACATCAAGGAGTCGTCCCTGGAAGACCCCTGCATCTCATATCAGGAGTTGACAATAAGCCAATCACGGAGACCTGACTTGCCCCTTCAAGTAAAAAATGAGAGGACTTGAAGGGCACCAGACTTCTTGAGAGAAATATTGCTGTATGGACTAAATGACAGTGAAGAAGACCGTGCGGCGTGTGTACGTGGACTGCACATGATTCTTCTGGTTCATGGATTATGTGAACTTCGCCAATTGTGGACTTGAAAAGTTAGTTGGGGCGATTTTGCCGAGAACTGCCTCCCCTTCCTAGCACGTACAGGACATGTACTAGACCCACTAGTGTGCGGTGACGAAGCAAGCAGCATAAGTTGGATGATCAGTGAGTACTTCTCATTCTTCACATGCTGAAACCTGTTTGGAAATTTCGGGTTCTGCGGAGATATCATGACGGCTCTTACTTTTGGATCGTCCGCGCAAAAAGTCGGTGAAGGCTAGTACGAAGAATCTCCCAGAGACACAGAATCTACCATATGGATGCTTATCGACCCATAAGCTAGAGCTCTGCAGTTCTACTTTTGTGTGGGCTAATATCGGCTGCATTAGAGGAAATGTACAAACATGCCCCCATTGTTTAATATCCGAGAAAAGTTTGGATTCAAAGGTTGTAGATAGAAAATCTTAGACTAGTCCCGATCATGTTAAATGCTACGCAATGAAGGACTTATGGTCTGTAGGTGCAGTTTGGCTCTATTTTCGCTCAGTTCATCATGAGAGCTCATTTTTATGCATGCATCACTGTAGGGAGGCTTTGTCTTATCCAAAATTTACCTTACCTGTATAATGCTCTCCTTTTAAGCTGAATGAAAAAAATCCTTCGACAATCAGTCGCTCTTCAAATATGGCTTCTTCCCTGTCTGCATCCCCATTCTCTTGTTTATCTTTCTCCAATCAAACTTGTACAGGAGAAATCAAGAGGATTCCCTCTGTCGATGTGGCTTCTGTCAGGTATCTATCCTGTCTTCCGCTGTTTTATTCGATTGATTTTATTGTTCAGAATTTAATGTTTCTCTTAACTCTTGCAATCAGAATCAAAACTGAATGTGTTTTAGCTCTTGTAATCGCAGTTGTTCAACGATAAGCTCACTAGAAAGTCATGGGAATGCAGACGCCTTGTCAGCATATCAAGTGAAAGAGCCAAATTGCAGTCCATCTACTATCGGACAGTTTTACAGTATCTTGCAAAGATGCATCCAAGATAACGATACAGTCAAAGGGGAAGAAATTTATTCCAAGATTTTGGAAAGTGAATACAACACACATTCCTTTCTAGGGTGTCATTTGATCCGCATGTTTACAGTCTTCAGGGACCTAGAAAAAGCAAACGAAGTGTTCTATGGGCTGGAGGAACCAAATGTATATGCATGGAGTGCTATAATTGCTGCACATGCAAGCCTTGGGTGTAGTGAGCATGCAATAGCAATGTACTCTGTAATGAAGTCATCAGGTTTTGAACCAGATGGACATGTTTTTGTAGCAGTCCTTCAAGCTTGCGCATCACTAAAGTCCTTATCGGATGGTATCCTTATACATGATGATATTGTTGAAGCAGGTATCAGTTCCTCCGTACATGTGAATAACACATTAATCGATATGTATGTGAAGTGTGGGAGCTTTGGAGATGCATCTGTTCTCTTCAACAAAATGCCAGAGCGGGATATTGTCACTTGGAATGCCATGATTGGGGGCTTTTCTGGAACTGGGGATGTGCAGGGGGCATTTTACATTTTTAGGTCTATGTCACAAGAAAAATTTCAACCAGATCCTGTATCTTGTATCTGCTGTCTAAGTGCTTGTTCCAACAGTGCAGCTGGAGAACGAGGAAAAGAACTACATGCTTACATCATTGCACATGGTTTTGACAGAGATGCACAGGTAGTCTTGGCTTTGATTGATATGTACATTGCTTGTGGCTATCTGGATGATGTAAGAGCAATGTTTGATAAGGAAGAAAAGGATGTAATGACAATAGAGTTCATCTCATCGGCATATTTTTTGCATGGGCATTATGAAGAAGTAATTGAACTGTTAGAAAATGTCCAGAGAGAAGGCATTCGATGTACAGCAAAAACATTCATCAATTCTTTAAGGGCATGTGCATCCCTAGAAGATATAGATAAGGGATGGGTTATTCATTCTAACATTGTTGAATGTGGCCTCGAGCTTGACAAATATATATGTAACACTCTTGTTGATTTTTATGGAAAGTGTGGCAAGCTTGATGATGCAAAAGCAGTTTTTGACCGGTTGCAGTTTCAGGATGTGGTGTCCTGGAGTGCATTGATTTCAGCACTTGTAGCACATGAGGATTTCATGGATGGTTTAGATGTTTTCAGGGAAATGGAGGAGAATGGAATAAAGCCCAATGAGGTCACGTTTACTTGTGCTTTGAAGGCATGTTCAGGTCTAGCAGGCATAGGTGATGGGCTGAAACATGGCAGGTGGATTCATAATCTTGTTGTAGGTGAAGGGTTCGAACAGAACACAATTATAGGAGGCTCTCTTGTTGATATGTACACAAAGTGTGGTGATTTGGAGGGTGCTTCTGTGGTTTTTTTAAAACTACTTGACCAAGATGTTGTTATTTGGAGTGCGATGATTTCCGGATATGCACAGAATGGTCTTGGTCAAGAGGCACTTCAATTTTTCAAGGAAATGCAAAGAATGGACATAGAGCCAACACCATATACAATTACTGCTGTTTTAAAAGCCTGTTCTGCAGTATCAGCACTAGGACAAGGCAGACAGATACATATGCATGCGGTCCATAAAGGGCTGGAGTTTGAGAACATCGTTGGAAGTGCACTGATTGACATGTACGCTCGATGTGGCTCACTTGAGGATGCTTGCTCTGTTTTTGATGGTTTGCAGAGCCCTGACATTGTGTGTTGGGGGACAATGATTACAAGTTTCGCTCAGCATAATGACTATGAGTCAGCTGTCAGGTGTTTTCAAGACATGGAGAAGCATGGTCATTTTCCCAATGCTGTCATTTTTACATGCCTTCTAACTGCATGTTGTCATGCCAACCGAGTACAGGAAGGCTGCCAACATTTCAGATCAATAAGAGAGCATTATGGGCTGCTGCCAACTTCAGAACATTACTGTTCTATGGTGGAGCTTCTTGGACACGGGTGCTTCTTTGATGAGGCAGAAGACTTGATTGAAAGTATTCCATTCGAATCCAATATTGTGGGATGGATCTCTTTATTGGCTTCCTGTCGCAGACATGGCTATTTGGAACTGGGGAAAAGATGTTTCCAGCATGCTGTCAGAATCAGTCCTGGGTATTCTACAGAATACAGACTAATGGAGAGCCTCTATGATGATGCTGGTCTATCAGATTATGCTGATCAAATTGAGGAGCTAAGAATTAGTGCAAATGCATGGAAGAAACCAGCAAAGGCTTTTATTGAAATTGACAATAATGTTCATGGTTTTATTGTTGGGGATAAGACTCATCCCCATAATCATGACATTTATACAAAAGTTGACGAACTGTCAAATAAAATAAAGAATGTGGGAGATGATCTCCCCAAAATGGAACCAGCTAGAGAGAAGGAAAATACTCGTAATCCTATGATACATTCAGAGAAATTGGCAATAGCTTTCGGTCTTATCAGTACTCCTGAAGGTTCTACTATCCGAGTTTCTAAGAATCTTCGTGTCTGTAGTGATTGTCATTCTGCTGCAAAAGCAATCTCTAAGGTGGAAAGGCGGGATATCATCATTACAGATGCTTACCAGATTCATCATTTTCATGATGGAGAGTGCTCTTGTGTGAATTCTTGGTAAAGGCAATTCATTTGGGTACTTGACAGATTTCTTTCTGAAAATCTAGAAATGGCATCAGCTTCTTGGGTTCTATATGTAGCTACATGAAGAGCTTGAGAAACCTACTACTGTATAAAGTTGTTTATATTTAATGTGGTAGTTAGGCCAGATGAAAATGACATGCTTCCCTGATATGGATAGCAAGTGCAAAGTTCTGCAATCTTGTACCATGAGGAGAAAGCAAAAGTAAAACATCCTGGGCAATTAACATTTCAGGGACAAAGCATAAGCTGGCAGAGGTTTACTGGGAAGCTTACTGGCTTGTTTCAGGAAATTTGTCGGTTTCAGATATAGGTTACATCAATGATCAGTGCTTGATGATCAGTCTTGTAATCAACAAGCTATTGTGTATCATTATGTTGTAAATTATATTCAGATTGAAGATGCTTTTCACATATTGGGGCACCATCCATATGCGCCTTCGTTTTGAACACTGATGGCATTATAGATTATTTATATCAAGTCAAATCTACTAATGCATGTTGTATCTTATGTCAATAGTGCCTTCTAGATGAGTATGTAAGGAATCTACTGCATCTGCATTTTTCTATTGATCCTCTGAAATCCACACCTAATGTAGTATGGATCATGAAAAGGGACAATGACGGCACTTAATATGTGCACTCAAGGCACATGATTCTTGAAATCATGAAGAAGTTTTTGTTCCATCAAGGCCTACATAAAGTTTTTCACATTGACAGCTGTCAAAAGATTCAGTACAACCCTTGTTCATGTGACTATTCAGCATACCTTAAACCTGCTTTACTCAGGTGTTTCCAAAGATACCTGAAATGAGGTAGTATGACTTGTATTGCATGGTGAAAAATTATCTTCAGGGAATCCTTTAGGCTACCCTTAGAGGGCTATTGGTACTGAAACTCCACACAGACTTCTACAAACGCGGGACTCGCTACATTATAAACGAGCAATGCGAGCGTGCTCCATCTTAACCCTCTTTGTGCCTCCAGACATGAATATTTTCTGTGTTTCTTATGAGTACGTGCCTTCAATGCAGCCACAAAATTGTTAGAAAATATACATATGGTTCTCGTTGTCAATATTATGATGAGTTTCAGGAATCACATGGCTTTCGATTTGTGATAATTTGATTGTGAGATGTGAGTCATATGCAAAGACTTGTGACAACATCTTCTAAGCAATGAATCGAAGGACGTCATGCAAAATATGTAAAAGATAAGAAATGTAGGCATCTTACCACACAAGTTAGCAAACACCTTTAGAGGAGCTTGGAACTTATTCTGCTTTCTTGTTGGGAATGAATTTCTTTATATGCAAGCTTCACAAGGTTCCTTCATTTCAACTATTGCACGTAGACAAGCGATCACATCTTGCTTTTTCATCTCCTTCAATATTGCAAACCCAAAGTGTCTAAGTCTTTCATATCAAATCTTACTTCTACCCACTTCATTAGCGGCTATAAGAATAGTTAGCTCATAGAGGTCGTTTTTGCACCTATCTTATTGAATCTTCCTGATGACCAATATCAATTATTGCAGCAATTGATTGATTGCATATTTCTTTTCATTTTTGGAACATACGACACAATCAATAAATTGTTCGATTCACCATTTGTAGTTACACAAGAAATAGTACCTGCACTTGTAGCATGGCATTTTGCGTAATTTTTAACATTCAATATTATGGATTCTTTGTAAAGGTTGTGTAGAATTATATAAACCTTTCTTGTTGGTCATGTGATGTGATGCATCACTATCCGAAAACCCATAAATCAATTGTAGATTCTTCTTGTGCTAAGAAGTATATACTTTTCTTGATGGTCACCATGAACAAATTCAGCTGAACTTTAAGTATATTGGTTGTCTTCTTCCCTTTAGTTGTAGGATAGCATTCTTTTCATCAACCTTCCTAAAATGAAAATATGAAATTTTGTGTCCTCACTTGAAACTTTTTCTTATTTCTCTTTCTCTCCTTGTCGTCATCATTTTTTATTGAAGAACAACCTTTTGCTTTTTGCATTGGTCGATAATGAAGCATCTTCACTGTTGCTTCTTTCTTACACTTTAAGTTGCAACTCTTTAATAGTCAAAGCTTGAGTTCTCAGGTGAGTGTAATGGAAATTACTAGTCCATCAAAGTTGGTGGACAAATCGAAGAATCCCTCTGAGAAATTTCCTTGCTAATCTTCTATATCCTTGCATTAATAATCTCGTCACAAAAGAAGTTTATGTGCAATGAGTGATTGAATAATTTCTCCTTCAATAAACTTATTTGGTACCAATTGATTACTTAGGTTTTAAATTCTTGTTTGGTTGCAATTACATATGGAGTCTTTAGTATATTCCAAGCATATGATGCCTTAGCTATATGCATAATCAAATCCAAAAAATTGTTAGGAGAACTTGTAACTAACACATTTAGTACATTTGCCTTTCTTTATTTCCAAGATTGTAGAAACTCTGCATTTAAAGGAATAACCATAATCAAATTCGAGGGGGTTGGAGGTGAGTTGTGTCTTTGGATAGACTCCTCATGCATCTCCAAATGCGCATAAGAATCAATGGAACTTATGATTTTGAACTTCCACACAATATGGCTTGTATGTCTAAATTGCTACTGCTTAAGATTGGCAAACAAATTCTCAATACTTGAATGGATAGTACAACAATATTTCATCCTAAAATTATTGATCTACTTCCCAATATGCTATATGCAATTCTAGAATTTGATACCACTCCTCTTCAATGTTGTATCTATTTACTTTCATATAGACACTAATGATAAAGAATTCACATTAAAGGTCAATATACCTAATATGAACCAAGGGAGAAAATAAAGGATGAAAAAATTATAGTTGAGTATCCAACAATTGAAAATCAAAAAGAATATTTGAGTACATAACCGATGCCTCCCACTTGATGAGCATGTTACATAGTGTACACCCTCTAAAGGATGTGGTACATGGATGGTTTATGGATGGGTTAAAGTCTTTGCTTAAAGAGAAAATCTGACTTTTTGCATTAGATGGTACTAGATGCTTGGATCAAATCGTAGATGCTACTGAGCAATTAGAATAGAATTTGAAGGCTGCCTACCCAATCTCGCAATGCTCTCGAGAAGCTTTGAATGTGGTAACTGTGAGTACTTTACCACTATCTGACCCATATAATCAATTATATTGTACAAAATGTAGAAATTCAAGTCATATAGCAGCTACTTGTGTATAATGTGAAATTTATAACCTTATGACTCACAATATAGACCAATGTAGATATAATACCAAAAACCAATTAGTAATTACTAGTCATATTCAACCTGGACCATGGTATAATGGTCTATAGAGTTCACCAGCAATGGTACATAATATTCATCCAAATGACCTAGGAAATTCTTGAAATAGGCAAGACCAAGGCTCTTTAAGAAACATGGGCCAAGTTAGGTCTAACTATCAAGGATATGGTAGAGGATGGAGACCATTTCATAGATATTGTCAGGATGAAGGAGAATATCAGAAGGAAGGCAAGGGACCGCAATGGGATTTTGACAAGAATTTGATCATATTCGTGATAATTGTCCAAATGTGTGCTTAAAGCCCCAATCACTAATATGGTAACTTTGACTTTTGAAGATCGAGTAGCCCTTGTAGTTACCTGATCGGGAAAAATTTATAACAACACCAATTTGATGTTTTCCCTAGATGTTACAACACAACATTAGGTATACAATCAAGCAGTAGGTTGGGCTAAGAAAGCTACAATAGAATTTTTCGATGCAAGTACTAGTAGTCAGACTTGGATATGACTAGCTAATCAGGCAATAGAATGGAGGAATGGGGTTGCAGTAGAGATTCAAGAATCTTTGTAGCAAAATACTAATATTCAGACCCATGTATAGAATTTCTTACCAACTATCCTAGGTCCTACACCAGATAGTAAGTAGATATGGCATTGTATATCAGATCCTTTGTCGCTTTTTTGTAAATCCACAATACAACTACCTCTAGGTGATTTGTTGGAGTTAGTTTTTGCTTTTTGAGATTCTTTATTGAAAGAAGCCCATAATTAAGACATTAGTCACACTCAGGAAGAGCAAGCTCAAGTGAATATGGTAGAAATAGCTCATGATCAATTAGTGGATTATGTAGAGCTTTAATTTTGTACCGTATAAAACAGACAGATTTCTGGAGTTTTGGTTGATGGAGGTTCCTGAGTGAATATTGCAACTTTACCTATTTGTAGGCAAATGGGATGGACAGATATTCAATCAGCACTGTTCTACATACGAATGACCGATCAACCACAAGTTCAGCCTATTGGTCTTATTAAAGACATACCTATCAAAATACAGGATATGCTTTTTAAAATTACTTTATGGTAATTGAACTAATGGGAAAAAACAATGATTATAATTTATTACTTGCATGACCATGGTTAAAACAGGCCAAAGCTCAACAAGATTCGGGATCTCAAGCCATCACTTTTAAGAAAATTCATAAGAAGTATTCGATTCCTTTGGATGATAAGCAACACTACCCTAAGGTTCAATTGCCTTTAATCGCCAAACCACCACATATGATGGCAAAATTAGAGAAAAATGAGGAAACTCAATTTCCAGAAGCAAATAAAGATCTATTTTTCATCAAAATTGTTGACATACTAAAGGTTTTTTCACAAATTCAGCAAGCAGTTTCAATAAGCACTACAGTACAACTTGTAGCTCAACTTTTACATTCAACGGAGGAGTCATCATGGCTTTGTAAGGGGGATATTTTTACATAGGCTAATGTACACATTCAAGAAGATCAAGTTGAAAATTTAAATTTAGGGTATGAGAGCACACCTCAAAAGGTTAAAATATGTGCCAGTCTACTTAGTGGATTTCAGAAGGAATTACTGATGCTCCTAATTGAGTATAAAGATGTGTTTTCTTGGGATTACTCGGATATGTGTGGATTAGATCACAAATTTTAACCAACATAAAATACAGTTAAATCTCGATGCTTCTTTGGTAATCCAATAGCGGTATCTTGAACCCAAATTTTACAAAATAGGTCAAAGAAGAACTTGATCGACTACTACAAGAAGGCTTTATTGTACCTATTGAGTATCTGAAATGGGTGCCTCTTATTGTTATAGTATCCAAAAAGAACAAGAAGTTGCAAATTTGTGTAGATTATCAAAAATTAAATGTAGCGACTATTCTAGACCCATTCCCTCTACCATTTTTAGATATAATGCTAGATGAACTTGCAGGGAGGGAAATGTACTTGTTCTTAGATGGATTCAGTGGCTATAATTAGCTGCAAATGGCCAAAAATGACATTCCTAAAATAACTTTCATTACTAATTGGGGAGTAATTTCTTGTATAGCAATGTGGTTTGGACTAAGAAATGCTTTTAGTGCTTTTCAACACTCTATGCAGCAAATATTTGCCTCATATTTAACTAGTTTCATGCCAATGTTTTTAGATGGTTTTTTTAGTTTTTGGAAGACAAGTTGATCTTTTGTGATCCTTGGAACAAATAAAGAATCGAACACTATAAAAGAACTACCATCAGTAGTAGTAAAAATGATCTTAGTAAATCCCATGACAGGATAAGAGGATTTGTTGGCACATGTGATAGTATTCCCTGTAGGGGTAGGCTCAAGTGAAGTGAAGAAACTGTGATGTGAGGTAATGTGTTTGGTTGCCCCACTATCAAAGTACCAAACATCTAAGTCTACTAAACACATACATTGTTCATGAGAAGATGGTTCATAACTACAAATAGTAGTAAATGCCCATTCTTCATTCTACACAAGATTTGTAGACTATGATTTGGGTGTAGAGGCCTCTACAACAACCATTCCAGCCTCTTTTTTGTTTGCCTCTTTTGTAGCCAGTTTTGGAGAACTCTTTATGACATGATCATTTCCTTTACATTATTTGCAAAAATATTGTAAAGGAAATGATTATGTAGAATTAGATTTTTTGTTTGCTTCTCATCTTTGTTGTCCTTCTTTGATTGTGTAGAATTAACAGATTTATGTTACTAGTAGATGAGCTCCATTTACCTTTGCCCTTCTGGCTAGCTAGGAAAGCTTGATCTACAACATGCATAATGGACTTTTTTTGCCTAGATTGAACTTCATGCAATAGATCAGAGACTAACTACTCAAATGCTAAGGCATTTTGATTGCCTTTCATCATCAATCAAAGAGTAGAAGCACAAGACCATTCAGAACAGTCTGCACAAGTGAACTATCTCGCAAGACTTCATCAACAAAAATCAACTACTCTTTGATCTTTGTCAAAAAAAATGTCCATGGAATCTCCATCATTCATGTGCTCAGTCTCCGATTGTTTTCAAAGATAAGCAACATGAGCCTCATTTCTTGCCTGGTATAAAGTAGTAAGTGTATCCCAAGCATCCTTTGCTATTTTGCACGAGCAAATGTGAGGAATAATGGCACGTTTGATAAAGAAGGATATCAATGCATGTGCTTGAGCATCTATGCCATCCCAACAAGGTTACTCTATTGTAGGTGTAGCAAGAATCAAAGCATGAATAGAAACCTGAAGAACATCATCTTCAATGCCATTCGTATCACAATCAATAATTGTATTTGCAGATGTAGTAGGACATTTTTTGAGAGCTTACGCAATATTCCATAGTCCTTTTATGACCAATACATGATGCATCATATATGCCCATAATGGGTAATTGGTATCATCCAAATTATCCTCAATAGTCAACATAGGGAATACATCAGTCATTTCACCCATTGCCACTAATTAAAATACCTTGATGAAGAAAAATGATTGTATCCCAGAAAGTTGAATAGAACTACCCTATCAAGTTCTGCTAAACCTGTAGTAGACTTCGAGGTGCTTATAGTCATGAACGGAAACATGTATCTATGTTTGCACAAAAAGATGAAATTTCTTGCATAGGCATTGTTATAGTGTGTTTGGAGGCGGAAATGAGCTTAGAGTATGCTCACCAACTTTCATGTGATGTTCAGATTGTGATCGAAGGGGTATCAAGGATACCCTAGATGAAGCGACGACCTGCTCTAATACCAATTGTTGGAGTTTTAGGTCTATGGAAGCATGCAAACATCATAAGGAAGAAGAAGAAGCTTGGAGCGCAACACACAATACTGAATGTATTACCAAGAGAATGTACAAAGATAAGTGACATGTTAGGGTTATAGGTGTATATACAAGCCAGGGGACAAAAACCTCCTAAGGAGGGAAAAAAATAGCCCCAGTGGTCCTAGTGTGTTCACACACATCACTGCAAAAATATATCAACACCACTTACCATCATCATTTATATATGTATTCAAATCAATGTTCAATATTGACTATTCTCCTTCATCTTGAGATTCTGAATAGGAACTTGAATTATCTAATCCCAAGTCTTTGAAATGAGCCATCCTTGAAATTCTCTTGCATGCCCTTTGCTTGCATTTAGCTTCACTTAACTACTGATAATGGTGGCCTTGGACATTTAAATTGACTCGTCCTTCCATAAATACATGGGTTTCTTTTAAAGCTTCTTCCAAATCTTCCTCTGTGATTGGTGCTCATTGAGCCAAGGTAGATGTAGCAAAAGTATGAGCTCTCTTGGTAGATGGTGTAGCTTCCACTTCATCATAGTCTCTGGCTTATTTTGACCCTCTCATTCTAGGCATAGAGATTCTACCTACTTCATTTGCCGATCTCACTATCTTTCTCTTCTTTGGGATTGATGGTGATTTAACATACTTGGCCATTTCAAACATTGTGGGAATTGGACATAATTGGTCAGAAACCTTTAATGCATGATATATCAAAATCATGAAGGTTTTGCATCCATTTCAAAACTCCTTTATGCCCCATTTCTTTTGTTCTTTGAACAATCTCTCTTGAACATGATTCCCTACTTGCTTCACTACATGTGGCAATAGTTGGGCCACGATCCTCTATGGGGTTTTGTATCTATTCATGTTAGGGAAGAAAAAAGTTGATGCATGTGACGTACTTCTTCTTCCATATCTAAGAGGTTGATATCCACACATGTTCTTTTCTTGCTTTGCGATTTTCATATTTCAAGTCTAGAACTCCATCTTTAATCCATCTGAAAGCATCTTTAATAAGTTCATGAATGAACCAAATTATTCCAAGTCCTCCTTGCAAGTCTATGACTTGTGCTTCTAGTATGGATGGTTTTTCATTTGCTAGGTGCAATGTATTCATACCCTTTGTAAATCTCTTGAAAGTTGGTTTGTAAATAAGAAGCTTCAGATATGCATCAATTCTTGCTTTTTTCAATGTCTCAATGGCTCAAGGCATGTTGCTGATGATGTGGAAATCCTAACTGATCACACAAAATTGATGATCTACATCCATTATGCATACAATAATCAAGAATATATGTTCACCGATAGGTTGATCATCTCTAAAACAATGACCTCTCGCTTTGATGACACTTTCTAAAGGAAACTCGTCCACTTAAGGCATGTCTTCTATATCTTCCAAAGTTGTATGCAATCAAACCATCAAGTCTTGATTAATATGAGAGAGTATGAAAGCTTGAGGAGCTTCATAGTGCTCATGCATGTATCATCCTTCCTTCAAGTGATTCCCCTCTTGCAATAATTTGATCATCACCTTGTTATCTCTATGGCTTGAATACAAATTTTTTATTTTTTTTTAACAAGAAAGAAAGCAAATGGATTAGTACTAGCCGAAGTGAAAAAATAATTATGGTTAGTAGAAGTCCTAAACTACTAGAGTACCTTTGAAGATCTATTCTTCTTTCTTTGAGGAAGTGTACACCACTAAACAATCTTAGAGAAGTCATGTGTCGAATCCGAGGCCTTGCAATGTGGCCCTATTGTGCATACTCTAGATGCCATTCAACTCAGTATGTGTGCAAGAATGACATTGCTTCTCAAGTTGTTGTTTTGATTGATCTTCTTTTGGTCTCAATACTTGATAAGTCTTGGTAGCTTGATGCTGATCTTCCTATGGTTTAGCTTGTATTTGCTTTGGTACTGCTTTCTTTGTTTTGATCCTCCATATACAATTGCTCTGATTATTTTGCTTCATTTGCTTTTGTGGCTTTGGTAGTCCTTGATTGTCATAAGTCCTACGAGTAGTCTTTGGTTGAAGCATTATTTCTTTTTCTAAGGCTCCGATAGCTTCCTTTGCTACATTTAAAGTCTTTCTTGGAATCCAAGCTTTTTTATTCTCTCTTTGGGCTTCAATGAGCTTTTTTGGTACCCAAACTTGAATAGTCCTTGAGTTGATTGCCCTTGATTTTTCTATTGTGTTTGTCTTCTTAAATCTAGGATTTTGTGGTTGTGGTTGTCTCTAAGTTATTTAACATTCCATAAGTTGGTCTTTGCGGATCAATATTTTCTTGATTCCTTTGGATTTTAGCTATTTGGTTCTTCTTGATGGTCAGCTTGTCGTCAACTTTGCTCTCCTATCAAGAAATGGTACCCTCACTATGGATCTATGGAACATTCTCTTGGGAAGGAAAGATAGGTTTTGGAATTATATTAGAACAAGGATTGTGACTAACAAATAGAATAGGTTGAAGAATGGATTCATTGTTGATATATTTTGGTAGTGATGTGTGTGAACACTCGAGGACCGTCGGGGCACTTTTTTCCCTCTTTAGGAGGTTTTTTTCCCCCGGCTTGTATATACACCTATTGCCCTAATGGGCTACTTATCTTTGTACATTCTCTAGTAATACATTCAATATTGTGTGTTTGTGCTCCAAGCTTCTTCTTCTTCCTTGTGCTGTTCGCGTGCTTCCGCAGACGTCTATCTCCAACAATTGGTATCAGAGCAGGTCGTCGCTTCTTCTAGGGTGCTGTCGACACTCCTCTGTTTGTAGTCTCAGAACGTTTCGGCCTCCGAACGCACTATCGCAGTGCTTGTGCAGGCTATTTTGTCCTTTTGTGCCAAAGGTATATACCAGTTTCTATTCGCCAGTTTAAGCGTCTCGAAGTCTGCTACAGGTCTAGCAGAACTCGTCTGGGCAGTTCTATTCAACTTTTTGAGATACAGTCAATTTTCTGCATCAAGGTATTTTAGTCACCGACCATGGCTGAAAGCAGTGATGTATTCCATATGTTGGCTGTTGAGGATAAGTTGGATGGTACCAACTACCCATTATGGGCTTATATGATGTGACATGTACTGGTTGCAAAAGGATTGTGGAACATTGTGCAGGGTGTTGAAAGACGTCTTGTTACACTTGTAACGATAGGTACTGCAAATACAGGTGTTGGAGCTGATGAAGATGGTGTCGAAGAAGATATTCCGCAGATTCCTGTTCGTGCTGCTGTTTCTGTTGCACCTACTGCAGAGTAGATTCGTCGGGATGGCAGAGATGCCCAAGCACATGCATTGATAGCTTTGTCTGTCAAACGTGCCATTATTCCTCACATTCGCTCTTGCAGAACAGCAAAGGATGCTTGGGATACACTTACCACTTTGTACCAGGCTAGGAATGAGGCTCGTGTTGCTTACCTTCGAAAACAGTTGGAGAGTGAGCACATGAATGAAGGTGATTCTATGGACAGTTTTCTTACAAAGATCAAAGACCTGAAGGAACAATTGATTTCTGCTGATGAGGTTATACCAGATAGCTCACTTGTGCAGACCGTTCTGAATGGTCTTCCTGATTCATATTAGAGTTTTGCCTCTACTCTTCAATTGATGATGAAAGGCAATCCGAATTCCTTGTCATTTGAGGAATTAGTCTCTGTTCTGTTGCAAGAAGATCAGTCTAGGCAAAACAGGTCCGTTATGCGTGTTGCAGATCAAGCTTTCCTGGCTAGTCAGAAGGGCAAAGGAAAATGGAGCTCTTCTACTAGTAAGCAGAAATCTGCAAATGCTGCACAATCGAAGAACCAGGATAAAGATGAGAAGAAATCAGAAAAGCAGAAATTGTTCTGCAAGTACTGTAAAAGAAATGTATCATATTATAAAGAACTGTCCAAAACTGGCTGCTAAAGGGGCAAAGAAGAAAGAGGCTGGAATGGTTGTTGCAGAGGCCTCTACACCAAAAACAGAGTCTGCAAATCTTGTGCAGGAAGAAGAATGGGCGTTTACTACTGTCTGCAGTTTTGACCCATCTTCTCATGATCAGTGCATGTCTGTAGTAGACTCAGATGTTTGGTACTTTGACAGTGGGGCGACCAAACATATTACCTCGTAGCGCAGTTTCTTCTCTTCACTCGAGCCTGCCCCTACAGGGAATACTGTCACATGCGCCAATAACTCCTCTTATCCTGTTATGGGAGTTGGTAAGATCATTCTGACTACTGCTGATGGTAGTTCTTTCACTTTGTCAGATGCTTTATTTGTGCCAGGGATCAAAAAGAACCTGTTATCAGTTTTTGCATTAGCCAAGATTGGCTTGGTTGTGAAATTCGTTGATGACAGGTGTACAGTCCATGATCTCTCAAATGGCGATGTGATTATTGCTTCTGGCATTTTATGTCGTGGGCTGTATAAGCTCATAGACTATGAAAGATCTGTGAATGATTCGGCATGTGCAGTTCATGATTCTCAGGCTATGTCAGATGCAAAGCTTTGGCATGCACGCTTTGGCATGCACGCTTTGGTCATCTGAATTTTGCTAGTTTTTTACGCCTGCAGAAATCCGAAATGGTGTCCTCTTTGCCCAAACTTGAGGCACCTGGAAAACATGTTTGTGAAGGCTGTATTTTGGGCAAAATGCAGCGTTCTTCCTTTCCAAAAGATGGTTCAGTTCGGGCTACGCAGAAATTGCAACTTGTACATAGTGATGTCTGTGGTCCTATGCAGACACCCTCTTTTGGAAATTACCGTTACTTCGTGACTTTCATTGATGATTTTTCCAAGCATGCATGGGTATATCCACTCAAAGCAAAGTCCGAAGTGTTCATGTGCTTCAAACAGTTTTTGGTTTTGGCTGAAAATCTGTCAGCATGTAAAATGGGCACCCTCCGTTCTGATCGAGGGGGGGAATATATGTCTTCAGATTTTAATGCATTTCTGGCTGAACGTGGGATAAAACACCAGTGTACAGTGCCGTATACACCTCAACAGAATGGATTTGCTGAACGAAAGAACAGGTCACTCATGGAGATGGCGAGGTGCATGGTCAAAAGTCAGGCTTTACCACGTAGTTTCTGGCTTGAGGCTGTCATGTGTGCAGCATATGTACTGAACAGGTGTCCCACTAAAGCGTTGCAGTCTATCACTCCATATGAGGCTTGGCATGACCGCAAGCCATCTATTGCTCATCTGCATGTTTTTTGTTGTTTGGCATATGCATTAGTGCCTGAACAACATCGCAAAAAATTGGATGATAAGGCAGTAAAATGTATTTTTGTTGGGTACAGTTCAGAAAGTAAAGGCTATCGTCTGTATCATCCACAGACTAAACGCATTCTGGTTAGCCGTGATGTTGTCTTTGTGGAAGATGCTATTCAGCCATTGCTTTCATGTACTAAGGAGACATCTGTTAGCTCCAAAGACATGTATGATACTTTGATGCCTCTTTTTACAGGTGGACAAGCTAGTGCTGGTCCTAATGAGGCAACTTCTCAGCCTTTGCAGGTTTCATATGATGATGCAGATCATTCCATTTCTGATGCAGATTTACATGATGCACTTGTTGATGAGATAGCTGATATTGAGCAGGCAAAAACTATGCCAAAAAATGGCTGGTGCAGACTTTGCGTGACAGCAAATTAGATGCACCTTTGTCATATCGTACTCGTTCAAGCTCTCATAGTGCCTCCTTTGCATCAGATTGCTATGCTATGGCTGCATCTAGTCTCTCTGATGAGAATGAGCCTGTTTCGTTTGATGAAGCACAAAATTCAGAAAATTGGATGGCTGCTATGCAATCTGAATATGATGCTATAATGACGAATGGTACATGGTCTTTATGTGACTTGCCTCCTGGCAAGAAGGCCATTGGCACTAAGTGGGTATACAAGCTGAAGTGTAAACCTGATGGTACAAATGACAGGTATAAGGCTAGGCTTGTTGCAAAGGGTTATGCACAGGAAAGAGGCATTGATTTTGATGAGACCTTTGCACCTACATGCCGTATGACTACTGTTCAGAGCATTTGTGCACTTGCAGCCCATCATGGTTGGAATGTACATCAGTTGGACATTAAAAAAACATTTCTGAATGGTGACTTGCATGAAGAAGTGTATGTTTTTCAACCGCGTGGCTTTGTGCAGAAAGGGCATGAAAACCAGGTTTGCAAGTTAAAGAAGGCATTATATGGTTTAAAGCAAGCACCACGTGCTTGGTATGAGAAGATACATGCCTATCTGATTGCACATGGTTTTGAGAACAGTCCAACTGAAAGCACCTTATATGTTAAACGTGCTAATGATGTGCTTCTGATCATTGTTGTCTATGTTGATGACATGCTGCTCACTGGTCCTATTGAGACACATATTGCTGATTTTGAGGCTGATTTGCATGCCTCATTTGAGATGTCTGATTTGGGGCATTTGCATCACTATTTGGGCATTCAGTTTATGCACGTTGATGGTGGAATGGCTTTGTGTCAAACGAAATATATTGACACATTATTGCAGCATTTTGGCCTTGAAGACTGTAAGCCTATTGCCACTCCTATGGAGACAGGTTTACGATTGAGTCTTCATGATGCTGGAGATGCATTTGATGATGTTCTCTATCAGCAGGCTGTTGGATGCTTGATTTACTTATGCATTACTCGGCCAGATATTCAGTTTGCTGTCTCACAGATGAGCAGGTTTATGCATTGCCCAGGAGTCACACATTGGAAAGCGGTTAAGCGCATCTTTCGCTGCTTGAGTGGTACTCGGCTACTTGGGTTGTTTTATACCAAGGGGGGATCACTACCGCTAGATTTGCATCTTTTTCTGACTCAGATTGGGTTGGTTGCTATGACACTCGTGTGTCCACCAGTGGTTTTTGCTTCATGCTTGGTAGCTCATGTATATCTTGGTTGAGCAAGAAGCAGCCTACTGTGGCCACTTCCAGTTGTGAGGCTGAGTATAGGGCAGCTTTCACAGCGACTGTTGAGTGTGTGTGGCTCAGACGCCTTATGGCTGATTTGGGTGTTGGCCAGTCTTCTGCCACCACCATCTTCACTGACAGTCAGAGCGCATTGGCAGTTGCAAGGAACCCTGTGTTCCATGCTCGCACTAAGCACATTGAGGTGCATTATCACTATGTCAGGGAGAGGTTCTCTGCTGGGGAGATCAGCTTGGCATATGTGCCCACGCAGAGCACATTGCAGACCTTTTCACGAAGGCTCTGCCTAGGGAGAAGTTTGAAGCTTTCTGCAAAGCTTTGGGCTTACTCCCTTTTGTGGAGTGATTTCCACATAGCTTGGCACTTCCTTATACATGAGTGCCAGCTCCTTGTTCACCGCATCACTCCCAGGGGGGATTTGTTGATATATTTAGGTAGTGATGTGTGTGAACACTCTAGGACCGCCGGGGCACTTTTTCCCTCTTTAGGAGGTTTTTTTCCCCCAGCTTGTATATACGCCTATTGCCCTAATGGGCTACTTATCTTTGTACATTCTCTAGTAATACATTCAATATTGTGTGTTTGTGCTCCAAGCTTCTTCTTCTTCCTTGTGTTGTTCGCGTGCATCCGCAGACGTCTATCTCCAACATTCATTTGGATGAGGCTCCTCCTTATGATCTAGGTTGTGCACACCCAAAGTTGACACATTTGGGTTTTCCATTGTCGATGTAACCAAAGGCTTTTCCTCTAGGAGACTAAAGACTTCTCTATGCCCTACTTTGGTAGTTATGTGTCCTTGTGCAAGACTCAAAGTAACCTTGAATTCATACCTCCAATGTTGTCCTAAGATAAGATCTTCCAATAATTTAGAGTCTTTATAGACTACGAGTTTCTATTGCATTGTGTTATTCCCTAGGTGTAAGGATAGGGTTACCTCTCCTAAGCACTTAATATGATTACCTATGTGAGAAAGCTCTTGCAAAAACCATAGGCTCAAAGGCATATCATCTCTCCTAATTGGGTACTTGGTTCTTTGACACATGTCACAACTTCTTACATATGTTTTTGCATCCATGTGGATGTTTTGGCTACCATAAGCTTGCAAAGAGGGTCATCTTTATAGTCTTATCCACTAAGAAATTACCTCTAACTGCTCTCGCATGAGCCATTTCCAATATAGGAAGGTACTCTCCCTAATGAACACATGTTCGTAGTTGATTGTCTTTTCCTCATTTGAAAATTTGTTTTCCCATGATCACATAATCTTTGATTTTCTCTTCTAGATCTCCCTTTCTAACTTGATTAGCATCTCCTAAGTATGTTTGTGACTTCAAGAACTCAACTAATGGCTTGCTCCATTCAGGTACTATTGTCAAAAAGCACAAAGATGAATGTTCTTCTGGTGAAGAGACTTGGCATAAATTGCAATTAAACATAGATTTGTGTACATCCTTTTTCATATCTGGCCAATATAATCCTAGCCTCTTTAGTTCTTGAGTTGTTTCACTTACACCTTTGTCTACTCTCCATCTATTTTCATGAGCTTGTCAAATTAAATTTTTTCTCTCCTCATATTCTACACATCTTAGAAGCACTCTAGTAGAATCTTTAAAATATAAACTACCTACCAGGATGTGGAGGTTCCTTATTTTCCAAAGCTCCTTGATTTTTCCTTAATTGATTCTATGCCTAGGTCCATGTATGAGCATAAACACCAATTTTTCAGCCCATGTTAGACATACTTCCAAATTGAATAGGTAAGTATATGGTAATTCATTAGGTACTCCTGCTGGTGGTTCTCCATGAATCATTCTCGAAAAATGATCCGCTCTAAGGTGGGTGTTTCCCTTTTTAAAAACTAGTTCAAAATCAATTTCTATTAATAAAAGAACCCAGCTAACTAGCCTTCCTATTTTGTAAGGTTTATTGACAAAGTACAATAAATTTTGGTGATCAATAAAAAACTTGAACTATTTAGCTAGTAGGTAATGTCTGAATTTCTTCACTACATAGAGTATCCCTACTCCGTATCGTTTGGTTGCATTGTAATTTCCTTCTGCTTGGTTCAATTGCCTACTTGCATATGCTATAGGGTGATCTATTTCGTTGAATCTTATCTGTATTTTCTGTTCTTTCAATTCAAGACGTTTAGAACTTTCTAAATCTTCTTTTCTTTCTTTTTTGTATTTTGAAAAATCCCATTCTATTTTTTATTTTTCTTTTTATTTTTATTTTTATGTTTTTGTTTTTCTATTTTTATTTTTCATTAATTTATTTCTTTTTCTTTTCCTTTTTATTTTTATTAAGGTTCACACTTATATACAAAATTTTAATTAAATAAAGGGTTAGAGTTGGGATAAATTGGGTTCCTAAAGATCCTAATTAGGTTTTTTATTTGGAACAACCTAGGGTTCCTTATGGTTTGGTTTAGTAGCTCATGATTAATGATTAAACATATACATTAAGGGTTCAAAACCTTGGGTTTCTAAGTGTTTAGAGTTAAGTTTCCAAGGGTTAAAGATTAGTTTTTAGGGTTATTGAGCTAGGGTTTTAAGGGTTTTGAGCTTTTTAAGAGTAAAATTATCATGGTTTTTCAGAGGTTATATATACACGGGTCTTTTTTCTTCTCTCGATCAAACATATGGATTTTATTTAAAGTACAACTAGGGTTTGGGGTTTTTAGAAGTTAATGGAATTTATACAAGTAGATATACAAGTCTAATATACAAATGAAATGTTTCTCATCACACATTCAATCAAACAATTGATCAACACAAGTAACTTCTTCTTCCTGCAAACAACTCATCAGATCACGACCAGCATAAACAATAAAAATTTGAAAAAAATAATGCACGCAATCCTAGAGGGGTTTCATCTCGACAACATGTAGCAGGCAAGGAAGTCTACAGATTCCATGATGGATTGTCTAGCTACAATCAAGTAGTTGTTGCACCAAAATACCAACATAAGATGGCCTTTGCAAAAGACTCGGGTGCTTTTGCATTTTGTGCGGAAGCAGGCGAACAACACAAGAAAGAAGAAGAAGCTTGGAGCACAACACACAATACTGAATGTATTACCACTAGAATGTACAAAGATAACTAACCTGTTAGGGCAATAGGCATATATACAAGCCAGGGGAAAAAAACCTCTAAAGAGGGAAAAAAGTGCCCCGACGGTCCTAGTGTGTTCACACACATCACTACCTAAATATATCAGCAAATCCCCCCTGTCATTTTGGCAAGTAGGAGCAAAGGTTTCATCAAAATCAATGCCTCTTTCTTGCGCATAACCCTTTGCAACAAGCCTAGCCTTATACATGTCAACTGTACCATCAGGTTTATGCTTTAGCGTGTATACCCACTTAGTGCCAATGGCCTTCTTTCCATGAGGCAAGTCACATAAAGACCAAGTACCATTCTTCATTATAGCATCATATTCAAATCCATAGCAGCCATCCAATTTTTTGAATTTTGTGCTTCATCAAACGAAACAGGCTCAGTCTCATCACAAAGACTAGATGCAGCCATAGCATAACAATCTGATGCTAAAGAGGCACTATAAGAGCCTGATCGAGTACGATATGACAGAGGTACATCTAATTTGTTGTCATGCAAAGTCTGCATCATCCATTTTGGCATAGTTTCTTCCTCCTCAATATCAGCTCTCTCATCAACAAGTGCATCATGTAAATCTGCATCAGAAATGGGATGATCTGCATCATCACATGAAACCTACAAAGGCTAAGAAGTTGCCTCATTAGGACCAACACTAGACTGTCCACCTGTAAAAAGAGACAAAAAAGTATCATACATGTCTTTGGAGCTAACAGATGTCTCCTTAGTACACGAAAGCAATGGTTGAATAGCATCTTCCACAAAAACATCACAGCTAACCAGAATGCATTTAGTCTATGGATGATACAGATGATAGCCTTTACTTTTAGAACTGTACACAACAAAAATACATTTTACTGCTTTATCATCCAATTTTTTGCGATGTTGTTCAGGTTGTAGTAGGTGCAGCAAAAATCGTAGCACGAACAGGAATATGTAGAATATCATCATCTTCGACACCTTCTGCATCAGCTTTAGTACCTACAGTTGTAACAGTTGCACTTGTGATAGGACGTTTTTCAACACCCTACACAATGTTCCACAGTCCTTTTGCAACCAATACATGTCGCATCATATAAGCCCACAATGGATAGTTGGTACCATCCAACTTATCCTCAACAGCCAACATACGAAATACATCACTGCTTTCAGCCATGGGCGGTGATTAAAATACCTTGATGCAGAAAATTAAATGTATCTCAAAAATTTGAACAGAACTGCCTAGATAAATTCTGCTAAACATGTAGCAGACTTTGAGATGCTTATACTCGCGAATTGAAATTGGTATTTGGCACAAAAAGATGAAACAACCTACATAAGCACTACGATAGTGCGTTTGGAGGCCGAAATGAGCTTAGATTGCGATTTCGACACTAGATAGCAAAGCTATTTTGATCTCCAAAACACGCTGAGTATGCTCACCAAAATTAATGCGATTCTGAGACTGCAACCAGAGAGGTGTCGATGATGCCCTAGATGAAGCAACGAGCTGCTCTGATACCAATTGTTGGAGTTAGACATGTGTGGAAGCACATGAATAGCACAAGGAAGAAGAAGAAGCTTGAAGCACAACACACAATACTGAATGTATTACCACTAGAATGTAAAAAGATAAGTAGCACGTTAGGGCAATAGGCATATATATAAGAGGGGGGACCTCCTAAAGAGGGAAAAAGGTGCCCCATTGGTCCTAGCGTGTTCACACACATCACTACCTAAATATATCAACATTCTTGAATGCAAAAAAGTGTGTTTCATTGCTAGGCAAGGCAAGGTTCTAGGACACATAGTCTCAAAGAACGGCATATCAACAGATGAAGATAAAGTTAGGTCCATTGACAAACTACGTATACCAAAGAACATCAAGGAAGTGCAAGCTTTCATGGGACATTGTGGCTATTATCAACATTTTATCCACACATATGCACTCATTGGAAAGCCTTTCTACAATCTTGTGACTAATTTCAATTGGACCAATGAGTGTGAGAGTTGTTTTAATGAGCTCAAGCAATGATTGTGTTCACCATTAATCTTTACTACACCAGATTGGAATAAGTCATTCCATGTTCATCTGGATGCATCCAATTATGCTATTGGGTGTGTGTTAGCACAACCTTGGATGAAGGTAACGTTGACCTTTTTGATAGATTATGCAAGTAGGTAGTTGAATGCGACCGAGTGAAATTATACCATGATAGAAAGAGAAGGATTGGCATGGTCTATGCAATTAAAGAGGCTAGACATTATCTGCTTGCAAATAAACTTAAATTTTCTATGGACCATCAAGCATTACTCTACCTTATGAATTAACCTTCCAATACTAGCATATTGGTAAGATGGTTTCTCTTACTAATAGAATATGACTTTGAGGTAATTTTTAGGAAAGGTAAGTCCCACCTCAAGGTAGATCATGTTTCTAGAATTACCTCAAGAGAGTCCCCATAAGGAGTGTCAGATGAATTTCCTGATGCTTACTTATTCAACTTGGAGATTATGCCTAATTGGCCCAAAACTATCATGCCTATTCTAAATTTTGGACCTAAACATCCTGTACTGGAGACAAAAGGTAGAGAGGTGGTAGAGAGGTGTACAAACACACAGATCAAGGCATATTGGCTTGTTGTGTGGAAGAAGAGGACTACGAAAAATGGTTGCAATTAGCACATGTAGGTGCAGTGAAGCAACATCACCCTAAACATCAAACCCTCCAAACTCTATGAAGATTAGGCATATATTGGCAAACCATGGAAGTAGATGTCCATAGGATGTGTAAGGATTGTCCAACCTGTTGCAATAGACCATTGGTAGAACATGCTACTCTGTATCAAGTATCTCTAATGTCGGATTGGAGAAGTTCTTTGGTGGAATTTCTGAAGATGAAAACTTTCCATCAAGAAATGATGTTAGTTAGGTGAGGAGGTTTAGAACAAGAAGCCTTAGACTACACTATCATCGGAGATAACATGCAAGCATGGAAGAGATGGATATCTTTGACTATGTGTCCATGAAAGTGAATATCTTAAGATCTTAGAAACTGCTCACCAAGGAGTGGCAGGTGGACACTTTGGACTGGATAGGGTGATCAAAGCAATACTATCCATAGGTCTTTGGTGGCCGACCCTTCACATGGATGCTCATACCTACATGAAGAGGTGTGACATTTTCCAACACACTCAATATCCAATACGCAGAGATGAGATGCCATTGAGACCCATGGTGGGAGGAACGTGCATTCTCTGTTGAAATATTTCTCCTCCAAATGCACAACAAGAAGCTTGGACCCTTCCCAAGACCTATCTGCCCTCAAACCAGTACTCTTGAAACTAGTATATCTCACAATTACCGAATCCAATCACAAAAGTATTTTAGCCACAGAAACTAGATAGTAAGGGCTTTCCAATTAGCTATCAATCACTAGATTTGAACACCTGTAGACCTGTCAACTAAGGCACACAAGACAACCCAGTTTTCTTGGCAGGTTTCGGGATAGAACAATAGACAAAGAAATAGCAATATCTCACAGTACAAGAAGATTTTTGCAAAAATTCTTTTTGGAATAGAATCCTTATTTATAAGCTTTCCATTAAGTACAAGAACTTTCAGAATGGACCTTCCTACAAAGAGAAATTGAATTCCTAACACGTTGCTACAGAAATGGAGCACCCTTTGGAAAGGGTAGGAGAGATATACAAGAAAATAAGAGTATCTATGAGAGCCTATAGCTCAATGGCACATATATATGCAGCACCCTGACTTCCTAGCATCCACACACATGAGCTTGGATGGTATTTATATAGCCTTGGGAGCCTTCTATGACTCTTCATATGTCCTCCATGTCTCTTCACATGCCCTCCTTGTCTCTTCACTTGCGGCCTTATGACTTTGTCTCTTCATTGGAGTGGATTTTGGTGGTCCAATGCCCCCTTTTTGATAAGGTTGCACCTTCAACTTTGTAATTTGACTTTCCTAAGGTTCAAAAAGCTTCAAATGAAGCTATTTTATGAAAAAAAAAACTTGAGCTTGCCCTAGAAATGCATATCTTTTAACACTCACCCTCAAGCTTAAGTTTCTTTTGCATTTGAAGTTGGTTCCTTGAGTTGTATGGCTTGCTTCAGCTTAGCAAGCTTTCCAGCATCCAAGAACTTTGTTAGTAGATCAGCTACCTGGTCCTTTGTACTTACATGATGAATATCCACTTCCTTTTCAAGCACCTTCTCCCTTATGAAATGATAGTGGACTTCGATGTGTTTGCTCTTTGCATGAAACATAGGATTGTTTGCAAGATAGATGCTTGATATATTCTCCAAACAAAGGAATTGATCCAACTTGCACATTCAAGTGTTTCATTAGCTTTTTCATCCACATTATCTCATAAGTAGCTTGGGCCAAGGCTCTACATTCAGCTTCGGTTGAAGATAAATCTATTGGAGTTAGACGTCTGTAGGAGCACGCGAACAGCATAAGGAAGAAGACGAAGCTTGGAGCACAAACACACAATACTGAATGTATTACTATAGAATGTACAAAAGATAAGTAGCCCATTAGGGCAATAGGCGTATATACAAGCCGTGGGAAAAAACCTCCTAAAGAGGGAAAAAGGTGCCTCGGCGGTCCTAGTGTGTTCACACACATCACTACCTAAATATATCAACAAATCCCCCCTGGGAGTGATGCGGTGAACAAGGAGTTGGCACTCATGTATAAGGAAGTGCCAAGCTATGTGGAAATCACTCCACAAAAGGAAGTAAGCTCAAAGCTTTGCGGAAAGCTTCAAACTTCTCCCTAGGCAGAGCCTTCGTGAAAAGGTCTGCAATGTTCTCCTGCATGGGCACATATGCCAAGGTGATCTCCCCAGCAGAGAACCTCTCCCTGACATAGTGATAATGCACCTCAATGTGCTTAGTGCGAGCATGGAACACAGGGTTCCTCGCAACTGCCAATGCGCTCTGACTGTCAGTGAAGATGGTGGTGGCAGAAGACTGGCCAACACCCAAATCAGCCATAAGGCGTCTAAGCCACACACACTCAACAGTCACTGTTAAAGCTGCCATACACTCAGCCTCACAACTGGAAGTGGCCACAGTAGGCTGCTTCTTGCTCAACCAAGATATACATGAGCTACCAAGCATGAAGCAAAAACCACTGGTGGACGCACGAGTGTCATAGCAACCAGCCCAATCTGAGTCAGAAAAAGAATGCAAATCTGGCGGTAGTGATCCCCCCTTGGGATAAAACAACCCAAGTAGTCGAGTACCACTCAAGTAGCGAAAGATGCGCTTAACCGCCTTCCAATGCGTCACTCCTGGGCAATGCATAAACCTACTCATCTGTGAGATAGCAAACTGAATATCTGGTCGAGTAATGCATAAGTAAATCAAGCATCCAACAGCCTGCTGATAGAGAACAACATCAAATGCATCTCCAGCATCATGAAGACTCAATCGTAAACCTGTCTCCATAGGAGTGGCAATAGGCTTACAGTCTTCAAGGCCAAAACGCTGCAATAATGTGTCAGTATATTTCGTTTGACACAAAGCCATTCCACCATCAACTTGCATAAATTGAATGCCCAAATAGTGATGCAAATGCCCCAAATCAGACATCTCAAATGAGGCATGCAAATCAGCCTTGAAATCAGCAATATGCTTCTCAATAGGACCAGTGAGTAGCATGTCATCAACATAGAAAACAATGATCAGAAGCACATCATTATCACGCTTAACATATAAGGTGCTTTCAGTTGGATTGTTCACAAAACCATGTGCAACCAGATAGGCATGTATCTTCTCATACCAAGCACGTGGTGCTTGCTTTAAACCATATAATGCCTTCTTTAACATGCACACCTGGTTTTCATGCCCTTTTTGCACAAAGCCATAGGGCTGAAAAACATACACTTCTTCATTCAAGTCACCATTCAGAAATGCTGTTTTAATGTCCAACTAATGTACATTCCAACCATGATGGGCTGCAAGTGCACAAATTCTCCGAACAGTAGTCATATGGCATGTAGGTGCAAAGGTCTCATCAAAATCAATGCCTCTTTCCTACGCATAACCCTTTGCAACAAGCCTAGCCTTATACCTGTCAACTGTACCATCAGGTTTATGCTTCAGCTTGTATACCCACTTAGTGCCAATGGCCTTCTTGCCAGGAGTCAAGTCACATAAAGACCATGTACCATTCTTCATTATAGCATCATATTCAGATTGCATGGCAGCCATCCAATTTTCTGAATTTTGTGCTTCATCAAAAGAAACGACTCATTCTCATCACAGAGACTAGACGCAGCCATAGCATAGCAATCTGATGCAAAGGAGGCACTATGAGAGCCTGAATGAGTACGATATGACAAAGGTGCATCTAATTTGCTGTCATGCAAAGTTTGCACCAGTCATTTTGGCATAGTTTTTCCCTGCTCAATATCAGCTCTCTCATCAACAAGTGCATCATGTAAATCTGCATCAGAAATAGAATGATCTGCATCATCATCTAAAACCTGCAAAGGCTGAGAAGTTTCCTCATTAGGACCAGCACTAGACTGTCCACCTGTAAAAAGAGGCATCAACGTATCATACATGTCTTTGGAGCTAACATATGTCTCCTTAGTACATGAAAGTAATGGCTGAATAGCATCTTCCACAAAGACAACATCACAGCTAACCAGAATGTGTTTAGTCTGTGGATGATACAGACGATAGCCTTTACTTTCAGAACTGTACCCAACAAAAATACATTTTATTGCCTTATCATCCAATTTTCTACGATGTTGTTCAGGCACTAATGCATATGCCAAACAACCAAAAACACGTAGATGAGCAACAGATGGCTTGCGGTCATGCCAAGCCTCATATGGAGTGATAGAGCAGCGCTTTAGTGGGACACCTGTTCAGTACATATGCTGCACACATGACAGCCTCAAGCCAGAAACTATGTGGTAAAGCTTGACTCTTGACCATGCACCTCGCCATCTCCATGAGTGACCTCTTCTTTCGTTCAGCAACTCCATTCTGTTGAGGTGTATACGACACTGTACACTGGTGTTTTATCCCACGTTCAGCCAGAAATGCATTAAAATCAGAAGACAAATATTCCCCCCCTCGATCAGAACGGAGGGTGCCCATTTTACATGCTGATAGATTTTCAGCCAAAACCAAAAACTATTTAAAGCACATGAACACTTCGGACTTTGCTTAGAGTGGATATACCCATGCATGCCTAGAAAAATCATCAATGAAAGTCACGAAGTAAAGGTAATTCCCAAAAGAGGGTGTCTGCTTAGGACCACAGACATCACTATGTACAACCTGCAATTTCTGCGTAGCCCGAACTGAACCATCTTTTGGAAAGGAGGAACGCTGCATTTTGCCCAAAATACAGCCTTCACATACATGTTTTCCAAGTGCCTCAAGCTTGGGCAAAGAAGACACCATATCAGATTTCTGCAGGGGTAGCAAACTAGCAAAATTCAGATGACCAAAGCGTGCATGCCAAAGCTTTGCATCTGACATAGCCTGAGAATCATGAACTGCACATGTCAAATCATTCACAGATCTTTCATAGTCTATGAGCTTATACAACCCACGACATAAAATGCCAGAAGCAATAATCACATCGCCATTTGATAGATCATGAACTGTACACCTGTCATCAACAAATTTCACAACCAAACCAATCTTGGCTAATGCAGAAACTGATAACAGATTCTTCTTGATCCCTGGCACAAATAAGGCATCTAACAAGGTGAAAGAACTACCATCAGCAGTAGTCAGAATGATCTTACCAACTCCCATAATAGGATAAGAGGAGTTGTTGGAGCATGTGACAGTATTCTGTGTAGGGGCAGGCTCGAGTGAAGATAAGAAACTACGCTGCGAGGTAATATGTTTGGTCGCCCCACTGTCAAAGTACCAAACATCTGAGTCCACTGCACACATGCACTGCTCATGAGAAGATGGGTCAAAACTGCAAACAGTAGTAAACGCCCATTCTTCTTCCTGCACAAGATTAGCAGACTCTGTTTTTGGTGTGGAGGCTTCTGCAACAACCATTCCAGCCTCCTTTTTCTTTGCCTCTTTTGCAGCCAGTTTTGGACAGTTCTTTATGATATGATCATTCCCTTTACAGTACTTGCAAAACAATTTCTACTTTTCTGATTTCTTCTCATCTTTATCCTGGTTCTTCCAATGTGCAGCATTTGCAGATTTCTGCTTACTAGTAGAAGAGCTCCATTTTCCTTTGCCCTTCTGACTAGCCAGGAAAGCTTGATCTGCAACACGCATAATGGACATGTTCTACCTAGACTGATCTTCCTGCAAGAGAATAGAGACTAACTCCTCAAATGATAAGGCATTCGGATTGCCTTTCATCATCAACCGAAGAGTAGAAGCAAAACTTTGATATGAATCAGGAAGACCATTCAGAACGGTCTGCACAAGTGAGCTATCTGGTATAACCTCATCAGCAAAAATCAATTGTTCCTTCAAATCTTTGATCTTTGTTAGGAAACTGTCCATAGAATCACCTTCATTCATGTGCTCACTCTCCAACTGTTTTCGGAGGTAAGCAACACGAGCCTCATTCCTAGCTTGGTACAATGTGGTAAGTGTATCCCAAGCATCCCTAGTTGTTCCGCAAGAGTGGATATGAGGAATAATGGCACGTTTGACAAACAAAGCTATCAATGCATGTGTTTGGGCATCTCTGCCATCCCAACGAATTTGCTTTGCAATAGGTGCAACAAAAACAGCAGCACGAACAGGAATCTGCGGAATATCATCTTCGACACCATCTTCATCAGCTCCAGCACATGTATTTGCACTACCTGTCATTACAGGTGTAACAGGACGTCTTTCAACACCATGCACAATGTTCCACAATCCTTTTGCAACCAAAACATGTCGCATCATATAAGCCCATAATGGGTAGTTGGTACCATCCAACTTATCCTCAACAGCCAACATACGGAATACATCACTGCTTTCAGCCATGGCCGGTGACTAAAATGCCTTGATACAGAAAATTGATTGTATCTCAAAAAGTTGAACAGAACTGCCCAGATGAGTTCTGCTAGACCTGTAGCAGACTTCGAGATGCTTAAACTTGCGAACAGAAACTGGTATATACCTTTGGCACAAAAAGATGAAATAGCCTGCACAAGCACTGCGATAGTGCGTTCGGAGGCCGAAACGAGCTCAGATTGCAATTTTGGCACCACACAGCGAAGCTGTTTTGATTTCGAAAACATGCTGAGTATGCTCACCAAAATTCGTGCGATTCTGAGACTGCAAACAGAGGAGTGTCGACGGCACCCTAGATGAAGCGACGACCTGCTCTGATACCAATTGTTGGAGTTAAACGTCTGTAGGAGCATGCGAACAGCATAAGGAAGAAGAAGAAGCTTGGAGCACAAACACACAATACTGAATGTATTACTAGAGAATGTTCAAAAGATAAGTAGCCCATTAGGGCAATAGGCGTATATACAAGCCGGGGGAAAAAACCTCCTAAAGAGGGAAAAAAGTGCCCCGGCGGTCCTAGTGTGTTCACACACATCACTACCTAAATATATCAACAAAATCAATCGTGGGTTGCTTCTTTGAACTCCATGATACACAATTGTTTCCTAGCATGATCACATAACATGTGGCGCTTCTTCTATCATCTTTGGAGCCCACCCAATCAGCATCCGCATATCCTTTGAGCTCTAATGATCCTCCATAAGCATAGAAAAGTCCTTGATTTATTGTACCTTTGATGTACGTGAGTATCCTCTTTGCTACATTCAAATGATCATTAGTAGGAGCATGCATGTATTGAGAAAGAACTCCTACACTAAATTCCAAATCAAGTCTAGTTATGGTTCCATATATAAGTGAGCCTATTAGGCTCCTATAGGTATGAATGTCCTCAAGTTCTTCTCCTTGGGTGGAGCTAAGTTTGGTGTTTATATCCATTGGTTGCTTTAGTGGTTTGCATCCACTCATTCCAAACCTGTACAATACATCCAACAAATATTTTCTTTGCATCAAGTAGAGACCATCATTTTTTTACATAACCTCAATGCCCAAGAAGTATTTGAGGATTCCAAGATCTGAAATCTTGAATTCCTTCCCAAGTTTTGCCTTAATTTCTTTGATACCTTCATCATTATCACCCGTTATGATAAGATCATCAACATATATGCATATGTATATAGATTCTCCATCAACCCTTGTGATGTAGAGTGAAGGATCTGAATCGCTTGAAACATAACCACACTTCATTAGGTACTCAACCAATCTCTGATTCCATGCTTTAGGTGCTTGCTTGAGTCCATACAAAGCCTTCTTTAGTTTACATACAGAATCATGCTTCTTTTCATCTTCATAACCTATGGGTCGATACGTATAAACCACTTCTTACAAATTTCCATTAAGAAAAACATTTTTAATGTCCAATTGATACATTCTCCATCTTTTAGAAGGAGCCACTGAAATCAAAGTCCTAATTGTATTCTTATTTGCAACAGGACTAAAAGTTTCTTCATAATCAAGCCCATATGTTTGTGTGTAGCCCTTAGCTACTAACCTTGCTTTGTACCTTGTTAAAGATCCATCTGAATTCCTTTTGACTTTGTACACCCATTTGTTTGTGACTACCTTCATGCCTTCTTCTCTAGGTACCAATTCCCAAGTTTGGTTTTCCTTGAGAGCTTGAATCTCCTCATCCATAGCATCTCTCTATTCCTTGTGTTGGCTAGCTTCCTCATAGCTTGATGGTTCCTTATCTTTGATAACCTATGTCATATAAGCGTAATGCTTTGCAATAAAGCTATCATAAGTGAGCTTTTGAATAGGATGTTTTACCCTTTCTGACCTCCTTTCAATACCTGTGATTGGATATTTCTTCAATGTCCATTTCTTTTGCACTTCAGGAGTTACAACTTCTTCAAATTCATCTTCATCTTCACTTGAATGAAAATCTCTTACCAAGTTACCTCCATTACCTCTATTGTGGCTACATTCTGATGTATGCTCTATCTCCTTTTGCTTGCCCTTCCATGATGATGAGCTTTGTGAAGGACTTGGCATACTTGGTCCACTCAATGTAGTGCTAACTTGCACTTGCTCTTCATGTACCTGATCTGCATGTATAAAGTCTTCTTCCTGCAAATCATTCACACCTTCATACCAAGGTTTTAACTCATCAAACACAACATCCCTTGACACTCTAAGATTTTTAGTGACGGGATTATAACACCTGTACCCCTTTTGCTCATTTGAGTAGCCAACAAAAATGCAATTTTCAGCCCTAGCATCAAGCTTACCTTCTCTAACTTCCTGTGGGACATGAACATAGCATATGCAACCAAAAATCCTTAAATGAGACAAATCTGGTTTCCTTTGATAGTATACCTCATCTGGAGTAAGATCATGAACTCCTGAAGTTGGTATCATGTTCATAATATATGTTGTTGTGGTTGCTGCATCAGCCCAATATGAGAAAGGTACATTCATCTCATTCAACATGCATCTAGCTACCTCTGCAATTTGTCTATTCTTTCTTTCTGAAATACCATTTTGTTGAGGGGTATACCTGCATGTGTATTGCCTCCTTATGCCTTCATCTTCTAAGAACCTTGTGAACTCATTGGAGAAATATTCTCCCCCTCCATCTGACCTTAGGGTTTTAATCCTACGACCTGTTTCATTCTCAATAAGTGCTTTGTACTTTTTGAATACTTCAAACACATCTGATTTTTGCTTGATTATATACAACCAAATTTTCCTTGAATAATCAACAATAAAGGTTACAAAGTACCTATTACCTGCATGTGAAGGTTCTCTTGAAGGTCCCCATACATCTCTATGCACTAAATCCAAAACCCTTGGAGAAACATACTTGCTTGACTTGAAAGGCAACCTAGTTTGCTTCCCAAATTGACCGGCTTCACATATCTCATGAAGATGTGATGTTGAGAAGTTTGGAAGCCCTTTGACTAATGCACTTTTCTCCATGTTCTTTAGCTTTTCAATGTTTACATGTCCTATCCTTTTATGCCACAAATCCAAATCTGCAATTCTCCTATTTCCTGAAGTAATAAACATTACCTTATTGGGGTTTTGCTTGATATTGAGAGTAAACATCCTTCCATGCTTCTCTCCTTTTTCCACAAGCTGAAATCCGTTCTTTGGATCCTCTATGAAGCAACTTTTTCTATTGAACGTCACTTGGTATCCTTTAACTACCATTTAACCAACAAAAAAGAGATTCTTTGTAATAGTAGGGACATATAATACCTCGAATAGTGTCTTGCTCTTCTTGCCATCCTGAAGTTTGACATCTCCAATGTGTTTGATCTCATGCTCAGTATTTTCACCTGTCTCTACACATCCTCTTTGCTTTGGAGCCTGTAAATTGCAAAACATGTCCTCCCTACAAGACATATGATTGCTACAACCACTATCTATGTACCAAGTATCATCCTTCTCATGTTTACTATCCCCATATGCATGACTCATGGCAAGAACTTGATCACTAGACTCATTTGAAGCATAGTTACCTTGAGCATTGTTCCTCCTTTGGTAGCATTCATTTGCCCAATGTCCTAGCTTCCCACAAATGAAGCATCCATTGCCTCTTGATCCTCTTCCTCTTGCTCTATTGTTCCTGCATCTACCTCTTCCATTTGAAGATGAGCCTTCATTTGAGTCTTCTTGGTTGTCACTTTGCTTGCTTTGGCTTTGCCTTCCTCTTCCTCTACCTCTTGATGCTTTGCCTCTTCCCCTACCTGCATATAACATTTGACCTTGGGCACCTTTGCCCTTGCTTCCACCTTGCAATATTTCTTCATTAACCATTAAAGTGTTCAATTGATCAAAATCAGGCATGTTCTCCCTAGCATACAATGAGGATATGAAGTTCCTCCACTTGTCATCATCTTTAAGACCATTAAGTACAAATGCAACCATGTCATCATCATCAATTGAATGTCCTATGGCTGCCAATGAATCTCTCCTATATTTGGCTTTAATTATGTCATCATGTATGGATTGGTTACCTCCTTTCTTCAAGTTGTTGAGTTCATTTTTGAGTTGTACCTTCTTTGCCTTTGTGGTGAAAATCTTCTCCAAATATTCCCACATCTCCTTGGCCGTTTCCATGCTTTGAATGTGACCTATCATTGTGTTGTTTACATGTTGAGATATCATAAACATAAACCTTCTATTTCTTACCTCCCATTCTCTAATCGCTTTCCTTTCTTGGTCGGTAGGGTTAGTTGGATTCGCAACAATTGGCTTGACATCACCTCCATTGATTATGCCTCCTAAGTCGTTGCTCATGATGAAGTTTGTCATCCTAAACTTCCAAGGTTGAAAGTTGTCTTTGTCCAACTTCTCAACTAGTTGGATACCTCTCCCATCTTCTTGAGTCACTTAAAATTCAAATATGGTGTGGGATTACCTCCTTTTTTGAAAGTGAAGTCCCTTTGTGTGATGAAGATGAAGCTCCCCCTTGGTTCCAAGTTTGCAACCTCCTTCAAGATTTGAAAAGGCTTCAATGGTTGATTCCTTGGCTTGGCCTCCTTCTTTGTACTTTCTTTGATGTCCACAAGGATCTCTGATACCAACGTTGGAAGATTTCTCCTCCAAATGCACAACAAGAAGCTTGGACCCTTCCCAAGACCTATCTGCCTTGAGACCAGTACTCACTAAAATTGGTATATCTCACAATTCTCGAATCCAATCACAAAACCTTTTTAGCCACAAAAACTAGACAGTAAGAGCTTTCCAATGAGCTATCAATCATTGGATCTTGACACCTGTAGACCTAGAAACTGAGTCACACAAGATAGCCCAGGTTTCCTAGCAGGTTTCGGGACAGAATAGTAGACAAAGAATAGTACAAGACAAGTTTTGCCAAAACTCTTTTTGGAATAGAATCCTTGCTTTATAAGATTTCCAAAGTATAAGAACTCTCAGAATAGAGCTTTCTACAAAGATAAATTGAAGTCCTAACACGCTACTATAGAAATGGAGCACCTTTTGGAAAGGGTAGGAGAGATATACAAGAAAATAAGAGCATCTATGAGAGCCTATAGCTCAATGGCACATATATATGCAGCACCCTGAGTTCCTAGCATCCACACACACCTTGAATGAGCTTGGATGGTCTTTATATAGCCTTGGGAGCCTTCTATGATGCTTCATATGTCCTCCACGTCTCTTCACATGCCCTCCTTGTCTCTTCACTTGCCTTATGACTTTGTCTCTTCATTGGAGTGGCTTTTGGTGGTCCAATGCCTCCTTTTGGATAAAGTTGCACCTTCAACTTTGTACTTTGACTTTGCTAAGGTTCAAAAGCCTTCAAATGAAGTTATTTTATGAAAAACAAAACTTGATCTTGCCCTAGAAATGCATATCTTTTAACATTCTCCAAGTGGGGAATAGAGTTTGTTGGTCCTATTAATTCCACAGCGAAGAGTTCACATGCTGAATATATTACTTTTGCCATAGTCTATCTAACCAAATGGGTAGAACTGAAAACTATCAAGAAGAACGATGCACAAACCACAGCTAATTTTTGTCTGAGAATGTATTTATGAGATATGTTTTCCCAATAGAATTATTCAATGAGCGTGGTACCCACTTCTTGAATGAGTTCATTGAATAATTGTTACAAGAATTCATGGTCATTCACAAGAAGTCAGCTCCATATCACCCACAAGCCAATGGACAAGTAGAAAGCATGAACAAGATCCTATGCATTGTTCTAACTAAGTTGGTAAACAATAAATGCTCTGATTGGGATAAAGAGTTGCATCATGTTGTTTGGGCTTATAGAGTGGCCTATAAAATGGTACTCAACACCACACCCTCTTAGATAGTGTTTGTTTAGAATTTAGTGTTTCCCTTAGACTTCCTGATACCCACTTTGAAGGTAGCACATGAGCATCAATGGACTAGCCATGAGCTCTCTTCTAGAATTTTTGATTTAGAACGTTTGGTAGAAACTCGTTTAAGGGCACCTGCTAGGATCTACACAACTAAAAAGAGACAAAAAGCTTACTTTGATGCACATGTAAAAGATAAGGGCTTGAAGGTAGGAGATTTAGTCTTGGTGTATACATTAAAGCAGCATGCTAGGAAATTTGAAAAGTGTGGCTATGGGCCCATGATAACTAACAATATTTCAACAATTGGAGGTGTCAAATTAGCCACTCTAGAAGGTGATATACTACCTAGTTACATTTGTGGATGTAGAGTGAAATTATATCAAGAACTCCTAATGGAAGAAATGTTGAGTTGAATCAACACAGCAAAGAAGCACAAGGAGGAAGAAAGATGGATTTGAGAAGAAGCTCAAGCCAAAGCCCTAGAACACATCCAACATATGAAGTTGAAGAGACAGGATAGAGATCAATCAATGCCGCATGTTCATGAGGCACCAAAAATATCACATGGCTATGTGCCAAACTACGAGTGTTACCCCTCACATAATAATCCATAGATATCCTTTTTTGATGTTAGAAGTAGGACATGGCAAGAATGAGAAGACTATAAGATCCTTGATTGACTCACGAGCAACCTCTAGTGCTATTAAATTATTGTGCTATCAATAAATGCATTTAACCATCCATTTGATTGAAGCTAATCTCATAGGACTGGGCGCCTTGCATGGGGGAGGTGGAGCTTCCATCTCCATTCAAGATGTCCATATGACAGCTAAAGTGCTAGTGTGTATGGATGAGGACCTCACAGAACCTCTTATCTTGAGTCAAGATTGGATCTATGACCATTTGTTCAGCTTAAACCTAAGAAGTAGACTTCTTCTGGTTTGGGTGAACCAGTAGTGTATTACAACCAAACTTGCGAGTACTCACTGAATCAAGCAAGGCACCAATTCTTAGTCCTTCCAGGAGTAGACACGAAGGTAAAGATGTTCTTGTCCAAAGCTCTATGATTTAGAACGATGAAACTATCAAGCGAATAGCAAAAGCAATAATGGAACTTCCTTCTTTTCCAAAGACGGATGAGGGAAAACAATTAAAGAAACCCAAAAAGCAAAGGAAGTAGACAATCGAATCTCATACTCAAAAATGATTATGAAATAGGGTGACTCATGGAGTGAAGAAGATCTAGAGGCGCAAGAGTGAGAAACCCTTTGATCCCTCAACAGGACCACAAGTACGTACCAAACAAACAACATAGTCAAAGAAAACAGCAGCTGAATATTCTAGGATCCAACCTTGGCGAATCATTTCTATTTGGATACCTAACTAGTCAATGAAGGCACACCCCTATGTCAAAAAACTTTGGGTTCCTAAGACCTACTTACACACTCAATTAGCCACACATAAACTCCTAGGTTTAAATCAGTGCTGACAAGCACTCACCCCACCAACATCGAGGCTCAAATCCTACAATACTACCTACTACAACTATGCAAATGACACACAGAATGAGAAGTATACTACATTGATGATGAATTCAATAAGCACATCAAAGAAATAAGATCTCAAGGTATTCTATATTGAATCTAGTTGTTCTAATCATTTTTCAAGAAATATAGAATTAATGACAGAATTAGAAGAAGGTATTTCTAGTCATACAATTCAAATAGGTGATAACACACGACACAATGTGCATTCAATTGGAAAACTGAAATGCAAAAGCGGAGCAGATTTGCTAACCAATGTTTTGTATGTTCCCACAATACCTAAGAATCTGATTAGTGTGGGACAGATAGTTGAAAAAGGTTTTCAAGTCACATTTACAAATGAAGGAGTATTTGTGGAAGATCCAGAGAATGAATACAATCAGATTGTTTATGATGAGAAGGAAGGAAGACTTTTTACTTTGAAAGTGCAAGGGAGTATTGGATAAGCTTTGCTCACACACGGTGTGAAGAATTTTGATGGCAATGCAACCTTCTCGAGAGCTCCACGATGATATCCTCAGAGTAGAAAATTGAGCTCCGAGGGCCACACACGGTACTCTGCACACAGGCTGCAAATTATGCAAAAAAACATAGTACACATGGAGCACAAACACAGACTTCTTAGGTGTTACAAATGTGATCAAACTTACAGTCTGTGGCTGACCATGCCACTATATGTTTTATTAAAGAACATATACAAAGAAGTGTCCAGTGGCCATCTGGCCTTTCACATGGACACTAACCATAACAATCTCCCACTAAAGGCCAATATGGCCAAAGTAACTATGGGAGAAAAATAAAGAACCATAAAGAATACCTGAGTGTGAGTATACAAAGTATACCTCCCACCTGATGGGCATGTTACACAATATACATTTGACTGTATAAGATCATGAATCAAGTAACCCCCACCAAGTGACAACAGTGTTGAAAGCTTTCTTGTGGTAGAGATTTAGTCAAAGCATCTGTAGCATTATCTCGAATGTGAACCTTCTCAAGAATAATGCACTCAGTGGCTAAGCAATCTCTAATGAAGTGATGCCTCACCTCAATGTGCTTGGTCTTTGCATGATAGACTAGATTCTTAGCCAAAGCAATGGCATTCTAACTATCACTAAGCAAACGAGGCACATGCTGAGGTAAACCCATATCACAAGCAAGACGAGAAAGCCATAATGCTTCCTTACATGCCCTCACTTTCTACAATATACTCTGCTTTTGTGGTGGAAATAGTTGTACATTCTTGAAGATGATATCTCCAAGAGATAGCAACTCCAGCAAAATGAAAAATGTATCTTAATGTAGACTTACAATTGTCTACACAACCAGCATAGTCAGAATCTGTGTAACCAATAATGGATGCTTTCCCTCTACCTAAGCATAGAAACTTGTCCTTAGTGCCACTTAGATATCTCAAAATCATCTTGAATGCTTCCCAATGTTTCTTACGATGATTAGACATATATCTACTCACAACTCCCACTCTAAATGCAACGTCTGGTCTTGTAGCTACCATAGCATACATAAGACTACCAATAGCAGATTGATAGGGAATTCTAGTCATGAGTTCCTTTTCCTCATCTGCTTTGGCGCAATCATCTTGCTCAATTTCACATATGTGGGTAAAGGTGTACATAATGCCTTTCCACCTTGTATATTGAACCTGTGAAGTACTTTGGATGTGTACTCACTTTGAGACAAGTATATGTATATGCATCTTTTACTCATATCACGAGTAATACACATGCCAAGAATATGTTTGGCATCCCCCAAATCCTTCATATCAAATGTCTGATTCAACTTCTTTTTAAGAATTGACAAGTCATAAGAGAACTTCCCAACAATCAACATATCATCGACATAAAGTATCAAGCATATCAAGCTGCCATATGAGCATCTCTTTGTGTAGAGACAATGATCCTCATTGCTTCAAGAATAGCCTTGAGAATTCGTAAAAGCATCAAACTTTTGGTATCATTGTCTAGGGGACTGTTTAAGTCCATACAAGCTCTTCTTGAGCGTACAAACTAGACTTTCTTTGCCAGGAACTAGATAACCCTCTAGTTGTTCCATATAGAACTCATATGTAAGATCTCCATGCAAGAAAGCAGTTTTCACATCCATTTGGACTAGCTCTAAGTCTTGCATTGCAACGAATCCAAGCAACATGCGCAAGGTAGACATCTTGACCACTGAAGAGAAGATTTCCTCAAAATCAACACCATGTTGTTGCTTAAAACCCTTTGCAACAAGTCGTGCTTTATACTTTGGAGAAGCACTATCTGATGTGAATTTCAGCTTATATACCCATTTACATTGTAAAGCTTTCTTGCCCTTTGGCAAAGGTACTAAATCCCAAGTACCATTCTTGTGAATAGAATCCAACTCACTCTTCACCGCATGCTCCCACTTGACATGATCCTCTGTCTGCATAGCCTCTTTGTAGCAAGAAGGCTCACTGGCATCTGTTAGCATAACAAAATCTAAACATGGAACATATCTATTAGGTGGATGTGAGACACATGCAGATCGTCTCAATGATTGCTGAACAAGAACATGTATAGACTGATCTGATCAGACATTCTCTTGAACATCCCTATGTGCAGCATTTTTATGCATGCTAATTGGAGGACTAGTATCCTCAAACACCACTCCTCTCACTTCAACCTCCTTAATGGGTTGTTTATGCATCTTAGACTCATTGAAAATGACATCACTACTTTTGATCACTTACCACGTTTCAGGATCCCATAAGCGATATCCAAATTGTCCTTCTTGACCATATCCAAGATAAATGCATTTCTTTGACTTATGGTCCAACTTTTGTCTAAGATTCTTGGGTATATGAACATATGCTTCACACCCAAAAACTTGAAGATGATCATAATATGGTGGCTTCCATGTCCATAACTCTTGTGCCACTTTTAGAACTTTGGCAGTACTAGGTGAAAGCTTAATCACATAAATTGAATTCAATATTGCTTTTGCCCAAAAGCCTTATGAGAGGTTTGAATGATGCAATCTTGAATAGTTCTATTCATCCTTTCAATTACACCATTCTGTACTGGGGTATAAGGAGTTGTAAACTCTCTATGAATCCCTCTAGACTGACAGAAAGGTTGAATTCATGTGAGGTATACTCACCCCCATTATCTGAATGTAAAGCCTTAGGCTTAGTTCCTTTTTCAATCGCAACTGAAGCAAGCCATTTTCTAAAAGTATGGAATACCTCATCCTTTGACTTGACGGGACATACCCAAACTTTTCTAGTAGCATCATCTATGAAAGTGAATAAGTAAAGAGAACCACCTAAGGACCTACTGGGCATAGGACCACAAACATCTGTATGAACGAGATCTAAAGGCTGAATTGAAGATTCAATGTGCATTCTATGCACATTTCTCGTTTGCTTTACATATTGACAATGCTCATAAAATGAAAAAACAGAGAAAGATAACACAGGTAAGTAGCTAGAACAAGAAAGATTTTCCATTCCACTACGAGATATATGTCCCAAACGACCATGCCAAATACAAGCCATAGGCTATTCAGTAATAGCTAACAAGTTTTCTTTGTGTAATACAAATAAAGGATAAAGTGAACCAACTTTTCTTCCTTTTGCAATAACCATATTCCCCTTTGATATATGAAAGGACTAAGCATAGAAGACCAGCGTGTAACCAAGGTCATCAAGTCGACCAACTGACATCAAACTGCGTGATAACTGAGGTACATGGCATACATTGTGCATAGTAAATTTTGAACCATCAATGAACTGTGCAACCACATCTCCAATCCCCACAATGTCACATTGGTAAGAGTCCCCAAGTCTCACGGTACCAAGAGACTTTGTTGCATAATTAGAGAACCATTCTCTATGTGGTGTCACATGGAAAGAAGCACTAGAATCTAGTAGCCACGTGTGGGAATGAGAATCAACCATAAGAGCCTCAGTTGGCACAGTACTATCAAGTGTTAACACATCAACATCAATAGAAATAGCATTAATTTCTTCAATCTTCACAGTCAAAGTAGATGGTGCAGGTAACTATTTAACATGCCCATCAACATTCTATCCTTTACCTTTAGCATTCTTTAATGCATAATAGTCTTTCTTCATGTGTCCTTTCTTATGACAATAATGGCATTCGATGTCCCTCTCCTTGGTTTACTTCTACTCTTATTTCGTTGACCATTCTTTTCCTTGTTCTTGCTCCTGCCATGTTGCTGATTCTTTCCTTGGTAAGAATCATGAACATTGTATGCATCTCCACTCTGAGTGCCAACCATAGATTTTCTATGAATCTTTTCACTCAAGAGTGCTCCACATATGTCATCATAGACGAGTTTACCACCAGGTGCACTATTGCTAATAGCTGTGCAAAACGTATCCCATGATGATGGCAAGGTGCATATCAGCAATACCGCTTTCATTTCATTATCCATATCCATTTTTTGAGCCTGTAACTGGGGGAATATAGCATCAGACTCATTTAGATGAGCAAAAACACTATCTTTGTCCTTCATGCTAAGGTCATATAATATTCTTATCAGATACACTTTATTTGATGTGGTCTCTTTTTCATATCTATTGCATAACTTCTTCCGAAGCTCATTTTCACTTTCACAGTCTAATACTGTAAAGTAAACATTATCTGCCAAGTGCAAGTGATGGTATACCTGACCATTTCATCTAACTCAACATTTCCACAAGAACAGACCAAACTATCCTCTAGAGTTGATACACGCTGACTTGTGCAAAAAGATGCCTACACAAGCCTTGGGTATGTGTAACTATTTTCTTACGCTCTAGCTGTTACGCGAGAGAACACAGGAGCAATAGCAGAGAAGATAACAGATATAGTAGAATTCCAAAAATTTGCTATTAATATTAAGTACAACGATGATGGCATTGTCCACCCATGCATTCTCAAGGTAGAGCTTAAATGGTGTTCTAGAAAAATCTATATAGAGACTTACAAGGTAGAGGTATGTTGGCTCAATTTGATATCTAGGGTAGTGCAAAATTCATGTATATATAGGATAATGGAGAGACGTGGCTTTCCACAAATGGCTATACATAGGCGGTAGAACATGGGTGGCCATTGCCTGTGTAATCCCCATACGTGGCTTAGGCCGATTCAATTGACCTAACAAATATGAATGATTTCTTAATTTGACAAGAATATTTCATGGAATATTCTCTTTACCATCATAGGGGTGCTTCCCTGGGACCCCCCTAGCGAGGGGGGAAATTGGGCCCCTTGAACCCCCTAGTCAGGGCTGCTCCCCGCTACCCTAGACCCCACAATTAGAGACCCTGGCAAATCCCTTTCGTTACAATACCTTAGATGGTCCAATTTGACATTCATCCAACATGCAAGTTGAGATTCCCATCAATTGGGAATGCATGCTTCGCTTCTCATCATAATGGGGACCATACAAAATGTGCATTAGTACATACAATCATGAGGGGTACACATTTTTCATATACTAACATGGAGCTCCTCCAACATGAACTTTGAGGTGCCCAAATCGAGATCGGAGAATGTGATAAATTACTTCATTTTGAGGAAGACAACCTTGCACAAGTGGCGAAGGTCATTAATACTACTCAAGCAGATGGCACACATTCCAAGATCATGTAAAAAATTTCCAAATTTCATGGTTTGATGGGTGAAAGGATGCTCAGCTTGTTTTATCGTGGTTATCTCAGTTTGATGATTTTTATTGGGATGAATCCTATCTTGAAAATGATAAAGTAAAATGTTGGGAATTGAACTCACGACCTCTTGGTTAGGAGTGTAATGGGCTAACCACTTGCCCCAAAAGCCATGGTTAAGGATTACTTCCTAATCCTCTCTCTTAAGGCATGGTTCAACCATCTCCTACTAGGGTTATGTGACATTCCTTCCCCCTTAGACTAAGCATTGTCCGCAATGCTCACTTGTGGACCCTTCTAGCTCTTGGACCCACTTTCCATGCATGAGCGCTTCCACCAACCTCAAACTCAAGCACATGGACCAAATTTGGACCTATCCCACCCTTCGTGGGTGCCCAAATGCACATGTGCCTTCATCCAAGGCTAGTTTCACACTCACCATGGATAAGTGCTTTTTCCAAGTGCCCACAAATGAGGCACGAACCTCCATCTCGCCCAATTTCTCAACTAGGCTTTGAAAACCAATGTTGGGAATTGAACTCACGACCTCTCAGTTAGGAGTGCGATGGGCTAACCACTTGCCCCAAAAGCCATGGTTAAGGATTACTTCCTAATCCTCTCTCTTAAGGCGTGGTTCAACCATCTCCTACTAGGGTTAAGTGACATAAAACTTGCTACTAATTATTTACTAGGAAAGGCTCAACTTTGGTAAAATGTAGTGCACATCATCCCATGACATGGAAGGCTTTCGAAGAGAATTTAACAAATCTTTTCTTCTCCCTTAGTTCCATATACATGTTCAATGTTTATGGACCACTTTCACATGGAAGGAGGGTCATATTGTTGCTACTTACATTGAGCAATTTTGGCAAATTAGTACATTACTTGTTTGCATGCTCTATGATGTTCTTCGATATAGCATGTAGAGGAAGTATGAAAATAGTTTGGAGATGCGGATCCAATCCAAGCTTCACATACTTCAACCTACAATGCTTTATAAATCTATTTCTTTTGTTATAGATGCAAAGAAAGAGTTTCAATCGATTACCAAGTCAACTCATTTGCAACAATCACATCAACAATAACATTTTTTCAAGCCTAATTTCCCTTTGAAGCTCAATTTTACTACCTCTTCTTATCCTAGTTTTCCACAAGCTCCTCAATCTAACTATTCAACAGCACCCATATCCTTATCCCTCCAACCTATTAAACCCCCTATCCTTCAAGCTTCAATGGTTGATGCTCAACAGAAGAGACCATGTATCCTCTATTAGAATTGTGGTTAAGCTAGACATACTAAAGTGAAGTGCAGATTGTGGCCTCGCCATAAGAAACCTATAGCATGCGCAAAGTAAAGCATTAGCAATTTGGATGGAGGAAGCATTAGATAAAGATTTAAGTACCTTGGATAATGAAATTTCTATTCATTCTTTACTTTGCCTATAGGGTAGTATTAATAATAAAATTGTTAATATCTTACATGAAAATGGTATGTCTCATGATTTTATCTCACACACGCTAGTGCAAGAACTCAAATTAAAGTCGTTGCCTTCCTTGTATAAAGTGAAGGTTGCATTTCAAGGAATTCAATATAATGTAACAAGTGAGGTGCATGGCGTTAAGATTTGTATACATTCATATGTAGATGCAAAAACACTTTTAAATGCCTCTTTTCAATCCAACAATGTTATACTTGATATGCCTTTTCATCACAATCATAACCCACATATTGACTATCATACGTATACATTTAATTTTGAATTTAAAGGTGAACTCATTTCTTTGTCTGCAAGACATGACTTCCAACCATTTCCATTAATTAGTCATACTCAAGTAAACAATGCATTTAACAAAGGTTACAATTCATGCATCATTTTTGTAAATTTCATAAATGATTATACTCATACCCTTTTTGATGCACATAAACCTTTAGTGACTACTTATAAGGATTGTTTTATGTCCGATTATCCTTCTAAACTATCACCGTCTTGAGGATCCTTTGACCATGTATAGATTTAATTCCTAGCAGTACTCCTCCTCATAAAGCACTTATGCCCTTTTCAGTAAAAGGAAATAAAAAAACCAAGCTAAGGATTTACTTCAAAAAGGACTTATAAAGCCCAATTCTTCTGTATTTGAAGCCCCCATTCTCTTAGCTGAGAAAAAAAATAAAATTTTTAGAATTTTCATTGACTATAGATCCCTCAACAAAATCGCAATTAGAAATAGATACCCTACTCCTTGAAAAGATGATTTTCTAGATAAATTTCGAGGAGCCTGCATCTTTAGTAAGATTGACCTTAAATCACGTTACAATCAGATACATATGACACGTAGTGATATTTACAAGACTACTTTTAGGACTCAAATTGGCCATTATGAGTTTATGGTAATGCCCTTTGGACTTTTAAATGCTCATGCTACATTTGTACATATGTTGAATAACATTTTCCTTGATTATCAAGCTTTTGTTCTTGTTTTCTTTGATGGTATACTTGTTTATAGTAAGAATGAAAGTGAGCATGAAGGCATTTAGAAATAGTTTTTAGTTTGTTACAACAGAACACACGTTATGTAATCTTGAAAAGAGTTACTTTCTCCAAAATAAACTAAAATATTTTGGGCATATAATTTCTAGTCAAAGAGTGCATGTAGACCCAAGAAAATCAAAATAATAGTAGAATGGCCTATACCTCAATCAATCAATGGTGTACATTCTTTTCTTGGGTTGGCTAGTTTTTATAAAAAGTTTTAAAGTTTTTCTTATTTAGCACTTTCCCTTACTTTATTATTGAAAAAGAAAATAGAATTTGCATGGGGTTTAGCACAACAACAATCTTTTGAAAACATCAAACATGCACTTTCACATGCCCCTGTTTTATGGTTACCTGATTTTGCACAAGCTTTTCATGTAGTTAGAAATGCTAGTGGCTCAAAGTATAGGTGCAGTTTTAATGTAAAATGATCATCCCATTGCATTTGAAAGTAGGAAACTTAAGCCCTTTGAAAAGAATTACAGTTACATATGATAAGGAGCTATTAGTTGTTGTGCATGCTTTAAAGACTTGGAAACATTACCTTATGGGATCTAAGGTTTTAATTAAAACAAACCAACAAGCTATTGAACATTTATTACATCGACCATTGATTTCCAATAGAAATATCAAATGGGCTTCTTTTATTCAAAATTTTTAGCCTATATTGATTCAATATCAACCTGGTAAAGCTAGTAGCAAATGCTCTTAGTCATTTTCCATCATCATAGTTACATTTTGTTTTTGTTCATAATATTTCTTCCATTCGTGTTCGTTCATTTCATGGTATGTGTTGTATAATTACATGGGTCTAAGGGGTAGAACACTTGGGTTTCTAGGTGTGAAACCCTTGGGATTTATGGTTTATTTACCCCTTTTAGATGGGTCTTGAACCTTAGGGTTAATTCTCTAAGGTTGAGTACCTTAGGCTTGATTTGAAGCTTCTCCTTGCCACTTGGTTTGTACGTGAGAGCTTAGAGAGTCTTCTTTTAGAAGCCATGTGATCTCCTAAGCTTGGAAACCATGTGACCACCTTAGGGACCCATGTGATGGAAGGTACACATGTCCTCTTGAGAGGGACTTACCCCCTTGGACTTGGAGCTATATATTGGAGGGGTTGGTTGGGTGGAAAGACATCTCTCTTCCTAGTGTATGGCCTTGCTAGTTAGTTCTCTTAGACTTCTTAGTTCAATTGTGTGAAGGCTATGGAGCTCTCACACAAGAGTGGTACCAGAGCTAGGTTGATTTTCTCCTTTTTATGTGAAGAATTCATATCGTCTCTGAAGACATATGTTTCATAAGCTATGCACTATGAGGCAAGCATAAAAAAAAAAAAGAGAGAGATATTCATTTCACGGAGCACAGGATAAGTATTTCCATGTGTGTTGCTCCTCATACAGAAATCCCCTCTGTGCAAAATGACAATACTTATATAGGAGCATGGCACTTTTTGCAAATTTTCTTTTCCAATAGTAAGGGGTATATGTGTGTGACATCCATTAGCTATGCATAGAGGTGGCTCCGATAGAATGCATACATCAATGCATGAGTACTAAAAAAATAATGTACTATGGGGCAACCATAAGTTTTGAAAAGCTCACCTTTATGCATTTGTATTCACAAAAGTATGATTCTTCTTGCATGGCATAAGAAGAACGTCTCTTTTAATATGCGTAGATATAATAAATCATATTGTGGAGGTAAATGCACACATATGAGCACATGTAAGATCAAAATGCCCAAGAAGAAACTCAACGATGGACGAGATGGGATCAAATTCATATAGTTTCGGAAAAGAAAGATTGGTTGTGCATAAATATGGTCATGTTTTATTTATGCATTATGACAATTCTGATGCACAAAAAGAAAGATGCATGGAAATTTTGCACCATCCTCGGAATGAACAAAGTTCCGATATGGAACTTTTGCATGCTTTAAGGAGGGGTTCAAACTTCTGAACCTTATGCATGCTACACCTTTTCCAATAAAGGTGTAAACTTTTGGCAAGCCTTATGCACATCGAACATATTACATGGGTTTTTGAGTTGTGAGGGAGATTAAGTTCCTGAAGTTAAGCTTAAGTAGGATTTGATTTTATTAGTTTCTAGGAAGAATGGTGATGAGGCCAATTGGCCACTATAAACCATTTAATTCCTTTATGTTTGACTTAGTAATTAGAAGCCAAATAATCCTAACTTCTTTAAATATCTTAAGCTTAAAATCCCTCTTATGGAATTTTAAATTCCATAAAAGCCCATGGCATGCCTAATCAGCAAGGCCATAAACTTAAGATAGTAATACAAAATTTTCTCTCTTAAAACCACGATACAATTGTGGTAACTTAGAACAGCTACTCTCAATCTCTAAGAAAGAGAAAACATAATATAAAAGAATCCATGTAGATTTGGAAGATGAAAGTATTAATGCTTTTGTTCAACAAAGTTCTTTGTTTGAGAGAACTAAAGAACTATTCGGACCTTTTTATTGTTCTTAGAAAATACAAGGCCTAAAGAGAAGGTATAACTTTAGGGTTGTAATAAACCTTAATTACCATTTTTTTTAATGTCTTAGGAATATTTAAATGGTAATTAGTATTACCATCTACTTCAAATTAAAGATCTCATTGGCAAAAAAATTATTGTTGTTAAACTAATGTTTAAAACTGTTATCAAATCTGGGTTCTTGGGATGGTTAGGGGTCTATAAAACAGAGGCCCTGTTTGTATTTTCCCAAATCTACAGATTCAGTTATATGCTACTACACCAACTTAACGCGCTGAATTAGATTATTCTTCCACTACTTATCTGTTCTGCGTATTATAACATGCTTCACCGTAATACGTACGACTGTGCAACTTCGTCACTTTACCACAATGTCACTTAACTTAATACTTCATCAAAACTTAACACATTATTGAACTTAATTAATAGAGTGAAAAAATACTCAGAGAGTCAACAATGCGCGCTACGCTCCACTTCAGGCATTCACCCAGACCACAGTCCGGCGACGAAATACCCTTTGTCTCACGCACGCTTCTTTTCATTAATCAAAAAGGTTACAACTGTTTGTGCTACACCCTTTCGGTATGCGTGCCACTTTTCAGGATTACATTCCGGAGGGGTAATTGTTGGGATAACTGTAATAAAAACTGACCCATTGACGCCAATTGGGTGAACGTAAAAGGGATGGGAAGAAAAGGTGTAGACTGCGATGGTTTGGCAGCAAGGAGGTGTGGATATGAGGGTGGAGAGTAGTCGGGAGAAGAAGGAACTTTGGACGAGGCCTCACGGATTGCGGTCGGAGGCGAGGAGGGAGGAGCAGTAGTAGCGGCCAGAAGTGTGGTTGGAGGAGGAAGGGAAAGAAGAGGTGTCTGGACCAAAACAATGCCTGTTTCATGTTGGAGAAAAGACAAAACAACGGCAATTTTGGTAACTGCCTCTTCAGCACTTTGCTGTTGCTTTGCCATGTCTGCTTGATCATCTGCTAATTGTGGGGATGATGGATGACCAACAATAGCAGTGCTATCATCCAGTGTATCCTTCACAGCCGTATCATCCAGGTGTTTTGTTTCATCCCGCCGTGAAGTTTCAGCCGCATCTTCCATGCTAACATTGATATACGGCTGCTTAATAGGAGAAGATTGGGCAGATGCTACCTGTAATGAGGTTGTTGTATCATGGAAGACTTCAACCTCTTGTACATCGGTTGATTCTTGCACTTGACTTTGTGATGGGCTCATGCGACTGCACTTGCGCTGGAAGAAGTGGAGAAGATCTTCGTCATCATCGATCTCTAGCATTTGTGTAGACTCCTCATGTAATAGAATTGTAGGCAAAGGAGGAGGTTGCGCAGCCTGAATTGTCAGGAGGAGGAAAGTGATAAGGTGCGGCAAGCGAGTCCGAGGGATCTCATTCTTGGCCAATTGCTTAGAAACGGCTTGGCATTCGTGGTGAATGCACCGAAAAAAGAAGGAAGTGAAGTTAACTGCCTCTCGTGCTGTAGTGTCAATCATCGAGTAAAAAGGGCGTGAGATGTCATAAGTGCATTTTTGGAGATTCAGGGCAACTACCAGGAACTGGAGTGCGATGCGCTCTGGTTCAGGTTGACACAAAATGGCAAACTCGTTAGACGAGTGCCGAGGAAAGAGTTCCTTCATTGTCGACATGGGAAGGAGAGGCCCATCGACCAGACCCTCATGAGGGAGACGGAATCCCTCAGCGATTGTACTAAGTGTGACGACGATGCGGGGGTTAAGGCATGCAAGCGCCAGCATTGTTCTGTAGCAAGCGTAGCCGCGATGGCAGATATTATCTACCCAAAAAAAGGATGACACTCCATTGAATGCCAAGGCAATTCAACAAAGGCCAGGAGACCACGAGCACACAAGAACTCGCTCACTTCCGGAACGAGACCAACACGGAAGGTGACATTGTTTGCCAGAGCTTCCATGGCACAATCAGAAACACACAACAACACAAGTAACACAGGGGTCGCAAGCACACAAGGACGCAATAGCGAATAACATCGTGAAGAACAGGATTAAGTAGAAACGCTGAAAAAATCAGGTGGAAAGAAACATAATCATCACAGAGTGTTGGAAATATACATATATAATGACAACATGCACGCATTAACATAATCAAAGACACAAAAGGCAGCTACTAACCATAGTTAGGTAAGAAAACGGAAATATTACGGTCATTCGGTCAATCGGAATCACGTAGAAAGGAAAAGAATGATGAGTCAGAACAGTGGAAAAAATGGATGTGGAATGAAAAGACCGATCAATCGTCACGAGGAAGAAGACAGAGAATAGTAGGGATGAAGCTTCGATCCATTGATCGCCTTAGGGAGAAGGGTACCAGTTAAGGTGGATAACCGGAAAGTCACTAGTCCCACTTGTTCGGCAATACGGTAGGGACCGAACCAGCACAATTTAAACTTTCTGACATTTCGATTAGATTTAGCATTATAAAAGAGCACTAGTTGATTTATCATAAAAACGAGGGTTTTAAGGAAACGATCATGAGTTCTTTGTCTGAGTTGAACTTCCTACAGCACTAGAGCCACGTCATTAGTAATATCTTATTAATAATATTCATGAGCATCATCCCTGCACACAAACTTCTGGGACATAATGCCAATGATAGCATCGCCTGCGCTTATCCATCATGAAAAATAACAGAAAATCGGAGTTGGACTGCAAAATTGAAACTACAACAGTAAGATTTGTCACTGAAAATAATTGAACAGACACCACGTATGTATTGTGAATGCACCAGCGAAAACCAAACTCGGAAGGCTAGAGCACGTCTCTTGCAGTGTCTTGCGTCCATCTCTATGACTCTGTATGATGCTGTAAAGTATGAAATGATAGCATATACTCATAAAAATTAAAGCAAGGGACTTATGCAGATCCAAACCAAGCGCAATATGACACAATGCCCCAACCACAGAAAATAAATTACCAAAACCATCCCCGAGTCGTAAAATGACTATGAGCACCCAGAAGTAACCGAAAAATGAACCGAAATGAATTGGGCACCAAGAATGCCAAGAATAACAGCGTAGACCCTCCACAATTGGTGGCAAACTCAAATCAGCAGCAGATAGTCATGCCCTCGACAGTTGCATTCAAAAAGCAAGCAAGCACATGGACGATGTTTGCTATGCAATAAAACCAAATTATAAGATTGATAAAAATCAGCACGCAAAGGGTTGATTTACTTTGAACGTATCATGCTCTCATTTTATTTGTGCATAGTGCGCTTCCTTTCCTCCAAACGTGCCAGACATATTTCACGTTGATGAGTGTTTTCTTTGATATTGTTGTTGTATCTCATGTTCTTAATAAAGATTCTGCAAGATTTAGACATTCGAGGAAAATCTTGGGGCATGGAGGAAGGATCCATAGGGGCCATCCCATTCGCCTGAAGAATGAATGATTATAATGTAACAGAACTTGGAGTCATAGTTTGGCTTTACAATTGTACCTATGTCACACATGGGATCTATGTTGTATACTTCTTGATTTATGAAATGATGTAATTGGTCCACCCTTGCACTTCATGTATGCACATAGGAGGGCAAGATCATGGGTCGTGTGAGTGGTATTTGTGAACCTTGGATTAAGTTTCAGACACTTCACTTTGCCTCTTACATTGCTCTTGGTTTTGGATATGTTATGAGCCTTACTTGCATTCCATACCATGGTCTAACCATGCACTTTGGTTTGCAAGTATTGTTCATAAGGGTAGAGCATAATTATGTGAGCATATTTAAAATTGGATTGACTATTCTATTCCAAGAACGATGCTATCACTTTAGCATTATGAAGATGTACATGGTGATTTGTCTATGGGTTGGGTTCTTATTTTTTGACTTTGTTTGGATATGTGTTGGCCTTGATATGAGGGCTTGACTTGATGTATTTGGTCTTGGTGAGTGTGATGGAACGGGTGTCCTCGGGCATGAGTGATGTGGAGGCTTGCGGATTGAAACACTCTTCGAGATTAGGTGTGTCCCTTTGGTTGTATGACATGTTGTATAAAGGTTCCCAGCCTATAAATGGTTTCCATGTAATTTTCATCTTGTTGAGGGGGTATTACTTATCAAGGGATAGTGGTAGTTCAAGTCCACCGTGCATGGTAGTGTAAAGGGCACATCTTCATTTATGTAATTGATTGTACTAAGGTTCATTTGGAGGGTTGGGAGAAGGTTGAGTGCGAAGAGCCTTTAAGGCCACTTTCTTGTATAAATATGGCTTTTGAGATAATGAAACTCCTCTCTCACTTTTGCGTCGCCATTCTATGGCTTGGAACGTGTTCCTTTGTTAGTTAGTTAGATGTCCGTTTCTAGTTTTAGTTATTGTTCAATCTTGGAGTTCTTGGAATCCGTGTGTGATAGAGTAGGCAACGTACGTGCTCTCTCTCTCTCTCTCCTCTGTTGCAAGGAATGTGCTTCGTTCCTTGCAAACATTCTTCTTTCAGAATACTCGTTATGTCAAAAGATAATAATCTAGTTGAGTATAAACTAGCTTTATTGTCAGGTGACATAAAATGATCTTTTAGAGTACATCAGAACAAAGGAGTCATTGAAAGGCCAATCTTTGATATTAAGTCTTATCAAGTTACAATTACAATTGAGACTTGGTAATTTGAAAGTCCATTGTCACATAGGCAACACATATGCTCTGCAATGGAAATAACACTTACAAGCCCAAGAAATAATAGATCTTACTTGATTAGGCTAAAAGAAGGTTTGATCCCAAAATTCAAGCTAAAGTTACCTTTACTTAAGTGGAAGTGTAAGTCAGATGAAGGCCATTCGCTCATGGATAGTAGGGGGAACTAAACTTATGCACAATCTGGAAGGTGTGAGTAAGCACTTGCATTAATGTGTTAGCAAAGTGTGTACCTTGATCAATCACAATCTCCAAGGGTAAACCGTAGTGTGGAAAAATATCTTTCATCAAACATTTAGTGACCACAGTAGCTGTGGCTGACCGTAGAGCCCAAGCTTCGGCCCATCTCATCGCATAATCCGTGCATGTAAGAATATATCGACTATACATGGCCAGTTTTCGTCGAGCAGCAGGAGAGGTCATGCCGAAAGGACATCCACTGGTCAAGAAGAGCATCAAAGTGTCATAATAGGAGGATTTGACCGGCAATTCTTGCGGATCATCCTGTACCGTCTCTGTTGCATAGATAGCGGGTGTGATATCATCAACTCCTTCTGGAAGTTCACCGGAATCTAACCGAGAGAAAAAGTCAGCAAGCACATGTGCGGACCCTGGTCGATGTACTACCAAATAATCAAACTCTTGGAGCAACAAGACCCATCTTGCTAACCTTCCTTCCAGATGCTGTTGGCGAACAAGGTATACCAAGGCGGCATGATCGACATGAAAGATGAAATGGCATCCCAGTAAATAATGCCGGAATTTCTTCACCGAATACATTCACCTTCGGTGACTGAATAATTGTGCTCTGCCTGAGCTAATCTGCGACTCGCATAATACACTGGACGGAACCATTTCTCCCTTTGTTGCATCAGCATGCTTCCAATTGCAATATTGGACGCATCCACAAAGATGTGAAATGGGAGTTCCAAATTTGGCACTTGTAAAATAGGGACCTGTGTTAGCAGTGATTTCAACCGTTCGAAAGACAACTGACAGGCTTCAGTCCATTCAAACTGGCAAGGAGTACTGGTTACTAGTCGATTTAGCAGTGTGGCCAGATGAGCAAGCCACTTGCAAATGTCACCCATGCCACCGTATTTGTCCCAAGAAGTGCATCACTTCCTTGGGTGTCTTGGGAGAAGGTGCCTCCAAGACTGCCTTCACCTTATCTGGATCAACTTGGATCCCCTGTTTTGAGATAATGTGCCCTAGCAACTTGCCACAAGATACAGAGAATACCGACACACACACACACACACACACATATATATATATATATATACACACACACACACACATACATACATACATACACACACACACACACACATATATATATATATATATATATATATATATATATATATATATATATATATATATATATATATATATATATATATATATATATATATATATATACATACATATGTATTGTATTGTGTACATATATCTATGTATATGTATATACATGTATATGTACATGTATGTGGTGTCTATCACTCTCTCTGCGTGCATGTGTTTGTGTGTCTATCTCTGTGTGAGAATGTGTGCATGCGTGAATGTGTGCATGTGCTTGTGTTTATGTGTCTGTCTTTAGGTGTGTGTGTGTGAGAGAGAGAGAGAGTGTGTGCATGCACGTGTGCTTGTGTCTCTGTGTGTGAGAGTGTGTCTGTGCATGGGTGTGGGAAAACTCACAAAGTGAAGTGAGATGTATGAACTAAACACAAGATCTATGGGATTTGGAACCTTTTTTATGTGCACACTTATAAACATTTACGCCAAAACTACGACCCATTGAAATGCGAAGGATAAAAATCATGGAATTACTCTTACTTTTAATTGGTTTGAATGCAATTTTCGATTCAAGGAACATCATGGAATAAATCAAACGACGAATCTAATTTGAATGCAATTTTCGATTCAAGGAACATCATGGAATAACTCAAACGACGAATCTAAGCTATGCACAAACTTAAAAAGAAATTTAGCATTTAAGAGGTTAACATAAAAATGGGAAGAGATCCTAATAGTGTGAAGAAAGAAGAGATAAAACTATTAAGAGCTCACACCATATATATACAAAAGAGGTACACGTGAAATTTGAGAGGGAACGGCCTTTTCGTAGAAAAAAAATGTAAAAAATGAATCTCGTAGAACATAATAACAAGACAATATAGTACATAAAAGAGAGAATTAAAGGTCCAACAAGATATTTTATGTAAATAATCTTTGCATTATAGATCCACCAAGATCAACACCATAGATGGATCTTTTCTATAGTCAACTAGCAGCTTTTCTTTCATAAGGCTTTGATGTATTTGAAAATGTTAGTACAAGAGTCAAAATTAGTATGATGCACCCTTCCTCCATCCTTACCATCATTTGAACTTATGCCCATTCACTTGTACAATTGCACCTTCAAGTTCAAGCTTCTTAGAGATCAACCATCACTCCAACAGAAAACTATGGATGGTACTACGCCCATTCACTTGTACTATGGATGGAAAAAAAGCATATGAAGGACCTTATGGTAGTACGTCGGATCACTTGTGCAATCACACTTTCTAGTTCAAGCCTACGAGAGATCATCCATAAGATAAGCTCCAAACAGAAGTGTGTGAGGAGAAGGCATGACAATATGAAAACTCAACGAACTCGTGGATGGGAGTCATGTATGGTTCATATTGTGGTTTGTGAGCTATGAGACCATAAAGAGCTTCTTATGGTTATATCAATAAGATCCTCAAACTCAAAATCTTAGTATGCTTCTACTCTAAGAGATCAATTTCACCCAAAACTTGTTCTTTGAAATTGATCCAAATCCATGAACGGAAATTTAAAATTTTAACTCTTTTGGAATTGATTCAAATCAAGAAAAGTCAACCCTAAAGTTTAGCTCCTTTGTAATAAAGTAAGTCTATGATCTAAGGGTCCAGTCGGTTTAGACGGATCTGAAATCGGACACCGTTTGATCATCCATGTGCATGACCAAAGATCTTGAGTTTAGACTTATTAGGAGGTCTTGTGCTCTTGTGAACAAGTGATCCACTTAGCTTAATGGTTAAGTCTCAAGGATGTGAAGGAGGAGGTCTTGGGTTCAATCCCCATGGGAGACATGGGGAGAGGCTTTTTCCCAAAGGGATCTAGAGCCTTCTAGAAGCATCCACTTGAGTTAACTCGAGTTGACTAGGACACTTGGCGTACATGCAGTTACATGGCCGACACATGGCTGGCTAGTATCCACCTGCCCAAGAAGGCAGTCCCCTGGAGAGAGCTATATATAGAGGCATTTGGTTGGGAGGAGAGTCATCTCTCTAGCACGTGGTGGTCGTAATCCTTAGGTTGTTGCATTGGTATCAGAGCCTTCATATCACCTTCTTCATCTCTTGCTTGGCGATGGCATTTCTTCTCGCGTGTGTGTAGAAGTTCCATTAATTTTCTCTCGGCGGAGCAAAAGTATGTTATCTTCCAAGGCTGTTGTAATCAAGCCTTGAACTGATGACTCGATAGCAAAAGTATGTTATCTTCCAGGGCTGTTGTAATCAGGCCTTGAACTGACGACTCCATAGTTGAAAAGCATATACTCTATCTAGCATAGCAAGGCACTATCGCGTTCATTATTTTTGAAATTACGAGTACAGATCGACACAGTTGAAGATCCTCACATAAGAAAAACACAAAAGCACTTTGAGCACTAGGCAGATTCGAACTTGCGTCCTCAAGATCGGGGAAGTATACTTTTATCCAAGAGATCAATTTCGTCGTCTCATACCTTCATTGTGCATTTGATTTTTGTCTAATTACATAAACTTAGACAAAAGGAATTTTCAGGCGGCAGGCAGTAATCGAACCCGTGATCTAACAACTCTGCAGATCCATTCTACCCACGAGAGGTGCCATTTTCGACTGTTTGCAGACTTACTCGATCTGCTATATTATCTTGTTTAAAAAGGCAAAAGGTGCAATCCTCGACATGAGCTCTTGGAGATACAACTTGCAGCGCAAGGAGACATAATCCTTTGCTCTATCAACTAGAGCAAACGAGGATCGCGACTTAGTTATCAGAAGTGCAACTACTTATCCCTCATGGTAGTGCTGCAGACCTCTTAGACCACATAAGAGGTAAAGCAAAAGCAGTTAGGCAACTGGTGGGATGCGGAAGTCGACCTCAGAACCTCCAAGAGGACCTGGTAGTGCTTTATACTAATTATTGCAAAGTTTATCTTGTTTTGTTTTCTGTGTGGTGCAGAACCATCCTGAATTGGTTTTGGTCGGCACACTCTAGAGAGGAGGTTGCAAAAGGATTGCTTTTGCTATGATCGAGTAGCAGATTCGAACCCGCTATTTGGTGATTATACGATTCTCCCTTATCCAAGAGACCAACACCATTTGGTAATCCGTTTCTTTGCGAGAATTATCAAGATTAAAAGCACTGCTGAAAGCTCCTTCATCAAGATCAAAAGGAGGAAGGGCATCTACAGACAGAGCAGAGCCGTCTTCACTATCCACGCATGTGATCTTTTCTCTTTGTTTTGATTCTAATTCACGCTCCAACCTCGCGCTGAGAAGCTCTTTCCTCCGATAACTCTGGCCTATCCAGTAGAGCAAGCATCCTACGCACAGATTATGTCTTTATAATTGCTATAGAAGCTTGTTGAGAGACAAAAGAAGGCTGCCAATGGTCAGGTCTCGGACCTGAATCCATCAACCCTCGCAGAGGAGATTCCCTTTTATCCACAGAGCAAGGATTATTAATTCTCGATGTCAAATATCAATATACATCTTGCTAATCGGCGCCGCAGAAAGCTTTTGGCACAAGCAAAACTTATACAGCGCGATCCTCAGGTAATGTGAAGTGGGGTTTGATCCCATGACATCTAGATGGAGAGACGTCTGCTCTATCCACTTAAGCATTCACCATTGGTGATCAAATTTGATCCCAGGCAAACATTATACTGGAAAAGGCTTGAGCTACAATCAAAACAAGGTGAATCCCAACCACTCCATGTCAGCGCCTGGGATAGAACTCGCGATTTTGCGAGAAGCATGGCAAAAGGATCAATCTGGGAACGTCAACTGAAAACTAAAGTGCTCAATCTCTATATCCATGGAAGGCTTCATTTCTTCAAATAAGAGGAAAAAAGGAAGCAATGGTCTTCAAGGAGAAGTATATAGTTTTTCTCATAGACCAAAGAATGGAGAATCGCTCTTTCTGTTTTTTGCTCTGCTTTCATGTAGGATACATTTTTATCATTGAAATATGGTAATAAACTTCATTCTTGATAATCTTGATGCAAATTATTGAAACCTACATGAAAGAGCATAAAGATATTGAAACACTCATTAAACACAAACATAGGCATGCATCTAAGAAAGATTGTTGGTGCATCTCTCCTTTCAAAAGAATGTTTTCATCCACCATACACATTTTCTTCTTGCTTGCAAAAGGAATAGGATGCACTCAAGTCTATGCACATGTATATTTATAACCTTTTGTAAGGTAGAAGATAGACTGTTTGTGCATGTATGATTGGATGCACACATGCAAACCTCAAGAATTGCTTGATTCAGGTTTGATGCATGAAAGGAGAATGCCAACACTTGCATGCACTCACATGCATTTGCATGCAAGAACAAACATTTTTATATGCATGATTCTTGGTTAAGTAGTTGAATACTTATATTAAGCACTTTTTTGAGGATGAGAAAAGTATGTTTGGTTTTGTTTAAGCTGATTAGAGCCTAAAGAAGAAACCCAAGTAATCTTTTGGAATCAAGATATTTTCCTAAAAAGATATATCAAAGTAATCTTTAGGTATTAAGCTACTTCCTATAGATAAGCCAACAAAGAAAATAGTTTGGCTAACTATTTCCTTGGATTAAAAGAAATATATTTTGGATAAGCAATTAAGCCTTAAGTCTTGATCTTGTCCAAAAGTCAAGAATTTCTTTTTGAAGATCAGTCCAATAAAGAAAAAGATTCCAAGATGAATCATTGGATTGTAAAGCAAAAGATTCTGAGGAATCATTGGCTTAGTATTACTTGATTCCTTCACAAGAATCTAAAGTTCTTGAAAGACAAAATCTCCCTAGATGTGAGACTAGAATCTTTCAAGAAAAGTTTAATAGCAAGTAGTTCCCAACAATGTCCATATCACAAGTATGGGTACTTAAGTCGAAATAGTGATATAACCTAACGGTGTATCAAAGATTCTTAGCTTTGGAATCTGAGAAGCATCAGTGTGTGCTTGGACTTAAGTTGAGGGAAAGGTCTATAAAATCCCGCAGGTAAGCAAAGAAGCTTTAGATAGTTCAAGAGATCTTAAAGATAAAGACAAAGTCTTTATTTTTATCACAAGATTCAATTAGACTTGATCAAGCTTGGCCATGATTATTCAAGAATGTGCGATTGGAACTACTCTGTAGATTGCCCAAGTATTGGCAATAAAATTCCTTTTGGGAATTATTCACTCAGGTTTCATTTATCCAATGGAAAATTGTGAAAAGAGTAAATTGTTCCAAGTCTAAATAGAGTGAAGAAATTCCAAGAATGTAGTCTGCAATCGTGAAGACGGTACTTAAGTCCGTGGAAGGTAAAATATAAAGTTTACCTATCCTTAAAGGGATTTTGGTACAAATCCAGAAAGCATGAGTGGATGCTTAGACTTAAGCAGTAGAGACTTATCACTACAAATTGGTGAAGGATAAACCAATTGAACTTGATTTTGTGAAAATTCAAGTACTTGGATGTATGACCAAAGATCTCGAGTTTAGACTTACTAGGAGGTCTTGTGCTCTTGTGAACAAGTGATCCACTTAGACTCTCAAGGATGTGAAGGAGGAGGTCTTGGGTTCAATCCCCATGGGAGACATAGGGAGAGTATTTTGCCCAAAGAGATCTAGAGCCTTCTAGAAGCATCCACTTGAGTTAACTCGAGTTGATTGGGACACTTGGCGTACATGCAGTTACATGTCCGACACATGGCTGGCTAGTATCCACCTGCCTAAGAAGGTAGTCCCCTGGAGAGAGCTATATATAGAGGCATTTGGTTGGGAGGAGAGTCATCTCTCTAGCACGTGGTGGTCGTAATCCTTAGGTTGTTGCATCCTTCCCCAAGCAAAATGACTTCCATAAAAAAAACTTCAACATTAAGAAGACTTGAGCTTTAGACCATCTCGAGAATGCATTTAGCACTAAACCACATTTTATTCACAAAAGCTCGCGTAGTTTTTCCTCCTGGATTTCTTAATTGAATTTTTATTTCATGTTTGTATGGCTCTTTGTGTGGGATTTTTTTGCTTTTATTACTTTTCATTACAAGTTTATGCAATTTTAAGTGACAGGAGAAATATGACATATGTTTTGAAGTGTAATGTGCCTCGGGCGAGTAGAATACCCAATCAGCTTTGTCCTTGTCTGAAGCTTCACCACGTGTCCAGGGACTAGGGACTCGGGAGATGATTGAGCCACATTTTGTTGTCGGCTCTGTGTATTTATGAAGTGGACAGAGTTTTAAAGGGGTTGAGCAGCCCGTCGCTCGCAGTCATTCACACGTACGTAGTCTTTCCGCTTTTATATTAGAAAGGTTTAAATACGTTTTCATTTTTAACATAGATCTTGATGAGAGAGAGAGAGAGAGAGAGAGAGAGAGAGAGAGAGAGAGAGAGAGAGGCTCAATAAGACAGAAAATACAATGATAAGGATACGAAACTCTGTCATGAACAGAAAGCAATAATAAACAAGTGCAAGGTGAAAGTTTTGTATATGCAACACATCATAGCTGGATCCGTCTGCACAATTGGAGAATGGAAATAGTGGAACTCCATGTACCTTAAAAGTATGATCATGAAAGTTGCACAGGAAGTCCTAGATCCATTATGTGCAATGTATGTGTCAAGAGGTGTGTGTGTGACAGCTCTCAGATAAATAGTAGCCTGATCTTTTGGATCTTAGACTCATGACGTTGGATAGGTCTGAAACCTGGGACATGTGGGTTGTTTGTGTTGAGAATATGAGAGTGCATCTCTCTTCTGTATCTTGGAGTCACTCTATTTTCATTCCATTGTTATTATATTTTCATTTTATATTATATCCTTTGTATTTGAGTACCTTGCTATGTGCTTCTACGAGTTGAATTCATTCTCCTTTTAGGGGAATTATCCCACATGAGATGTACTTTTGAGAGCCCCTCCCATATCTATATAAGGAGGGCCTTTCCCCTCATTTGTACTTGGTTAGAAACTTGAGGAGCATACTCCATGCTCTTGGCAAGGTCATTTCTAATCCACATGAGTTTACCCATTTCATGGTCTACTCATTTTGAGTGTCACAGACTCTTTGTTTTGTGAGTACACTCTTCTTTTCATTTTGCTTCCGCGCGTATGCTCACTACAAGGTATCAGAGCGCTAGGTGGAGGTCTTGGTGGTGCGTTTGGCGGTGATTTTGGTGGTGGTGGTGCTTGAGTTTGGTGGTGTTGTTCTCCACTCATTTTGGAGAAGCATTTTGCCATCACTTTACTCTTTGAGGCTTCATTTCGCCCATTTGCCCACTCTCCCACCCATTTTCTTTATCGATTTTGTTCACCTTTTATCCTATTTTCCCTCCCCCCCACCCTCTTTTGAACATTGTTAAGTGGTTACTTCCCTATTGTAATCTTTGTGTGGAGATGTTCATGGTCATGTTATTCTGCCAAGTGCATATCTCACGATGTTAAGGTGTTTAAACACACTTGAATCTATTGTATCTCGTCACTTAGTAACGATACATTTTGTTAAGGAACCAGGTGTTTAGAAACTAAAGGTTGCATTTTGTGAAGCGGGGCTGTGATCATTTACTCTGCGTTTCATTGTATCCATTGCTTCATACCTCTGTAGCACATCGAACAGAGATCATCCTTTGAAGCACATAGACGCATCCTCTAGTTAGCTGTTCAAACACGCATGCTGCATTTGATGTGCATACAACATCACTTTGTGAGAGCTCCCCACTTCCATGAGGGCAGAGACATAGCCGCTCGCAGCGGTGCTCCCCATCACAATCACTAGAGGAGAGTTCTCATTTCTTCTTGCGCTTAAGGATTCTTTCGCTACGGAAGGGACCTTGTAGGCGAGCTCTTTTGAACCTCTGCAGAAGCCAGTGAGGTGTTGGTTCCGCTGGTGGAGAGACGCAGAGATAGCAAGAGACGGTGTGCAAACCTGCGTGGAACATCGATGGTGGTTAGATGTCTGCCTCTGGCCAAAACGGCAGAGAAGAGGTAGTTGCAAGGAAGGAATGCTGCAATGCCTCCATAGCCAAAGAAACACAGACCCACGGGATAACGTTGGAGAGAACCTCCACTCCTATTGGATCATCGTCAATTAAAGACAGAACGGGGAGGGAGAGAAAGAGCGAACAGCAGCTCTGCGTCAACTCTCACACAGAGAGAAAGAGAGAGAGAAAGAGAGAAATAGATAGCCTTATCCCTTCTAGCAGCAACCCCATGGCTCTGAATCACCACGAACACAACTCAGCTATTGCTTCATCTTCGGGATGATTTGACTTGCGCCGCCGCTACATCCATTCACAAAGACTATGCTTTGTCGATCACGGACGCTGTTTGGGATATATCTGAGTCGACTTGTGAAAGGCAAAGACATTAGCTACTTCGGCTCATCTGTGTTGGAAAACAATGTCACATTAGTCCAAATCCCTATTAGGGCATAAACCCTAATTTTGGTACTTAGTCATTTTTGGTACAAAATTTGGGTAAAACTTTTATGATCCTATCTTGTAGAGCTTGATAAGAGCTATCTAATGATATAGGACATTCAGTCATCAGAGGTCAGATGTGGGAGAAAATCCTAATCTAAGTTGATCAAACTTAGTAATTAAAAAAGCTTGTCAAAAGCTATTTTTAAGCGATAGATAAAAAACTACGATAAAATAAAGCAAAAACAGCGATCAAATTAAAATAAAGCATGGATCAACTTTTCTTGGAGTTTTTCGCATGGGATTTGAGAATCTATATAAGGATGGCTTATGGTCACTTGTGAGGTCATCCTCTACCATCGTTAGGCTGACTTTTGAAGGTGATCTTGCTGATGCACACATGGGGCAGCCATGGTGTATGTATGGAGCAGCTATGGAGCAACCTTGAAGAAGATAAGGAGAAGCCATGGAGTTCTTCTTGGAGGAGAGTGTGCTCACACTCTTGTTGGTGGAGAAGACGTACTTATCAGTAGATGGTGTGGATCATCCATCTACATGATGTATTTGGATATTGTCTTCTACATGAAGATTATGAAGTACTTCAAAGACATTGGATGGAGCTTAACATAAGATTGCATCTTATGTTAATTATTCAGGTACATATTCTCTTTATGCACACAGGTACTACTTGGAGCTTATGGAGGCGGTGGCATTCATATCTGGGGGAGTCCTATTCGGCATACATGGAGGCACTGGCATCCATAAAGGAGAATCAGTACATGCATGCTACATGCATCAGGTGAGATGTTAAAGAAGGTGTTTCCACATGAGTATGAGGATTTCTGTCAGCAACATGTTAGCATTCTATGCTAATTCCGTAAGTATGTGATCTATCACACACACATCTGATTTAAGGTCTTCCATAGCCTAAATTCAGATTAGGATTTGCTGAATATCAGTTTCAAACTGATCTTTCCTCTTTCAGTCACTCATATTCACTGTTCTACAACCTATCATGTCCTACACCTCATACATATTCAGATTTCTGTCCCTACATCTGAATATTCTTGTAAATTTTGTATATACACTCTTCCATCTATTTATGTTCACATAGAGTGGTTTAGATTTTGACTCCCACATTGTAAATTGACATTTGTATATATGATGGTGTGAGTAAGCAGTGGCTTACGTAACACTTTGTACATGTTTCCTAATCTCTCTCTATCTTTGTCTCATCATTGTATGATTAAGTGATGTATGCTCATGTCTGTCAATGTTGGAAGATCTTGGAATCTGCATTTGTAGTTATGGGCCTACCTAATTTCCAACATTTGGTATCAAAGAAGCTTCCAACATATGACATACACACTTAATTTAGATGAGTAGAGATTTGAGAATTAGACAATTGAGTCACATGATTATTTATCAGTGTGAAGTATGAAGTTGATGATCTGATAGCAGCCAAACACTTTTGGAAGAATAAAGATACTTTACAGAAGTATTGCGTGAAGACCAAGACTTGATGAAAAGAAGGCTACTTCAAATTCAAGGAAAAACAATGGTTTGGAGAAGATGAAGGAACCAGATCAACATAAAATCATGGGTATTAGTTTCTACTATCAGATTGTCATTTGCAGGTCATATCTTAGAAGAGCAGTTATGAAAAGGTTTGAAGGATTCAAGAAGCGCTTTAAAACACTTTCATTACTTTGAAAGTTAAAGCATTAGCTACACAAAATCAGGCATCTAGAGGTTGTTCTTGACAGTTTTAATAAAAGATCTCTTTCATGGTAAGAAAGCTCATCTAAGAAGACAAATTTGGAGATTAGATCAGTTTTGTTTTCAGCCAACACAAGGTTGGAAGTTTTTTGATCAGATTTTGTACCTAGAGAGGTAATTCAGCATTCAGCCAACTCTAGGAAAAAGTTGGTGAATTCAGTAAAAGGTTGTTGAATTTAGTAAAAGGTTGGTGAATTCAGTAAAAGGTTGTTGAATTGAGTCATATCAGTCAAATTTGAAGCAGAGTATTGATTCAACATATGAGGAGATGGTAAAACATGCTTCTATGTTCACTTCTATACCATGTTTGTTTTGTCTCTTACTCTTAGCACTAGAGGAAGAAAAAAATTCATTTGAAGAAGTTAAGAGTGCTTGCTTCTTCAAGATGAAGAGAAAAAAAGATATGGAAGAGAAGTTTGAAGATGTTGACATAATCACGTGGAAGAAAGATGAAGAAGAAGAAGGTTCAACAATTCCAAAGGGAAAGTAAGAGTTCTTTCTTTTCTCTTATATTATCCATATACTTTTCCTTCTTTTATCCTCTACATCCAAAGACAAGTCTATGAGAACATCTTGTGTGAAGAAGATAGTTTAAAGAAGAAGCAGTTTCTTGTTTTGCATTATATTTGGTCATGTTTTAGTAGGTTTTGACAAAGAATTGCGTTGACAGAAAGAAAAGAAGCAGATATCAAAGATAGCATATATGTTTTGACTCATATGTGTATGAGTTATGTTTTAGTAGAAGCTTTTGAGAAGGCAGCTTATATGTTCCCTCAAAGAATTCTTGGAGTGTCGATTTAGAGCTACTTGGTATATGACAAGCTGCAAGAAGTATTTTTCTTCTTTACCTAACTCTTGAGGTAAAAGAGTATTTGTAGCGGATGTTGGAGACGTGGAGTGAGGTTTTTGTTTGGAAAAGTTACCTCATATTCAGTATATTCAGTACAGTAAAAAAATTCAAAGTTTTTTAGGAGGATAATTCAGAAAATTCAGTATTTTTCAGAAAAATTCAGAAAATCCAGTATTTTCAGAAAAATTCAAAAAGTTCAGATTTTTTGATGTACGGGTGAGATGGAGAATCTACTTTCTCTATTTGTCTTGACTTTTGGATATATGCTTGTATTAAAAAAAAAAAAGGTATTCCATGGATCCTATCCCTTGATTGAGAAGTGGAGTTAGCCAAAAGAAAGTCAAGCAAGTACTATCACATTTCACTCGGGAAGAATATGAAGATATGAAGTATCAACTTGCAAATTTTGGAGTTCTCAAGGTGAGAGTTTGTCCACTTGTGTTCTAGTAGAAGTTGCAAATTCTTGAGAAGGATTTAGTTGAAGAAAAGTTTTACAACTTTATGTAAGAAGCATGGACACTTAAAGTCATTCAGGTAGCAAATTTTACATTGAGTCATGAAGGTTTGATCAGAGAAGATTCTACATAGGTATTTTATTGGAGAGATCATAGATCTTGAGTATTTTTGAGTCAGATGTCTATCCTTTGTTTGTAAAGTTCTTAACATTGGAAGAAGTAAGTCAGATTAGTGTTGGAGAGAAATAGAAGAAGATACTTGTTATGTTGCAGAAGATTATGAATCTTAAAATGCTTTCATCAAAGTTTTTAATTATGATGAAATAGGATCAGCTAACCTTATTCTAGATTATGGGAAGTTAAGGAGTGGCAGTGAAAGCTATTGGCATCTGCAGTGCTAGTAAAAAGGGGTTGAGATTATTTGTTTCAGACATAGGTATTCATGTTATGAAAGCAATGCTGAAAGCAATGCTAAAATCACTGAAGATCAGATTTATTGGAAAGAAGGAAGACGTTCCAGATTTCATAAAGTCTGATATACTTTGAAGAAGTTTGGATACTGGTGTTAAATCATCCAAGGGGGTGGAGAAACATGAAGACTTATTTTCAGCCATATATGAAGGGATGCAGAATCATACCTATTGGTATTCCTATATTTCCTTTGTCAGTTTCTCTTTATGTTCCAGAAGGAAGAAGGAGAATGTATGGAGAAAGTTCCTGTTGGGTGTTCCTGTTCGGGAGAAAGTTCAAGAGTTCTATTATAGAGAAGCTTTATATTTCAGAGAGGTTTGTTACTTATGTGGTGCACACATATATGATTATACCAGACTTTGAAGGAAAGAGGTATGAAGGACTTACACATAGAACAAGGATGAAGACAAGATGACAACATAGATATGAAACTTTGTTGAGACTCTATGAGAGTTGAGTACAGTCGGAGATGAACCAACTAGTGTTCATAATACACTAAGTTGTGAATTGTGAGTCACAAGTCCTAGGATTTAGTTCTTGATTCTGTTTAGTGTATTTACATGATAGAGCAGAAGTTCGTTGAGAAACCTTTCTTAAGATAAATGCAAATATGTGGATCCTAATGTATTCTTACAAGTTTTAGAAGACTTATTTCAGGAGATAGCATATTCAGAGTCAATCCATGCTACATATGTTGTCAAGCAGTGATTGCTTAATGTATGCTAACACTATTGGATATCTAGTTTGCATATTTTCTCAGGTATTATGGTTCATATTCAGCAAATTCAGATTTTTGAAGTTTGAAGAAGTTCAAATTCAGTTTTGAAGAACAAATCTTGAAGATAAAGTTTGAAGGTCAATTCCGAAGGATAAGTTTGAAGCTTATGTCAGTTTGCAGAAGAATGAAGTTGCATATCCAGTTCAATTTGTACCAATATGACATTGAAGGGGGATTGTTGGAAAACAATGTCACATTAATCCAAATCCCTATTAGGGCAGAAACCTTAATTTTGGTACTTAGTCATTTTTGGCACAAAATTTGGGTAAAACTTTTATGATCCTATCTTGTAGAGCTTGATAAGAGCTATCTAATGGTATAGGACATTCAGTCAGCAGAGGTTAGATGTGGGAGAAAATCCTAATTTAAGTTGATCAAACTTAGTAATTAAAAGAAAGCTTGTCAAAAGCTATTTTTAAGCGAGAGATAAAAAACTACAACAAAATAAAGCAAAAAACAGCGATCAAATTAAATTAAAGGAGCAATCAGCTTTTCTTGGAGTTTTTCACATGGGATTTGAGAATCCATATAAGGATGGCTTATGGTCCCTTGTGAGGTCATCCTCTACCATCGTTAGGCTGACTTTTGAATGGAGAAGAGTGTGCTCACACTCTTGTTGTTGGAGAAGACTTACTTATGAGCAGATTGATGGTGTGGATCATCCATCTACATGATGTATTTGGAGATTTTCTTCCACATGAAGATTATGAAGTACTTCAAAGACATTGGATGGAGCTTAACATAAGATTGCATCTTATGTTAACTATTCATGTACTTATTCTCTTTATGCACATAGGTACTACTTGGAGCTTGTGGAGACGGTGGCATCCATATCTGGAGGAGTCCTATTCAACATACATGGAGGCACTGACATCCATAAAGGAGAAACAGTACATGCATGCTACATGCATCAGATGAGATGTTAGAGAAGGTGTTTCCACATGAGTTTGAGGATTTCTGTCAGCAACATGTTAGCATTCTATGCTAATTCCGTAAGTATGTGATATGTCACATGCACATCTGATTTAGGGTCTTCCATAGCCTAAATTCAGATTAAGGTTTGCTGAATATCAGTTTCAAACTGATCTTTCCTCTTTCAGTCACTCATATTCACTATTGTATAATTTATCATGTCCTACACCTCATACATATTCAGATTTCTGTCCCTACATCTGAATATTCTTGTAAATTTTGTACATACACTCTTCCATCTATTTCTGTTCACATAGAGTGGTTTAGATTTTGACTCCCACATTGTAAATTGACATTTGTGTATACGATGGTGTGAGTAAGCAGTGGCTTACGTAACACTTTGTACATGTTGTCTAATCTCTCTCTATCTTTGTCTCATCATTGTATGATTAAGTGATGTATGCTCATGTCTGTCAATGTTGGAAGATCTTGGAATCTGTGTTTGTAGTTATGGGCCTACCTAATTTCCAACATTTGGTATCAAAGCAGCTTCCAACATATGACATACACACTTAATCTAGATGAGTAGAGATTTGAGAATTAGACAATTGAGTCACATGATTACTTATCAATGTGAAGTATGAAGCTGATGATCTGTTAGTGGCCAAACACTTTTCGAAGAATAAAGATACTTTACAAAAGTATTGCTTGAAGACCAAGACTTGATGAAAAGAAGGTTACTTCAAATTCAAGGAAAAACAATGGTTTGGAGAAGATGAAGGAACCAGATCAACATCAAATCACGGGTATTAGTTTCTGCTATCAGATTGTCATTTGCAATTTGCAGGTCATATCTTAGAAGAGCAGTTATGAAGAGATTTGAAGGATTCAAGAAGCGCTTTTAAACACTTTAATTCCTTTGAAAGGTAAAGCATTAGCTACACCAAATCAGGTATTTAGAGCTTGTTCTTGACAATTTTGATAAAAGATCTCTTTCATGGCAAGAAAGCTCATCTAAGAAGACAAATTTGGAGATTAGATCAGTTTTGTTTTCAGCCAACACAAGGTTGGAAGTTTTTTTATCAGATTTTGTACCTAGAGAGGTAATTCAGCATTCAACAAACTCAAGGAAAAGATTGGTGAATTCAATAAAAGGTTGGTGAATTCAGTCATATCAGTCAAATTTGAAGCAGAGTATTGAATCAACATATGAGATGGTAAAACATGCTTCTCTGTTCACTTATACCATGTTTGTTTTGTCTTTTACTCTTAGCACTAGAGGAAGAGAAAAATTCATTTGAAGAAGTTAAGAGTGCTCGCTTCTTCAAGATGAAGAGAACAGAAGGTATGGAAGAGAAGTTTGAAGATGCAGAAGAAGAAGGTCCAACAATTCTAAAGGGAAAGTAAGACTTCTTTCTTTTCTCTTATATTATCCATATACTTTTCCTACTTTTATCCTCTACATCCAAAGACAAGTCTATGAGAAGATCTTGTGTGAAGAAGAAAGTTCAAAGAAGAAGCAGTTTCTTGTTTTGCATTATACTTGGTCATGTTTTAGTAGGTTTTGACAAAGAATTGCATTGAGAGAAAGAAAAGTAGCAGATATCAAAGACAGCTTATATGTTTTGACTCATATGTGTATGAGTTATGTTTTAGTAAAAGCTTTTGAGCATGCAGCTTATATGTTACCTCAAAAGAATTCTTGGAGTCTCGATTCAGAGCTACTTGGTATATGACAAGCTGCAAAGAAGTACTTTTCTTCTTACCTAACTCTTGAGGTAAAAGAGTATTTGTAGCAGATGTTGAAGACCTGGAGTGAGGTTTTTTGTTTGGAAAAGTTACCTCATATTCAGTATTCTCAGAAAATTCAGAGTTTTTTATGAGGATAATTCAAAAAATTCAGTATTTTCAGAAAAAATTACAAAATCTAGTATTTTCAAAAAAATTCAAAAAAATTCAGATTTTTTGATGTACTAGTCACCCGGGAAGAATATGAAGATATGAAGTATGCAAGGTGGAAAGGTACGGTACAAATACGGTACGCATGGAACGCACATTTGTACTGAATGATTTTTAAGGTACGCAACCACTACGTACCTTTTGAAAACATAAAGAAAAATTCAAAATTCTTGGATTACTCTACATCAATTGTCTAAGACTGAACTAATCTATTGCCCACAAAATATAAAAATGCATTGTATTCAATATATCCACTATAATCTAACTGTTAACATGATTAAAAATGAATGTAAGTGTTAACATGACAATGATGCAATTTGCAATGCATGCAACAGTCAACTGTCAGCATGCATCCCTAAGCCATCGCCAGTGGCAAGCCTTTAGTTTGTACTGTACTGTGTTTTAATGCACAGATAGGCTGAGAGAGCTCATGACTTACCTTACAGTAACAAGAGTACTGTAACCTGTTCAAAAAAAAGGAAGCATCAAGTCAATAAATACAATATTGTAACCTAAATACAGTGTATTGCAACTTAAATACAAAACTCATCTTAATAAATATGAGATATTGTTATGGGGAGCCCCATCACACTTCACCACGAATGCCAGTGATCAATATGTTTCCATGTTCATGACCAAGGTAAAGACTGAGAGTAGCCTCACCTTCACCTCTCCTTTATCTAGTATGACAGTGCAACTGTCAACACACTCCTGAATTGAACCTTAAGTACGTATTGATTCTACCCTGGAAGTATCAACTTGCAAATTTTGGAGTTTTCAAGGTGAGAGTTTGTCCACTTGTGTTCTAGTAGAAGTTGCAGATTCTTGAGAAGGATTTAGTTGAAGAAAAGTTTTACAACTTTATGTAATAAGCATGGACTCTTAGAGTCATTCAGGTAGCAAATCAAACATTGAGTCATGAAGGTTTGATCAGAGCAGATTCTACATAGGTATTTTGTTAGAGAGATCATAGATCTTGAGTATTTTTGAGTCAGATGTCTATCCTTTGTTTGTAAAGTTCTTAACATTGGAAGAAGTAAGTCAAAGATTCAGATTCTATCAGATTAGTGTTGCAGAGAAATAGAAGAAGATACTTGTTATGTTGCAGAACATTATGAATCTTAAAGTGCTTGCATCAAAGTTTTTTGTTGTGATTAAATATGATAAGCTAACCTTATTCTAGATTATGGGAAGTTGAGGAGTGGCAATGAAAGCTATTGGCATCTGCAGTGCTAGTAAAAAGGGGTTGAGATTATTTGTTTGAGACATAGGTATTGATGTTATCAAAGCAATGCTAAAATCACTGAAGATCAGATCTATTGGAAAGAAGGAAGACGTTCCAGATTTTATAAAGTCTGATATACTTTGAAGAAGTTTGGATACTAGTGTTAAATCATCCAAGGGGGTGAAGAAACATGAAGACTTATTTTCAGCCATATATGAAGGGATGCAGAATCATACCTATAGGTATTCCTATATTTCCTTTGTCAGTTTCTCTTTATGTTTCAGAAGGAAGAAGGAGAATGTCTGGAGAAAGTTCTTGTTGGGTGTTCCTGTTTGGGAGAAGGTTCCAGAGTTCTATTGCAAAGAAGCTTGATATTTCAGAGAGGTTTGTTACTAAGGAGGTGCGCACATATATGATTATACCAGACTTTGAAGGAAAGAGGTATGAAAGACTTACATATAGAACAAGGATGAAGACAAGATGACAACATAGATATGAAACTTTGTTGAGACTCATTAGAGTTGAGTACAGTCGAAGATGAACCAACTAGTATTCATAATATACTAAGTTGTGAATTGTCAGTCACAAGTCCCAGGATTTAGTTCCTGATTCTGTTAAGTGTATTTAAATTTTACATGACACAACAGAAGTTCGTTGAGAAACTTTCTTAAGGTAAATGCAAATATGTGGATCCTAATGTATTCTTACAGGTTTTAGAAGACTTATTTGAGGAGATAGCAGATTCAAAGTCAATCCATGCTACATATATTGTCAAGCAGTGATTGCTTAATGTATGCTAACACTATTGGATATCTAGTGTGCATATTTTCTCAGGTATTATGGTTTATATTCAGCAAATTTAGATTTTTGAAGTTTGAAGAAGTTCAAATTCAATTTTGAAGAACGAATCTTGAAGATAAAGTTTGAAGGTAAATTCTGAAGGATAAGTTTGAAGCTTATGTCAGTTTGCAGAAGAATGAAGTTGCATATCGAGTTCAATTTTTACCAATATGACATTGAAGGGGGATTGTTGGAAAACAATGTCACATTAGTCCAAATCCCTATTAGGGCAGAAACCTTTATCTTGGTACTTAGTCATTTTTGGCACAAAATTTGGGTAAAACTTTTATGATCCTATCTTGTATAGCTTGATAAGAGCTATCTAATGATATAGGACTTTCAGTCATCACAGGTAAGATGTGGGAGAAAATCCTAATCTAAGTTGATCAAACTTAGTAATTAAAAAAAAGTTTGTCAAAAGCTATTTTAAGCGATAGATTAAAAACTACGATAAAATAAAGCAAAAACAGCGATCAAATTAAAATAAAGAAGCGATCAACTTTTCTTGGAGTTTTTCGCATGGGATTTGAGAATCTATACAAGGATGGCTTATGGTCACTTGTGAGATCATCCTCTACCATCGTTAGGCTGACTTTTGAAGGTGCACACATGGGGCAGCCATGGTGTATGTATGGAGCAACTATGGAGCAACCTTGAAGAAGGTAAGGAGTAGCCACGGAGTTCTTGGAGAAGAGTGTGTTCACACTCTTGTTGTTGGAGAAGACTTACTTATCAGCAAATTGATGGTGTGGATCATCTACATGATGTAATTGGAGATTGTCTTCTACATGAAGATCATGAAGTACTTCAAAGACATTGGATGGAGCTTAACATAAGATTGCATCTTATGTTTACTATTCAGGTACATATTCTCTTTATGCACACAGGTACTACTTGGAGCTTATGGAGGCGGTGTCATCCATATGTGGAGTCGTCCTATTTGGCATACATGGAGGCACTGGCATCCATAAAGGAGAAACAATACATGCATGCTACGTGCATCAGATGAGATGTTAGAGAAGGTGTTTCCACATGAGTATGAGGATTTCTGTCAGCAACATGTTAGCATTCTATGATAATTCCGTAAGTATGTGATATATCACACACACATCTGATCTAGGGTCTTCCATAGCCTAATTTCAGATTAGGGTTTGTTGATTATCAGTTTCAAACTAATCTTTCCTCTTTCAGTAACTCATATTCACTGTTCTACAACTTATCAGGTCCTACACGTCATACATATTCAGATTTCTGTCACTACATCTGAATATTTTGGTAAATTTTGTACATACACTCTTCCATCTATTTCTGTTCACATAGAGTGGGTTAGATTTTGACTCCCATATTGTAAATTGACATTTGTATATATGATGATGTGAGTAAGCAGTGGCTTACGTAACACTTTGTACATGTTGTGTAATCTCTCACTATCTTTGTCTCATCATTCTATGATTAAGTGATGTATGCTCATGTCTGTCAATGTTGGAAGATCTTGGAATCTGTGTTTGTAGTTATGGGCCTACCTAATTTCCAACATTTGGTATCAAAGAAGCTTCCAACACATGACATACACACTTAATCTAGATGAGTAGAGATTTGAGAATTAGAAAATTGAGTCACATGATTATTTATCAGTGTGAAGTGTGAATTATGAAGCTGATGATCTGTTGGCAGCCAAACACTTTTCGAAGAATACACTTTTCGAAGAATAAAGATACTTTACAAAAGTATTGCGTGAAGACCAAGACTTGATGAAAAGAAGGCTACTTCAAATTCAACGAAAAACAATGGTTTGGAGAAGATGAAGAAGTCAAATCAACATCAAATCACGGGTATTAGTTTCTACTATCACATTGTCATTTTCAGGTCATATCTTAGAAGAGTAGTTATGAAGAGATTTGAAGGATTCAAGGAGCGCTTTTAATTACTTTCATTACTTTGAAAGTTAAAGCATTAGCTACACCAAATCATGTATTTAGAGGTTGTTCTTGACAGTTTTGATAAAAGATCTCTTTCATGGTAAGAAAGCTCGTCTTAGAAGACAAATTTGGAGATTAGATCAGTTTTGTTTTCAACCAACACAAGGTTGGAAGTTTTTTGATCAGATTTTGTACCTAGAGAGGTAATTCAGCATTCAGCCAACTCAAGGAAAAGGTTGGTGAATTCAGTAAAGGTTGGTGAATTCAGTCATATAAGTCAAATTTGAATCAGAGTATTGATTCAACATATGAGGAGATGGTAAAACATGCTTCTATGTTCACTTCTATACCATGTTTGTTTTGTCTCTTACTCTTAGCACTAGAGGGAGAGAAAAATTCCTTTGAAGAAGTTAAGAGTGCTTGCTTCTTCAAGATGAAGAGAACAAGAGCTTGTATTAAAAAAATAAAGGGTGTTCCATGAGATCCTATCACTTGATTGAGAAGTGGAGTTAACTAAAAGAAAGTCAAGCAGGTTTCATCCGGGAAGAATATGAAGATATGAAGTATCAACTTGCAAATTTTGGAGTTCTCAAGGTGAGAGTTTGTCCACTTGTGTTCTAGTAGAATTTGCAGATTCTTGGGAAGGATTTAGTTGAAGAAAAGTTTTACAACTTTATGTCATAAGCATGGACACTTAGAGTCATTCAGGTAGCAAATCAAACATTGAGTCATGAAGGTTTGATCAGAGCAGATTCTACATAGGTATTTTGTTAGAGAGATCATAGATCTTGAGTATTTTTGAGTCAGATGTCTATTCTTTGTTTGTAAAGTTCTTAACATTAGAAGAAGTAAGTCAAAGATTCAGATTCTATCAGATTAGTGTTGCAGAGAAATAGAAGAAGATACTTGTTATGTTGCAGAAGATTATGACTCCTAAAGTGCTTTCATCAAAGTTTTTGGTTATGATGAAATAGGATAAGCTAACCTTATTCTAGATTATGGGAAGTTGAGGAGTGGCAGTGAAAGCTATTGGCATCTGCAGTGCTAGTAAAAAGGGGTTGAGATTATTTGTTTGAGACATAGGTATTGATGTTATCAAAGCAATGCTAAAATCACTGAAGATCAGATTTATTGGAACGAAGGAAGACGTTCTAGATTTCATAAAGTCTGATATACTTGAAGAAGTTTGGATACTAGTGTTAAATCATCCAAGGGGGTGGAGAAACATGAAGACTTATTTTCAGCCATATATGAAGGGATGCAAAATCATACCTACAGATATTCCTATATTTCCTTTGTCAGTTTCTCTTTATGTTTCAGAAGGAAGAAGGAGAATGTCTGGAGAAAGTTCCTGTTGGGTGTTCCTGTTCGGGAGAAGGTTCCAGAGTTCTATTGTAGAGAAGCTTGATATTTCAGAGAGGTTTATTACTTATGAGGTTCGCACATATATGATTATATCATACTTTGAAGGAAACAGGTATGAAGGACTTACAGATAGAACAAGGATGAAGACAAGATGACAATGTAGATATGAAACTTTGTTGAGACTCATGAGAGTTTAGGACAGTCGGAGATAACCATCTAGTGAATTGTGAGTCACAAGTCGGAGGATTTAGTTTCTGATTCTATTTAGTGTATTTATATGACTTAGCAGAAGTTCGTTGAGAAACCTTTCTTAAGGTAAATGCAAATATGTGGATCCTTATGTATTCTTACAGGTTTTAGAAGAATTATTTCAGGAGATAGCATATTCATAGTCAATCCATGCTACATATGTTGTCAAGCAGGGATTGCTTAATGTATGCTAACACTATTGGATATCTAGTTTGCATATTTTCTCAGGTATTATGGTTCATATTCAGCAAATTCAGATTTTTGAAGTTTGAAGAAGTTCAAATTCAGTTTTGAAGAACAAATCTTGAAGATAAAGTTTGAAGGTCAAGTTTGAAGGCTAAGTTTGAAGCTTATGTCAGTTTGCAGAAGAATGAAGTTTCATATCTAGTTCAATTTGTACCAATATGACATTGAAGGGGGGATTGTTGGAAAACAATGTCACATTAGTCCAAATCCCTATTAGGGTAGAAACCTTAATTTTGGTACTGAAGTCATTTTTGGCACAAAATTTGGGTAAAATGTTTATGATCCTATCTTGTAGAGCTTGATAAGAGCTATCTAATGGTATAGGACATTCAGTCATCAGAGGTCAGATCTGGGAGAAAATCCTAATCTAAGTTGATCAAACTTAGTAACTAAAATAAAGCTTGTCAAAAGCTATTTTTAAGCGATAGATAAAAAACTACGATAAAATAAAACAAAAACAGCGATCAAATTAAAGTAAAGCAACGATCAGCTTTTCTTGGAGTTTTTCACATGGGATTTGAGAATCTATATAAGGATGGCTTATGGTTACTTGTGAGGTCATCCTCTACCATCGTTAGGCTGACTTTTGAAGGTGATCTTGCTGATGCACACATGGGGCAGCCATGGTGTATGTATGGAGCAGCTATGAAGCAACCTTGAAGAAGATAAGGAGCAGCCATGGAGTTCTTCTTGGAGAAGAGTGTGCTCACACTCTTATTCTTGGAGAAGACTTACTTATCAGCAGATTGATGGTGTAGATCATCCATCTACATGATGTATTTGGAGATTGTCTTCTACATGAAGATTATGAAGTACTTCAAAGACATTGGATGGAGCTTAACATAAGATTGCATCTTATGTTAACTATTGAGGTACATATTCTCTTTATGCACATAGGTACTACTTGGAGCTTATGGAGGCGGCATCCATATCTGGAGGAGTCCTATTCGGCATACATGGAGGCACGGGCATCCATAAAGGAGAAAAAGTACATGCATGCTACATGCATTAGATGAGATGTTAGAGAAGGTGTTTCCACATGAGTATGAGGATTTCTGTCAGCAACATGTTAGCATTCTATGATAGTACCGTAAGTATGTGATCTATCACACACACATCTGATTTAGGGTCTTCCATAGCATAAATTCAGATCAGGGTTTGCTGAATATCAGTTTCAAACTGATCTTTCCTTTTTTAGTCACTCATATTCACTGTTCTACAATCTATCAGGTCCTACACCTCATACATATTTAGATTTCTGTCCCTACATCTGAATATTCTTGTAAATTTTATACATACACTCTTCCATCTATTTTTGTTCACATAGAGTGGTTGAGATTTTGACTTCCACATTATAAATTGACATTTGTGTATATGATGGTGTGAGTAAGGAGTGGCTTACGTAACACTTTGTACATGTTGTCTAATCTCTCTCTATCTTTGTCTCATCATTGTATGATTAAGTGATGTATGCTCATGTCTATCAATGTTGGAAGATCTTGGAATCTGTGTTTGTAGTTATGGGCCTACCTAATTTCCAACAATCTATAGCGAGACTAAGGTGTATAACACATCAGTGTGTATCATCTCCACCTTTCTGTTATCACGTGGTTGCCCTAAAGGGGGGAGGGAGGAGGCGTGGTTGAATTATCTCTAACGACTCAGATACGTCAGAATAGCACTGCTGTTCCTATTAGAAAAGTGCACCTCAGGAGTCAAGAGTTAGTGGTTCACTTTGCGGATGAATGTGAGCGCTACACCGCCTACAATCACTAATGAGTGATTGTCTAAATTTGGCACGAGTTTGGCGCTATCCATAAATATCTAATTGCAAATTACTGCCCACCTTCTTTGTGAGATTCAAAGACTATCGACATTGCACCACTTTTTCTATTGTGTGGAGAGAGATACTTATGAGGTCTCTGACATCATAGATGATATCAACCATGGGTGCATATTAGCTTATGATCGTCTCCACGTCACAGAGTCATAGCATGCATTCAAATTTTTTTGGTCATCGATTATAGTCGTATAATATTAGTAAAATCAGCTTCCGTCGACTTAACTGTTTAGGCATATTCACTTCGATTGACACAAGTGAGCTATGCTTTGAATAATATATATCAAGCTTAATTTTTGAATACACCCTTCAACGTTGAATTGTACTTTTTATTCCACAAATATTTTAACACAAGTTTTTATCCTTTATTTCGGGCATCATTTTTGAAACACATTAAAATTCTAAGGGGTCTAGTGTCAAGATACTTTGCATTTGATTCTTATATGGCACTGTATCCATTTTATAAGATTTATGAGCTAAGGACATCACAACCCTTGGGAACATCACTTTGGTACCAAGTGTGCATTTTTATACTATCAAATATATAAAGAAAAGAATTGTCGTGTGTGTGCATCTATGGGTTGGAGGCCAGTCTAAGCCCACCCAGAAGCTCTCTCCAAAAGCCTCTAAGCCTACTCTAAGGCTCAATTTGTGTGCGAAGAGCTACTCTAAGTCCCCGTTTGATGTCGTGTCGTCTCCTTTCTCCAAGGTGTTTTTGCAAGAGTTGGGCTAATCTAAGCCCCTCCCCCCCTCTTCCCCCCCCCCAAAAAAAAAAAAAAAAAAAAAAAAAAAAAGATTTCTAGAGTGGTGCCAAACCTTTCAATTTCTTTCCAAAGTTTGTGATTATCTTTCTTAGCCCACTAGTGTCCTTGAAAGTGTTTCTAAACACTTGATACTTACTCTTGCCAAGCACAAACTCACAAGTTCAAGTTCACTCAAACGTTGTAATGTCAAAAGTGAAGCTAACACCTCATCTATGGCCAATTTTTTACCTTCCTTCACTCCCATATTCATGCCCAAGGATGAAAGATTAAATGGGCAAAATTATAGTCTTTGGAAAGATGTAATGAGAGTATATCTGTACACCAATCTCCTTCATGAGGTAGACGGGTCTGAACCTCCGCTCAATAAGGCTAGCAACCTAAACTTTTGGCATATCTGGAATTGTTAAAGACAAAAGGGCATTAGGCCAACTTCTACTTGCTTGTGATGAAACTGTGATTCAGATGGCCAAGGTTATGCTTAGTCGAAAGCAACTTCCACTAAAGTTTTGGGGTGAAGGAGTGAAGACAACAATTCATATTCAGAAGAGAGGATTTTCAGATGTCTTGAAGAACAAAACACCATTTGAGGCTGACTTTCAAAAGAAGTCTGAGTGTGAGTTATTTCCGCGTCTTTGGTAGTGATGCCTTCGTCCAAGGCCATGGTGATGATCAACCTAAGCAACATATTTTTATCGTATACAGTGAGGGACAGAAGGCATACAAACTCTACGACCCAAAGAGTCACTCAGTTACAGTAACCAAAGACTGCACCTTTGATGAATACTCTAAGTATTCATCCTTTTGGATCCTCCCATATCTGATTCCGAGAGGGATCATTCCAGTTTCGACCAGTCACACTTTGTGGAGCATGCTCTCTTTGTACATGACTTTTTCGATCATGATATAATTTTAAAGAAGGAGGAATCAGAGATACCATGTCGGCTTATACCTGAGATGGCTATACCTATCATACCATCAAAGGCTTATATTTCCCCTCAGCTTCAGTTGGGCATTACTCCAGGATCAGTGACTCGACATTTTCCATTCCTATCTTCGAGAGTCCACATACCTCGTCTACAACAACATTTTGAGAATGTACTTTTCCATTCATGGAGTCAAGTATCTTTCCGTCTACCACAGGATACTCCTGCATCTACTTGGATTCATCACTCAATTGGATCCTATTCTGAGACAGCTTCTCGGTTCAGAGGAGGGCTTCCATGGTCCTACCGGTACACAACATGACTTTGTACACTCCATGGAGGATTACAACATACAGATGTACTACCATGTGCCTATGATGTTATGCTTTATGCTTTATGTTTCCCTCTTGCAAGACCTACTTCTTTGCGATATACATCTCATGGTGGATATTGTCAAAGCATTGGAGGTTCCTCTGTACCACATGGAGTCATCCTACCTATCGCGCATGGAGGTGATCTCGTCCGGTGAGATCTTGTTCCGTTCCTGTACCTCGTTGGTGGCGTACCTCTGGAGCATCCTCTTGATCCATCTGGTGGACATCTTATGGAGTACCCGACGATCTCGCACGGTCGATACCACTGGGCGACTTCCTATTTGGTGCTCGTGCTTTCGCTGATATATTCTTGGTAGACCTTCCTCTCATACCCTTGCAACCTCCTTACTCTACAAAATGGAGCTGCAGAGGGGGTGTTGAGAATATGAAGGGGGTGTTGAGAATATGAGAGTGCATCTTCCTTTTGTATCTTGGAGTCACTCTATTTCCATTCCATTTCCATTATATTTCCATTTTATATTATATCCTTTGTATTTGGGTACCTTGCCATGTGCTTCTACCAGTTGTATTTATTCTCCTTTTAGGGGAATTATCCCACATGAGATGTACTTTTGAGAGCCCCTACCAAATCTATATAAGGAGGGTCTCTCCCTTCATTTGTACTTGGTTAGAAGCTTGAGGAGCCTACTCCATGCTCTTGGCAAGGTCATTTCTAATCCACATGAGTTTACCCATTTCATGGTCTACTCATTTTGAGTCTCACACACTCTTTGTTTTGTGAGTACACTCTTCTTTTCATTTTGCTTTTGCGTGTGTACTCTTTACAGTTTGAACGTTCTTTGCTCCTCTACCTTTGCCGCTGTGAGTCTAGGCTCTTTGGGTGGATCTGATGTAGTGTCCGTCTGGTTCTGGAAGAAATGTATAACATCACAATCAAAGCCCTTCTAATTGGGTCCAAATGTGTGGAGATAGATAGGGCAAGTGCCCAAATTGCAACAACATACATGAGGGGTGATCATTGAAGAGCCATCCATTAGTGAGAGGCTCTTCAAAGGAGACTTGGTGATAGTCGCTCTAGGATGAAAAGTATATGGGTACTCCTTTAGCTTATGCCATAGAGACTACTTGTCCTTACAATAAAGGTAATCCCAAGGTATTCATACGTATTATGAGCAAACCACCTCAATTTTTCTTCCAATGACCATAAGCATACATCTACCCCTTATCTGTTTAGATGCTTAAAAGACAAGAACGCCAGTTTTGCTAAGGTCCACAACAAGTCCCTATTCTAAATAGAAATTTTTCCAAAGCATGTAGATGAGATTCGAGTCTAGTTATTGTTGGGTCTTATCTCTGCATACTTTTAGATAAACTTACACATCTCTATCTTGAGTTCATAAGTTTGGATAACTCTGAACTTATGAAGGTATATATCTCTATTTGTGTATCTATTTAATACCTTGTGAAAGGACTAAGTAGTGTGTATTGAAAGTGCTTGGTTAGCAGAGCTATCTAGATGCATTTGGAATGTTTTTTAGCTCATTTCGAAGCGTTATAATTTTTTATGAGCTTAGGTATGATCTTTAAACAAGTCTAGAGAAATATGAAAAACACAAAGCACATTTATGCCAAAGCGAAGTCCTATGAAGGGTCCATTGGCTTTTCTGTAGGAGTGATTATCCACCATGATTGTATGCATGTGAAAGTTTGAGTCGAAAACCTTCTCTTTGTATGCAAGAACTTTTGGCCAAAAAAAATTATGGGACAATCAGCTCATTGAAGTGCCGCCTTTAATATCAAATTTGATCTTTTTTGAAACATAAATAAAAAGTCACTTTTTATCATAGATGTTTAGGTCTATTCTTGCACAAGATGCTTGGTGGCAGGTTCTATGCGTTGTTGCATATCCTTGCTTGATCTAAGCAAGTATCATGATAACGTACCTTAATTTGTATTATATGTTGTTTCTCCTATGAACACACCCATCTTAATTAGGTTATCTGAACCGCCCATTCGTATCATCATGGAAGCTTCTAAAACATCTGCCATACCATTGTGTACATTACCAATGATATCATTTATAGAACATTCTAGAAAAAATTCTATTGTTCTCCAATGCATAGAAAAGGAGCAATTTGCCATATATTGTTAGTATATGATCAATGTCTACCCCTCATGATTGCACATTTTGTAAGGCCCCCTTTATGAGGAGAAGCCAAGCGTGCATTACCCAATTGATGGGAATCCCAACTTGCATGTTGGATGAAGGTCATATTGGACCATGTAAGGTATTATAAGGAAAGGGAGTTACCAGGGTCCCCAATTGTGGGGTCCGAGGCAGCGGTGAGCATCCCCGGCTGGGGGGTCCAAGGGGGCCAGCGGGCCCCCTGGCGCGACGGTAAAGGGAATATTCCATGGAATATTCCCTGTCGGAGTCATAAATCATTTATATTTGTTAGGTCGGTTCAACCAGTCTAAGCCGTGTATGGCAATTACGCGGGCGGTGGCCGCCCACGCTCTACCGCCCATGTATAGCCGTCCATGGCAGGCCACCCATGATCCTATATATACATGACTTCTGCACTACCTAAGACACTGAGTTGAGCCAGCATACCTCTACCTTGTATCTCCCGTTCTAGAGTTGTCTAGATCACCATTTAAGCTCTACCTTGAGAGCGCACGGGTGGACAACGCCATCATCTTTGTACTTGGTGCTAGTAGAAAATTATTGAGATTCTCCTATATCTGTTATCTTCTCTGCTATTGCTCCTGTGTTATACTGCGTAACTTTTGTCTTACATGGTATCAGAGCTGTAAAGTTCGAATAGCTTGAGAAGTATCATTATTTTAGCCTACTAGCATACTAGAATATCAGTAGATTATTCGAGTGATTACATGATGGCTTCATCGTCGAACACTGGTCTTGGTGCTTCAACTAATGTTAATGCTGCACCTATTCGAATTCGTCCACCTACATTCATTGAAGGGAAGCTGGATGGATCCAACTATACACTCTGGGAGTTCAAAATTTCTGCAATTTTGGACTCCTATGAATTACTTGACACTGTCATGGGATCGATGGGACTGGATCCAGAGCCTATACGAGTTGAAGATCCAGCTAATTCAAGATTGATGATTCAGCCAGATCCAGATCTTCTACGAGCTTGGAAGAGGCAGAATGCTGATGCATTATGTGCAATTGTCACTAGTGTAAGTGATTCTGTGCTTACTTTAGTTCAACATACTACTAAAGCACATGAGGCTTGGGGCATATTGGCTCGACAATATGAGACCAAGAACCACACTAGGATACAGAATTTAGAAAATCAGTTGGCAAATGAAAAGCATTCTGATTCTGAAAAGGCTGAAGATTTATCAAACGGATAAAACATCTTCAAGACCAATTGGCTGCAGTTGGTGTTGTTATAACACCAGAAGAGCTGGCTCGAAGATGTGTACGTGTTCTTCTGGCAAAGTATGATGGATTAGTAACAGCCCTTAATACTCAGGTAAGACCAACTCCCCTCACATTTGAAGAGTTTTGTGCTATGCTTTTAGAAGAAGAGATGCGGTTGAGGAATCGGCAAAGCACAAGTGATGCTGCATTTTCAGCAAATGCAAAAGGTAAAGGCTCTTCTGATGTATCAAAGAAGAAGCCAAAGAAGAAAAAGTTCACAGGAAGTTGCTTCTATTGTGAAAAGAAAGGCCATGCCATCAAGGATTGCAGGAAGAAGCAAGCTGATGAACGGAATGGGACTGTAAAATCATCATGGAAGAACAAAGAGTCTGCAAACAACACAGAGCTGGAACTTTCGGTAGCTATTGAAGAGGTATGTTCATATGCTCAAGCTCGTGTTGATGAACCATGGATTTTAGATAGTGGAGCTTCTCGCCATATGACCAGTAAAAAGGATTGGTATAGTTCCCATCAATGTAGTGGTGGGAAATGACTCCAAGTGTCTAGCCGAAGGAACTGGAACCATCTCTTTTATCACTTCTCCTGGTGTTGAGAAAAAGTTATCCGATGTTCTCTATGTACCTACACTCAAAAGAAATTTGTTGTCAGTTTCTGCAATAACAGATCGTGGACTTGAAGTTCACTTCAATAAGAGTGGTGCAGAAATCATGGATTCATCAGGTAATGTTGTAGGTAAAGGGATACGACGGGATAACTTGTATGAGTTAAGTGCTTTAACTGCTACAGAAGATAAAGATGTAAGCAGGTTACGGCACCAAAGATTTGGGCATCTCGGATTTGCAGTTTTGAAGGAGATGCAAAGAACAGGGATGGTTGCTCATTTGCCTGCATTTTCAGAGTTGCAGGAACCTTGTGAAGCTTGTATGATGGGCAAGCAACAACGAAAGGCATTTCCAAGAGAGACCAACAATCGATCTCAAGCTCCTCTAGAGTTGGTACATGCTGATCTCTGCGGTAAAATGTCTACACCTGCTTTAGGAGGATCTTTCTACTTTTTGCTATTAGTCGATGATTATAGTAGAAAGATGTGGGTTTATTTCAATCGAGAGAAGGCTGATGCTTTTGAAAAATTTAAAACGTGGCATAAGTATGTAGAAAATGAATCAGGAAGGAAACTGAAGAAATTTAGAACAGATAGAGGAGGTGAATTCTTGTCAACAGAATTCAACAATTACTGTAAGGAGCATGGTGTGAAAAGGCAACTTACCACAGCTCATACACCTCAACAAAATGGCGTTGAGCGCAGGAAGAGGACAGTAGTTGAAATGGCTCGTTGTATGTTGAAGGCTCAAGACATGCCTGATTCATTCTGGGCAGAAGAAGTCAATACAGCAGTCTACATCCTCAATCGAAGCTACACAAAAGCACTGAAGGGGATGACTCCTCAAGAAGCATATTCTGATAAAAAGCCTTCAGTTTTGCATTTCAGAATTTTTGGTTGTTTCTGTTATGCACATATTCCTGATTCAACAAGATCAAAGTTGGATTCAAAAAGCAAAAAGTGTGTCTTCCTAGGATATAGTGAAGAGTCTAAAGCATACAGGTTGTGGGATCCTGAGGCAAGGAAGATTTTTGTCAGCCGAGATGTGGTGTTTGATGAACGACCATACTTAGTAGAAGATAAAGGTAAATCTACTATCTCATCAAACGGAGAAATATCTCACCTTGTGCCTATCAAAAGACAGGTTAAAGTTGAGGAGGAGGAAACATCTGATGGAGAAATTTCCTCAATAAAAAGCCAACCAGTTGTAGCTGCACAGCGTAAGCCACTACCGAAGTGGGCACAACAGCTCTTTGATGATCACAATCCACATGTAGATGTACCAGAATCATCATCGGATGGATTATGAAGATCAAAGAGAATAGAGGAGCAAAGAAGAGCCTCAGAACACATTGTTAACATGGCTCTAATGGCAGATATCATGGGTTCGATAAAGGCATGGGTTCGATAAAGGAACCTACCACCATTGAAGAAGCCATTGATGATCCAGGTTGGAGAGCGGCAATGCAGTCTGAGTATGATAGTATACTCAAAAATGATACACGGGATCTAGTCGACTTGCCGCCAAAGAAGAAGGTAATAGGTACTAAATGGATTTGGAAAGCTAAGTATAAAGCTGATGGAACATTAGAAAAGTATAAGGCACGATTAGTTGCACAGGGTTTTTCACAGATTGAAGGATTTGATGTTCAAGAAACTTTTGCACCAACAGCACGCATGAAAACTATTCGGACGGTACTTGCAGTAGCTTCACAAAAGTCTTGGCCTATTTTCTAGATGGATGTCAAATCTGCATTTTTGAATGGTCACCTCAAGGAGGAGGTATATGTATCTCAACCACCAGGTTTTGAGGTGCCCAATTCAGAAGATAAAGTTTGCAGGTTGAAGAAAGCTTTGTATGGACTTAAACAAGCTCCACGGGCTTGGTACCAACGGATAGATAATTTTTTCAAAAACATGGGTTTTGAAAGAAGTACTTCTGATGCTAACTTGTATGTAACAAAAAGGGATAGCAAGCTAGTTGTCGTCATTGTGTATGTAGATGATTTGATCATTACAGGAGATCACCAGGAACTCATCAATCAAACTCGGATCAGCTTGGGAACTGAGTTTGAAATGACAGACTTAGGTCTACTCCATTTTTGTCTGGGAATTGAAGTATGGCAAAGGAAGGATGGCATTTTCATCTCACAACAAAAATATTCCAAAGAAATTCTCAAGGCATTTGGAATGATGGAGTGCAAACCAACTAGCACACCTATGGAGGTAAATCATAAGCTATCTATGGATGATAACATGCCTGATGTAGATGCTAAGAAGTATAGGAAGCTCGTTGGAAGTCTTATTTTTCTGTGCAACACTAGACCAGACATTTGCTATGCTCTTGGAGTGTTAAGCAGGTTTTCCAACAAACCTAAGGAGAGTCACTAGAATGCTGGAATGCGAATTCTAAGGTACATTGCAGGAACCTTGGATTTTGGTATTTTGTATACCACAGGTGATACACTCCAAGGATATTGTGATTCAGATTGGGCTGGAGATTGTGATTCTAGAAAATCAGTTTCTGGATATTGTTTCTCACTTTGTTCAGGAATATTTTCTTGGGTAAGTAGGAAGCAACCAACTCTCGCACTCTCCTCCACTGAAGCTGAGTACAAAGCAGCTTGTTTTGCTTCTTGTGAGGCAGTCTGGTCAAGGAGAATTCTTGCAGATCTAGGCTTTCTATCAAATATGCCAACTGTACTCAAGTGTGATAATCAAAGTTGTATGGCTATTGCAAAGAACCCAGTATTTCATGCTCGCACCAAGCACATAGAAGTACAGTACCATTACATTCGTGAGCTAATTGAAGATGAAATTGTGGAGCTAGAATATTGCCCAACAGAGGCAAATTGTGCTGACATATTCACTAAAGCACTTGGAAGAGAGAAGCTCAACAGGCATCTTCAACAGATGGGCATAGGACCGAGACCTACTTGATTTATCATCGGTAAACATTGAGGGGGGGTGTTAGTATATGATCAATGTCTACCCCTCATGATTGTATGCACATTTTGTAAGGCCCCCTTTATGAGGAGAAGCCAAGCGTGCATTACCCAATTGATGGGAATCCCAACTTGCATGTTGGATGAAGGTCATATTGGACCATGTAAGGTATTATAAGGAAAGGGAGTTACCAGGGTCCCCAATTGTGGGGTCCGGGGCAGCGGTGAGCAGCCCCGGCTGGGGGGGTCCAAGTGGGCCAGCGGGCCCCCCGGTGGGGGTCCGGGGGCAGCGCCCCCGGCGCGATGGTAAAGGGAATATTCCATGGGTGGCCGTCCATGGCAGGCCACCCATGATCCTATATATACATGACTTCTGCACTACCTAAGACACTGAGTTGAGCCAGCATACCTCTACCTTGTATTTCCCGTTCTAGAGTTGTCTAGATCACCATTTAAGCTCTACCTTGAGAGCGCACGGGTGGACAACGCCATCATCTTTGTACTTGGTGCTAGTAGAAAATTATTGAGATTCTCCTATATCTGTTATCTTCTCTGCTATTGCTCCTGTGTTATATTGCATAACTTTTGTCTTACATATATATCCTAAGTTTTGAAAATGCTTATCTTGGGAGCTCAAGGAGTCTTGGCCTCTAAGTAAGTACTTTCTAATTCTAATTCTTGTTCTTTTTTAGGTCCAAGTTCTAGTCCAGTGTAGTCTAGTTCTTAGTCTTGTTGTCTTGCTGTCTATTAACCTTATAGTATGACATTTTGATTAATCATGTCTTCTATCTTGTCCATCGCCATTGAGGGAGATCTTGTATTTGTGATAGTGGTTCATACAAACCATTCGGGTCTCATGCCTATAAGTGTCGGATGACCTTGAAAGAATCCAACTTGGTTCGGAAACTCGGGAACAATTAGAGTCACTCTTCAAAAAAGAGTTTCTTCGTGAAAACGAGGAGGAGAGAAATTGGGAAGAGTGGGATTCAGTGCTTCAATGTGGTCGTCTTCACTCAACATGTATTTTTCATTACAAAGAAATTCTACTTAATTTACAAAACTTAGAGAGGTTTTATTAGGGGACTTGATGAAAACTTGAAGTATGAAGTTAAGAGAAACACTTCAACAACGTTTGAGGATACAATAAAATATGTGCATATCGATGAAGTTCATGCACAACACATCGTGCCTTTCTCAAAGGATATGGATGAGAAACAATCCTTCTCCAAAGGAAAATGAAGGATGCAAATCTTTATTAAAAAACAAAATCAACCAAAGAACCCTAGATTAGAACAGAGATTGATAATTGAAAATTGAGAGAAAGTAAAGAAAGATAATCTTTGTTTTAAACGCTTGTCATCCAATCATATAAGTGATAATTGCCTTATTAGAGTAGAGTCTTGAGCCACTTGTGAGGATAGGGGTTCGACATAAAGACGAGTACACATGATTCAGACTTTGTTGATGACCCCTAGAAATATTTACAAACTATACAATTATAATTTCTCTCTATTTTTCCTTTCTTTTATAATTTCTCTCTATAATTCATTCCAAAAGAATTTCAATTGAAAAAGTAAAACCTCTTTATGCACCCATAGCAAAATTTGATTTTGAACCGTTTTGTTGTTTTCCTATTGAACACGTAGAAGGTAATTTTAGAAACTCTAAAGAGTTTTACAAAGCAGCTTTGCCTAGGAGTTATTTCGGATGCGACCTTTACATACTTTCTTCCCTAAAGGCTTCAATTTAGAAGGAAAATCTAGCCTTCATAAGAATAGACCCATCAATAAGAAAACTCCTATGTTATGGCGTAGATACCCCAAACTTTCCTCAACCATTCAATCTTCTCGATATACAGAAATTTGGGTTCCACATCGTAATATTAATGTTTCAGTTTCCTCTCCCCATAGGTTCCTTAGTTCATGCTTTAGGTTAGACTCTTCGGATGAGGATTTCCCATCATCATCATCTTCTAATGAAAATTTGTTTAGCTCTTTGGATGATCAATCTCTTAAGTTCAGTGATTTTAAAAGAATTTCTTGGATAGAATAATGTAAGAGGGGTCTTTTTCTTTCAAAATCTTTGAAAAGTATAACAAAAGAGTCCTCTTTAAACTTCTATATATCTTGGAAAGTTTTTTGCATGAGGATTTAAGTCTTTAAAAATCCCATACTTTTCAATTTCGAATTCTCATATCCAAATTTCTAAAATCCTCTTGTGTTTCTCATAATCCTTTGATTTCAAGAAGAGTTTTACTAATTACTATCTTTACTTCTCCAGAAATAGATAAAGTTGGTTTGAACTCTATTTTGAAATCAAAAGAAGTGATAGAATCTCTTTCTTCTTACGTTAGAAAGCTTTGGGTCCATCCTTTGGTTATATACAAACTTTGGGTCAAAAAGCTTTCAATTACAATGATATTGGAAGAAATGTGAAAGAGCAAGATAGATTGTCGATTACTAGAGGATCTTGTTCTTGCAATAATGGTTCCTTTTCCTCTTTTCTAAACAAGGATTTGGGTCATATAGTTTCTGCCGATTATTCTATTCTTCCTACTAGTAGTTTGAAAGAACTTTTTTCTAGAGGAACAAAATATAGACTTCATACCTCTAAGGATGCTTGCATCCTTAAAGATATAGAAAAGGGCATTGATAATTTCATTCTAAAATTTGAAGAATCTTTAGGTATTCGTGGAATTTTTACACATTGGAAATCAATAGTAATGAAGAAAGTTTCTATGAAGGTTGATTTAGCTTTAGAGAGGAATTCCCCTTCATTAGATAGCTTATCCGTAAGTGATTTGACTTCATTAGAAAATTTTCATAGAAACTTTGTGATTTCTTATGTGGATAAATGTCCGAATAATTTTGTTTTTACTTGTAAAAAATTTTATGTAGAGTGCCTTATGAAAGAAACTCACTCCTCTACATATCAGTTTTGCAATGTTTCTTCTGGAGAAGTTATTTCAAGTCATCAAGATTTTTGTAAATTATATGGTTTCAAATTGTATCAAAATTTATCATTTTTATATACAGTTTGGAAATTCTATAAGAACCCCATCAAACTGAGATTTATAGCTGCATCTTGTAGTACTTCTCTCACCGATGTTTCCAAATGGTTAAGCAATTGTTTTAAAGCCATTTTACCTACTATTCATGATATATGGAAGGAATTACTCAAGATGCAGATGTGCCAACTTCCTCTAGTTGGATCTTAGATAATTCACTAGGTGTTATTCCTGTAATAAAGTCTCTCAACTCTTCAAGAACTCTAGAAGAAAAATCTGTTCCTTTGGGGCTTGAAACTTTTGACTTCACCACTTTGTATACAAAGTTAGATCTGAACGATTTAAAACGTAGGATTTCTTCTTTAGTTAAGAAAGTTTTCTCTTTTAAATTCACCAAAGATAGATGTAAGGCTCTTTTGGTAGAAAAGTCTGCATTGCATTTTGATTATTTATGGTTGAAATCCAGGTCTGTAGATATAGATAGTAGAAAGAAACGTTACACTAGAATAGTAGATGAAACTGATCTTCTTCTTTGGTTAGATTTTCTTTTAGAAAACTTGTATATTTGAGTTGGTGATACTTTATTCAAACAATGTATTGGAATTCCTATGGGTACAAATTGTGCTGTCTTTCTTGCTGATTTTTATCTTTTTACTTATGAATTTGAATTTATGGAAAGGCTTGTTTTAGCTAATACTTATCCTATCATTATACACAAACTTTCTAATATTAGACGCTTTGTAGATGATCTGTTTGTTCTTGATTTCAGTTCTTTTCAAGATTTTATGTATTTAGACAATGATGCTTTTGGTGGTGGTATTTATCCCAAAACTTTTTGTGAGCTGAATTGTACTTCACATGGTGATTCTTGTGCTTTCCTAGATCTAAAAATATTTCAATCTTCTTTTGGTTTGGATGTAGACATTTATGATAAAAGATTAGAACTGGAATTTGCTAGCATTAACATGATACGAATGCCTCATATTGATTCAAATATTTCTCATCTAGCATTTTCTCGTCTATGTTCAAGCTTGTCTTCATTTGTAGTTCAATGTTGTCATCTAATCTCTTTGCTTGTTCAAAAAGGGTATTTATTCAAGAAAGTTTCAAAGAAGGTAAGGACTTTCTTACTTTGTAACAAGTTCATTTATGGTTCTTCTTCTTTTCATGTGCTTAAATTAATCATTAGCAAATTCAGTAGAAAAGGGGAACTTTATATTGGTTAATGATAAGGTGTTTTGGGGGGTTCTTTCACTCTTTATTTATAGCTTTAGTTTAGTCCCCCTTTTTTTTTTGATAATAATAATAATAATAATTATTATTATTATTTTTATTACTTATTTTATTATTATTTTAGCTATTTCTTTATTTTTATTACTATATTTTTTTAATATACTGTTATTTTAAAATTATTATTTTTTAATTTTTTTAAACTATTTAATATTTAATATACATATATATTTTTATTTATCTATATATTTTTTAATTTTCATTTTTATAATTCTTATTTCGATTCCTTTCTTCTTATTATTTGTTTGTTCTTTGTGCAAGACTTTATCATGGCTGAGTTTGCCCTTCACTTCCGGAAGTGATAGAAACTCAACTCGTTGACTTTGATTGAGATCTTGATTTAGAAAGACTCTTTATTAAAGTATGCACCTACTCTAGGGCACTGATGACGTGAGTAGGGATGTCATAGCTATTTGTCCAAGCTATGCATGATAAAGTTTAATTCTGATACTTCTTGTTTAGGACGATATATATATATATATATATATATATATATATATATATATATATATATATATATATATATATATATATATATATATATATATATATATATATATATATATATATATATATATATATATATATATGTGTGTGTGTGTGTGTGTATTTATTTTTAAATTTTTGTAATTATTATTATTTTTATTTATTTTATTTTTTAAAAATTATTTATTTGTTTATTTAATTTATTTTATTTTTATATATTTTTTATTTTTTATTTTATTTTTATTTATTATCTTTTAATCTTATTATTATTATTTTTTTTTCAATTTTCATTAACTGTTTATTTTTTTGTGTGTCTTAGGTTGTATTGATTTTCTTTTTTGTTTGTATTTTTTATGTCTTATATTGACCTTAAGTCTCTTGCTGCAGTTGGTGTTGTTGTTGTTTTTTTAATTTTATTTTTTATTTTATTTTTCTTTTAAACTCTCTCCCCTCCCCTCCTTTCCTTCTCAATGTGTATGTGTTTGTGTTCTATATATTGAGTTCGTAAGTTTAGATATCTTTGAACTTATGAAGGTATATATACAACTATAATTTCTCTCTATTTTTCCTTAGTACTTACACATTCAACCTCTCGAGGACCATCAAAAGGCAAACTCAAAAATTTAGTTATCAATCAACAACCTGATAGCCTCTTCGAACCCTAGTCCTACACTCATCTTTGAAGGCTATCATAGAGTAATGTGAGTAGTCACTAGTGAGCTATCTTTTGTACTCTTTTGTATCTTGTAACCCTTATAATTGGAGGCTTTATAATTTCTTGTTCATACTTGTATGTGCTCTCTTGGTACGTGTATGTATCTCTCACTATTTGAACAAACAATTTTGGTATCAAAGAACCTTTTGTGTCAAACTCATCCATTGCTCAGTTGTTTTGGAGAAGAAGCTTAGCTTTTGTAGGTACAATTGAATCTCAAAGCAAGCTTGAAGCTCAACATTGCACACATAGAGCTTTGATAGCTCATAGAACATTGTTTTTGGATAAAAAATTGTGCTTTCGACTATTACTTTCTCTTTTCTATCTCCTACCACATTGTTTGACTAATTTGAAAGTTAGTCAACACTAAGCCAACCTATGGTCAACTTGGATCAACTTTGTCAACTTTGTCAACTTTGTCAACTTTGTCAAGAGAGTCAAACTTGCAAGTACAATGGTCAAACTTAGTCAAAGATGTTAATTTTGACAAAGACAAAAGTAAAATTATTGGTTCTTTTCCATATAGAAATTAAATTTCAGAATTTAAGAGCTTATACTCCCCATTTCTCATGCTCTTTGTTCCCTCCATATAGTCCAACTTGCTAAAATATCAACCTTTCAAAAGCGAGGTACATAAATATTCAGATTTGAAAACGTCAACTACAGGTGGTCAACTATAGTCAAACAAATGGCAAAAAATGGTCAAAATTGGAAGGTGGATTTTAAGGCAGATTTGGTAAGTACTCTTCAAGAGCTGCTTACGTTGATATATAGGCATTTGGAAAAATTGTGAAGGGTCAAATCTCAAACCCTAATAATGCCACATGTGCTATAACATCCGCATGCAACTTGCACATGACTTTAAAATTGTACATGATTATTAAGCCACATCCCAAAATCAGGATTACTTGATCCAATGGATAGGATCTAACCTATCAAAAGCACACAACAACTAATGAAAAGCATGAACCCAAAATCGTATCTTCTCTTAGTTTTGCCAAAAAATTTGGGTTTTTAGTTTGTGTGTTCAGCTTTTTTGTTGGTCATCAGACAAATTTAATGCCTTAGGTATCTTATCTTGCGATGAAAATCTTTAGGAAAACTCTAATAATTTTTATTAGGGTTTGACGATTAAAATTCTTCCATAGCAAAAGATTTGTGGGATTATGTGAGAGGTGACGTATCTCTCGTTGATACACACCTACGAGAGGAGGAAGAAGAGGTAATACTTTTGATGAAGCTTCTACTTCCATTTATGATATACAAACCGCAGCTAGACAAATTTTTCAAGTTCTTGGTGGTCAAGCTTTTCACGATCAACATGGATGGGATTCATAACTTCTAATGTCTGTCTCTAGATAATGCCTTGGTAAATATGTCTGCAACATTTTCACTTGTAGGTGTATACGTTAGCTCAATGTGCTTTTCAGATATCTGTTCTTGAATGTAATTATAGCATACTTCAATATGCTTTGTCTTGGCATGAATCATGATGAATAGAATTTATTGCAATAGTAATAGAACTTTGACTATCTGAAAATATTTGCATAGATAGATGAAACATGAACATTAAGATAACTTAGAATTTTCTATAACCTTATTGCTTCCACTCTGGCTGTAAAGGCTATACTTTGCTTCACTTGATGAAGTAGCTGCTGTTGATTGTTTCTTAGAAAGCCATGAGATAAGGCAATCTTCAACTTAGAACACTAACCACTTGTGCTTCTTTTTGTGTCTTTGTCACGTGCCCAATCAGAATCTGCAAAACCTTGTAGTAGAAAATGCGGTGACTTTGGAAATACCATTGCATAATTCAAAGTTTCCTTCCAATATCAATATTCTTTTAACTACATTCCAATGAATTTTGAGTGGTTTATGCATGAAGCTTGAAACTTTAGAAATTGCAAACTGAATGTCTGGACGTGTATTACATAGATAGATCAAGCATCGAACAACGTGACTATATAAAGTAGCACCAAAAGGTTTTGTCTTTGCAATTGCCTATAATGGCACATTAACATCCATAAACGTCTGCATAGGTTTACTATCTGTCATTTCAAACCTTTCTAAAAGTTTCTCAATGTGCTTTTGCTGTGTCATATAGATACAATCATTTTTGAATTTGAATTCAATGTCTAAGTAATAATGTAAAATCCCAATGTCATTAACATCAAATATATGCTTAAGTTGTGACTTAAAGTACTGAAGATCAGAATCCTTGGGATGTTTCATGATGATGTCATCAACATAGATGATGATGATAATAATCAAAACATTTATCTCTGCTTCAACTTAGAGGGTAGGAGTTGCATTAGAGTTTTCAAAACCAATAGATAAAAGGTACAAAAGTATCTTTTCATACCATGCTCTTGGTACTTGCGTCCAAACCTTAAAGTGCTTTGATAAGCTTGCATACTAAATGTTCTTTACTTGGTTCTTCAAAACCTTCTGGTTTTTGAATGTAGACATCTTCATGTATATCACCATTAAGAAAAAGCTGTCTTGATATCTAACCGGTATGTATTCATTGCAGCTAAATTATGCGGCAAGATAAAGAACTATCCTGACTATGATCATTCTAGATGTAAGTGGAAATGCTTCATCGTAGTCAACACCTTTCTTTTGTGCATAATTTTTAATTACTAATTTAGTTTTATACTTGTCAATGGTACCATGTGCTTTCCTTTTGATCTTGAAGATCCACTTGACACCAATCACTTTCTTATCTTTTGACAACTGATAAAGCTTCCGTACATTGCTTTCTTCCAGACAGGACCTTGTAATGCATCTTTGACACTAGTGGGTTCATTTTCAACTGAAGTAAGTGCAAGTATATTATTAATCTCGAAATGTTCTGCGTTGTTTACCTTGTCCGTTTGAACTTTCTTTGTCCGACTTCTAGTCCTTTTTGTTGTGAAGTTTTCTATCCCACCATCTTGTACAGTTTGAAAGAGCCACTTTGGGAGGTTCTTGAATACTGGTGCAACATCTTCTTCTTCTCTTTCACTGGCTGGACACTCCACACTTGGCGGATGTTTCAAATGAAAGACAGTGCTTGTGCATCGTATGAAAGCAGAACAGGAAAAAAAGAAAGCAAGGTTCCCATCTATTCATTGAGTCACTTGCACAATGTTATTGTATATAATCTGGGAGCATAAACATTCCTTCAAATGCAATGGTTTCCAAAACATGGTGAAATGACATTCATTCGGCATATATTCAATAGGTTTTTCTTTTTGCTATTGTGATCATTATTTATAGATGTTTCATGTGTGCAGTTATCTGAAATTCAGTGATTAATTCAGTCCTCATTCAATATGACCATCGCATGCCAGTAGCCAGAAGAGATTGTGGACTAAAGCTTTGAGTCATAAGCAGCAATCTATACCCAGGTGAAGGGGATAGGTTGATGTGCAAATACTATTCTTTTCGTCATACCGTTTTGCTGTGCATAGAGTTCCAGCATAAAAGCTCTAGATTGTTAAGAATCTTACTTACACCTGTAGTCTTTAGAGATCTAAATCTTTTTTATTTGCACTAGTTTTTATGATGGCCATATAAGCCACATTTTATTTAAATTTTTGTAAAGCAAAGAATTGTCACCAAAAGCTTTTTGCAGATTCTGAACTTGTCTTTGCCTGAGGTCTGATTATTTTCCTCCCTGTTGTTACACATACTAGACTCGGAGCTATTTTGACACATGGTACTTTTTGTCTATTTCATTGTCTCTTTTTGGCTCCAATCCATCTTCTTTTATTCTTGCTTGCTGTTGAATCATCTGCGTCAAACTTTCTAGCTATTACCACTCTTGATAACCTTGCTATGATCGAGGGAAAGCTTGCTCAACTTTGTCAGATAGACGAAATATACAAGAGTATGTTCCAAGGATGACTAACTTTTAGGACTTACCACGATAATAACAAAATTTTTATTAGCAAAATGCTGAGAGACCTGGAGTTATGATTTATTGATGAGGTTTACTAGAAGTTAGTTGACCTCATGAAATTTTACTGTATTATTAATGTTCTATTTTTCCTCTCGTATGACAGATTAAAAATTTCTTGAGCATGGCATGTGAAAGACAAATTTGATCCATTGTAAATTGTGTTTGTCAATGTGCAGGTTATCTGGGACACAGCATTTTGTGCATCTTTCATTGCTTTCCTTGTATTTAGTGAAGCCTGGTTCATTTCTAAGCAAAGCCAAAGAACAATTTAAGATTGTTTGGTAGCCAGTGCCCTGTGGAAGCTACGTTCTCACTCATTGTAATGCATTTACCAGATGACTGTTCCTATGAAGGGTGTTTAGAGTAGCTCCCTTTCATTCTTATTTTCTCTATTCCCTCTTCCAATGACATTGATAGTGTGATTCTCAGGCAAAGAAAGAAGAATGTCCATTGCACACATATTTGCAGGACAGTCCTTAAGATCAGGATTATTCTTATCATCCTTTCGGCTCAGCAAATTTTCAAGACCATGGTTAAAGCCAGGCTCCGATTGTTTGAGTTTAAAATCTGAAGCCACAGGTCTTTTGCGGAATCAGCCATGGCAAATGCCTTTTCATGGAAATTCATTGTGGTTGCTTCTTGGGTTATGTACCTTCTCTATCACAACAAGCGTAGGCCCACTGGGAGGTTTGCCTGCACTAGCAGAGCCCCTGAGAGAGAGATCTGATGCAGACAATGTTGGTGTTCGTGGAACACAACCTGTGATCGCCTCAGCAACTCCACATGGGAAAAAAATTCTCACTGATTATTCAGTTATAGGTAGCTTGGCAGTCTTTACGTTTTACTGCCTGATTCATCTTGTCACCAGGCTCTTAGTTTTGGATCCTCGACTTCATTTCCAGGAATTCCAGGTGATGGTAGTTGTTTGTTCAGGGCTCTTGTGCATGGCTCTCATGTACAAAAAGGAATGGGAACACCTAGTGAGAGTGTACAACGTGAGATTGCAGATGTATTGAGGGGCAAAGTAAGTAGTGAAGTTCTTTATATTATGAATGAAAAATATGTGAAAATACTCATAGTTTTGAGGACCTGAATAGGTTGTTGATGAGCTTGTAAAACGGCGAGAAGAGACAGAATGGTAAAAGTTTATCTGATCCATTTAGCTTCTTGTTTCTTTTGTTGAAAGCTTGCTTTTATTTTTTCAATCAGAAAACCTGTTTGACAGGTTTATTGAGGGCGATTTTGATGCTTACATAAAGCGAATGAGGCAACCACATATTTGGGGTGGAGAACCGGAATTGCTGATGGCTTCCCATGTCCTTAGGTGGTATCCTGCTTTACCTATACATATCACAATTTGTGACATTGATCAACTGATTTTTCTTGCAGGATGCCAATCACTGTCTATATGTTTGAATCACGTGCAAGAGGACTCATACCAATTGCAGAGTATGGCCAGCAGTACATAAAGGAAAGTCCTGCTCCAATAAGAGTTCTGTATCATGGGTTTGGCCACTATGATGCTCTAGAACTCCTAACTGATGAACTCTGATCAGAATATCCACATGTTTCAACACTGTTGACAGCCGTTTGTGTAAATCACACTAGTTGTCTATTTCACTGTAACCATACAACAAACAATAAGATGATGCAAGGATGGATGTATTCTGTAGAAGAAGATGGGGTTACCTTCTAAGCAGCAGTTTTTGAGATTCCTTTCTTAATTGAGTTCAATGATTCCTGTCATAAACTAGTTCATTGTATCCTTCTCTATGCTGTCAATGTTTCTGACATCTTTAGATGAGCGTTGTGCAGAGTCATCACTCCGATGTAAAAATTCCAATTTCACTTCCAGATTCATTTTTGCTTTGATTGTAAGCCTCTTCAGCGCCTACCTACTGAGTTTATGGGTTGTGGAACTGATTGAGTGTCCATTGCTCTTTCCATACACCTATGTATACGTTCTTAAAGGATTTTTATGTGCATTTGTTAGCAGCCCTTACTAGCAAAATGCTATTTCTTTGGTGACTGGTCATCAAGCTCACTGGTTCACTTTTTTGGCTGCATATGTTCCTACTGTCTATCTAGATGCATTTTAGGTCAATGTATTACTTAAATCTGTGTATTTCTGAGACGATCAGATTTTTATGCCTCTTGTTGTCAAAGCACTGTCCGTTGTCATTTTTTCATGGTTTTGCATACTTTATTATCTAATATATATAACTTGGGTATAGCAGGGGCATCGGATCACACATGTACAACAAAATCTGCATTCCTACTGTCTATCTAGATGCATTTTAGTTCAATGCATTGCTTAAAATCTGTGTATTTCTGGGTTGATCAGATTTTTGTGTGCCTCTTGTTGTCAAAGCACTGTCCATTCTCATTCGTTCATGGTTTTGCATACTTATCTAATGTATATAACTTGGGTACATTGGATCACACATGTTCAAAAGAATCCTCATTCCTGTATGGCGAATGCTGTTGTTGTTTTCTTTTGTGAAAACTAAAATGTTTCTCATGTAGCTTTCCAGAGTATTCATTTACAGGTGCCTTTCCAGATCTGGGGGATCAACTACCAGTAGAAGGTGCAAATGAAGAACACATATTTCTGTGTGATACAGTTGGCTTGGCTTTACTTCTCAATAGAGCAAGTAGCTCTTCTTGCAAGCCAGCCAAAAATACAGTGTCAGTCTGATTCTCCATGCATCCGCTAATGCTTGCAGGATGGACAATTTTTTGAACTCTTTGGCAGTCCTCTCTGATGATGGACACTTGGATTCTGTGGATATATTTCAGTAATATAGTTTTATCTGTTCTTGAATTGACATTCTCTTTCACCATGCCATGTTATTGTTTAGTTCTTGTGAGTATTGTCAGCTGTGTTTCATCTATGATGTGGTTAGAGGATGGTTGGCATATCCCCTCTTATGTGCATTGTTTAAAGTTTCTGTTGTCCTAATGGGTCTTTAAGGAAAGGCAAATTGGCTTTCAAGAGGAGCTGAGTAGTTTCTGCATTGGACATTAAACAGTTTATGTTGGAATTGAGATTATTTGTTTTGTCATAGAAACCTCATTGATATCATATCCATGGCGACCCTTCTGTATATTTGCGATTCTCATGTCTTTATTCTCAAGTTCTTATAGGATGAGATTGTTGGGCTTACTGGTGGCTACCCGGATTTGCAATTTTCTTCTTACAGGCTTGAATAGTTTCTTTTTTAAAACTCACAAACTTGGTGCCTAGTTTCACTATTTTCTCTTTTCGGCCATTGTGGTTGGAGGAAAGATACTATGGCACTCAGTTCTATCTGTTTGTTGATGAAAAGTCAGCTATGATGTGCAGTTCTGTAGCCAGCATAAGTTTGATGTCACAGAGTGTCCCTTATTCATGGAGCTCACCTGGTTCACCTAGTGACGATCTCTTTGCTTGCCAATGTTGATCTTTGAACAAACAAGCTCCCCAACCAGGGCTCAATGTGTTGCACATTTACCTTGATATAACTATCCGGATTGCCTGTTGTCACTACAAATCTTTTTCTACATACCACTCAGCTAGGGTGGTTTGATTGCTAGAGGTGTATGCTGATTACTGGGAGGTGCTGCCGCAGCTGTACTTGGCTTTTGTCTTTAATTCTTTAAATAGACACATTGACTGCATTCTCAAGTTTTGAATTGAGAGTCATGCAAAAAAACCAGAACACTTTAGCCTTTTTCCTCAAGAAGTCATGAATAGTTTGAGCATATGTCATCTTAATGGACTAGTATAATATGTCAAATGAGCTTAGCTTAGTTGATATGTGTTTGAATACCATGCATGGTTGGTCCTGGGTTTACATCCCACCTTAGTCTTAATGCATGCTCCTCACTCTTGGAATAAGGGGGATCCCACTGGCCCATTCAAATCAAGAGTTTGTTTCTGAATTCAGTTGTACTAGAGATTGAGGCTAGTATAGTCTCTTTGAAACGTTTAAGAAAAGATATAACATTTAGTTATGGAGATGGTGAATATCATACTCAGATTAAGATCTATAGTAGGCTGAAACATGTGTGAAGGCTGCATATGCGCCCACAGTTGTATAGTTGAAGTGGATACCTGCCTCAAGATTACTGAGGTGTAATGTTCTTTGCCCATGTTGGGTGTGTGTAGAAGTGTGAGAGACACACAAGAAACACACACAAGGAGCACAAATGCAGCAAGACACACGGAGAAGATGGATGGCTGGAATAGCTCTCTCTATTGACGACGAACTGAATTGAAGTAAGAGTTGAATAATATCCCTAAGTACAAAGTACCACCACATATGAGTGAATCATGTATGTGATAACAGGGGAAAAAACTTGTAGCGAGCACTAGAGTAAAAAGTTCCATGTATAGGGAAAAGGTTCACATCAAAGCTACTCGAGGAACACATAAATGTAACAAACCCCTCTGGAGCGAATGATGTGAACACATACAGGGAGTGACAGATCAGCCCCCACAAGGTAATAAGCCTAAAGCTTTGCGACAAGCTTCAAACTTTTCCCGTGGAAGAGCTTTGGTGAATATGTCTGCCACATTATCTTGTGTAGGTATATATACCAAATCAATATCTCTTGCATGAATACACTCTCTCACATAGTGATAATGCACCTCAATATGTTTGGTCCGTGCATGAAACACTGGGTTCCGTGCAACAGCCAAAGCACTCTGACTATCAGTGAGAATATACGTGGTAGCATCAATCTCCATGCAAAGATCCATCAATAGGCGTCTCATCCATATACACTCCACCGTAGCTTTGAAAACTTCTCTGTACTCGGCTTCACAACTCGATGTTTCCACTGTAGGTTGCTTCTTACTCAACCAAGATATGCATGAGTTTCCAAGGAAAAAGCAATTACCACTAGTGGACACACGAGTATCATAACAACCAGCCCAATCACTATCTGTAAAAGCATGCAAGCATGGCTGAATATCTCTTCCATAAAAGAGACCTAAGCTCAAAGTGTCCGTGAGATATCTAAACACACGTTTTATTGCATGCCAATGCTTAGTGCCAGGGCTATGCATGAATCGACTCAACTGGGAAACTGCATACTATATATCCGGCCCTGTGTTGGATGCATATATAAGACATCCCACAACTTGCTGATAAAGAGAAGTGTCAAATGCATCATTGGAATCCTCAACTGAGAACCTGAATCTTGTCTCAACTAGTGTGGATACTGGCTTACAATCCTCAAAGTCAAAACGCTGAAGTAGTTTTTCAACATACTTTGCTTGATGCGTAACAATTCCTCCCTCAAAGGATACAAACTGGATGCCAAGATAGTAGCTCAAAAGACCAAGATAAGTGACATCAAAAGTATGCTTCAAATCAACCATAAGAATGCCAAGTTTTGCATCACATGACCAAGTCAAGAGTATGTCATCGACATAAAGAACAAGCACTATAAGGTCAGCCCCATCTTTGCATACATAGAGTGAGCTTTCAATTGGACTACATGTGAAGCCAAGAGCAATCAAGTGCTTATGGATTCTATCATATCATGCATGTGGAGCTTGCTTGAGACCATACAAGGCTTAATGCAAGCGACAAACCATATGCTCTTTCCCTTTCATGGCAGATCCAGGAGGTTGCTTCACATAGACCTCTTCTTGCAAATCACCATTCAAGAAGGCTGTTTTTTTGTCCAACTGATGTACCTTCCAACCTCGACGGGAAGCCAATGCAATCACGGTACGAACGATAGTCATGTGTGAAGTAGGTGCAAAAGTTTCCTCATAGTCAATGCCAGATTGTTGCACATATCCTTTGGCAACCAATCTAGCTTCGTAGCGATCAATGCTACCATCAAATTTTCTCTTAATCTTGTAAACCCACTTTGTACCAATGTCATTCTTTCCTTTTGACGATTCGCATAACTCCCAAATACCATTCCTATGTATGGAATCCATTTTTGATTGCATAGCACTCATCCATTGTGGATCGTCACATGCATCTTCAAAAGAAAGTGGCTTTTCATTACATGCTGTAGCAATAAGAGAATAATCCACAAAATTACTTGATGCATGGTGAGAGCTTGATTTTGTTCTACCAAGTAAAGGTGCACTCAATTTGCTGTCCTCCAAAGTTTGTTTCAGCCACTTTGGCATAGTTTGTGCACTCTTGATAGACATGCATTCATTATGCAATACATCATCAACATGTACATCATGCGTGGGCTGAATTTCATGCTCATTTTCAACTATATTTTGATACAAATGTTCAGGCATATGTGGTTGGAAATTTCCAGCAGTTTCAACATTTTTTGAAAAATTTCAGCCATGTTTGGCTGGAAATTCTTTTCATTTTTAGCTCTATTTTGCTGGAATTCTTCAACCCTTTGAGCCTCAATTGGCTGGTCTACATGGCCATAGTCAAGCACACCATTTTGGAGCAAAGACATGAGTGTATCGAACACATCTTGTGAGCTAACTGTTGATTGTTTTTTACATTTAAGTAGGAAGAAAACTGAATTTTCAGCAAATACCACATCTCGACTTACGATAATTGTGTTCGTCAATGGGTGATACAAACAATATCCCTTACTTTCAGCACTATAATCAACAAATTATACATTTTCGTTGTCTTGTCATCAAGTTTGTGACGTTGTTGTGATGGCATAAGAGCATATGCCAAACAATCAAACACATGCATATGACTAACTATAGGCTTATGTCCATTCCAAGCCTCGTAAAGAGTGATGACTCTCAATGCTTTTGTAGGGTAACGATTTAACACAATTTGCACACATGAACGCTTCCATCCAAAACTTATCAGGAAGATGCTTTCCTTTAACCATACATCGTCCCATTTCAAGTAGAGTTTCATTTTTACGCTCGGCAACACCATTTTGTTGAGGTGTATATGGCACCGTACATTGGTGTGAGATACCTCTTTCACGAAGGAAAGCATTAAACTCATGTGACATGTATTCACCACCACGATCCGTGCGTAGAGTCAAAAGCTTTTGTGAAGAAAAAATTTCAGCCATAGCTAAAAATGCTTTGAAGCAAGAAAATACCTCATTCTTTGCTTTCATAGGATACACCCATGTATGGTGAGTAGCATCATCAATGAAGGTAAAAAAATATACATGCTTCCCAAAAGATGGAGTCTTGACGGCACCACATATCACTATGAACAAGCTATAATTTTCGTGTAGTGTGTGTATGACTATCTTTTGGAAGAGAAGCACAATGCATTTTTCCAAGAATTCAACCTTCACATGCATGCTTTTCAATGGCCTTAAGTGTAGGCAAACCAATAACCATGTCCTTCTTTTGCAAGTGAAACAAACTATTGAAGTTCAAGTGACCAAAACGAGCATGCCAAAGCTCCATTTTAACCATGGAAGAAGTATGAGCAACCAAGGCATTCGAGACAACCCTCTTGTATGTACCCATGCGATATAAACCATTACATAATGTATCGGACATTACGATAACATCGCCATTGCTGAAATCATGAACCATACACTTATCATCAACAAAGTGTACATGAAGTCCAACTTTGGCAATCAACAAAACTAAAATTAGGTTCTTCTTGATACTGGGCACATACAATGCATTTTTCAAGAGAATCACACCTCCATTCGTAGCCGTAAGCTCAATTTCTCCTAAGCCAATGATAGGATAAGAGGCATTGTTTGCACAAAACACATGTCCTCCTTTGGGTGCATCTTTCAAAGAGGCAAAAAATCTTTTGCATGATGTTATGTGCTTTGAAGCTCCATTATCAAAGAACCAATCCGAATCAGCCTCACTCACAACCATACATTTAGAATGCAAAGAAGCATCATAATGACATGTAACAACACATGCCCAAAAATCTTGAGCCATGTTAGTTTCATCATTCTTTACATTTGTTGAATTTTCAGCAGACATGCCGAATTCCTTCTTCTTTTCATTGCGTTTAGCAAGCTTTCTAAACTCAATAGTATGACCAACCATTCGACAATATTTGCATCTCTTCTTTTTTTGCATATCACCATCATTAGAGGAATGAGTGGAAGAGGAAGGTTGAGGCTTTGGTTTTGATAAACCCAAAGCCGAACCATACTTGTTTTTCCTCTTTTGTGAGATAGCAAGTGCTTGTATTCCCTCAATCAAACCACTCCTATTCACTCTAGATTGCTCTTCTTACAAAAGGAGAGACACAACCTCATCAAATGCATACATATTAGGATTCCCCTTTGCAACCAAACTGAGTGTAGTAGCAAAGCTTTGAAAAGATTCTGGTAATCCTTTCAACAATGTAGAAATGAGTGATGCATCCGAAATAATCTCATCTATGTTTGTCAGTTGCTCTTTCAAGTCCTTGATGTGTATCACATACACATCCACCGACTCATTTTCATCCATACATACATCCTCAAGTTGCTTTCTCAAGTATGCAACACGTACTTCATTACACACGACATACAAAGGAGAAACAGTATCCCATAACTGTCGTGATGTAGAACATGATCGAATGTGTGGAACTATATGGCTCTTCACATAAAGTGCAATCAAAGCATGAGCTTAAGCATCTTTTCCATCCCATCTAAGCTGCTCCTGTGTAGATGGAGAAGGAGAAACCACTGTACTCGAAGAAGCTCCATCTGTAACAGTAGACTGTGAAGTAGAAGAACCTACGGGTCATCGATCTACATCTGCCACTATGTTCCAAAGTTGTTTAGCAACAAGAACATGCTTTATCATATAAAACCATATCGGATAGTTGGTCCCATCAAGCTTATCTTCAGCTTGAAGCATGCCAAACAAGTCGTTGCTACGTGCCATTTCACAAAAGAACAAGAATGTGATAAAATCTTCACTTCGACGAAAGCTGAAATGAATGCTAAAATTTCAGCTCATAAACCATCACTCTGACGGAAATTTTGACTGCACGAATGGCTTCGAAATGGGGGTAAAACCCTAGGGCAGTGGATGGAAACATTTCTTGGCTTCTGAAATTCATTGTTCTATGCTCCGAAGTCGATTTGCACTTGTTAAAAGTACACGCGTGCTGTGACGCGAAAAACCGAAACTTGAGAAGGAGCTAAACTTGCTCTGATACCACTATTGGGTGTGTGTAGAAGTGCGAAAGACACACAAAAAGCACACAAGGAGCACAAACATAGCAAGATACATGGAGAAGACGATGGATGGAATAGGTCTCTCTATTGACGATGAACTGAACTGAAGTAAGAGCTGAATAATATCCCTAAATACAAAGTACCACCACATATGAGTGAATCATGTATGTGATAACATGGGGAGAAAACCTTTAGCCAACACTAGAGTGAAAAGTGCCCATGTATAGGGAAAAGGTTCACATCAAAGCTATTTGAGGAACACATAAGTGTAACAATCCATTGCCCTTTTTTGTGTCCATTGTATGGGGATTCATATATCAGACTCTGAGTCTCTCATCATGAATGAGTGGCCCCTGCCACATCTTTCTTTCTTTTCCCCTTTTCTTCCTCTCATCCAAGGAAGGAGGGCTTTTATCTTAAAAGAAGAAGAAAAAAAAAATCACATGATGGCTCTAGCCAAATACAAAACCATAATAAAACTTAAGACACCTCCAAATGATCACAATGAATATACAATGGCAAGGGGGTTTTGGGGCAAGGGGAACCTAACCAGTGCATAAAATGGCAGTGTAAATGGACAAGCAACATATGGAATGAGATCGACAAAGTGATTTAGATTGGAAGTGCATGTCCACATTATCCTACTTAAGAACTGTTGAAAGTTGCACTAAGTGCTATCATGTATGGATCACCCAATGTGGACAATAAACCTTATGCATATAATACAATAATCGATCTCAATGAGCAACTCCAAAAAAACCAAGGGAATGATGTTGAAAGCCATAGATGCTGCCCTTTCCTCGTCTGATGACCTGAAAGCAATGGCTCGTTGAAAATAATTAAATCAATCTACCGCATCTATTCATTTCCAGTTCAATCTCGCACATGGGAAGTTCCCATGAAGGAACCATATTGTGTGATCTGGCATGAAACACATTAGTTAAATGATTTTCTAACCTCTGAGTTGCACTGAAGTGTATGTAGACAATTGGAACAGAAACATAGAGCTTCTTCTTGGATTGCAACCACTTGATATGACTAATCATACATTTGTAGTATTATAAGATATTTTTCATATAAACTTGGATGCTTCCTTTTTGTGTATTCCAAGTCTAGAGGAGATATGTCTTTGCCACTATCACTACTTTGTAAATATAAGAACTTCATAAATCACACACAATACTCATATCAAATCTCTTCTTTTGGATCCTTGAAAGTATGTTTTCTTGGAACTGACACATTCTTGTCACTCTATCCATTTATGAATCTATAAAAACGAAAAATGTATTTATGTATTGGTATTAGAGCAAATCATTGCTTCTTGAGGCATATGGTTGATACAACCTTGCTCACTTTCTTGAATCACTATGAAACTTGGTGAGCATTGTCAATGCTATATATACTACAAAACATCTTAAAAAGTCATGTGCAAATCATGATTCAATTTGAGCTCATTTTGGCCT